>CM047807.1:50357468-50704585 GCA_026214975.1 Gentiana macrophylla | reverse complement strand
CTCGGCCCGCTCCTCCTAGTGGAATGTTTTCACCGAGGAAGAAACCACAGACTTGCCCTATATAGTTATTGATATGCTACAATACATCGCTAAACTCGATTAAGATAATTTAAGTAAAATAACGGTTAACATTATTATATAAACCGGAGAAGTCTACCTAGAAGATGTTAGTGAGTTTATGGATAAGGAGTGAATTCGTTCACACCACATCCGTGAATGTAGGCATTTAGCATTTAATGCTTGGAGCGTAGGACTCGGGATTTTGCGATACGCTCGTGATTATGACCGTCGTGAAATATCTTAATAGACGAGTGAAGGTTGATTATACGTATTCTTGAGATCGTAAAGTGACGGTTGAACAAGCCACAAGCCTTTCGATTGAATCTATAAGAAACAAAACTCTTAAACTCCTTGAGTACGGTTACCCAAAGGGTAGTTACATATCCATTTAATCGCACTCACGCCCAACATCGGGTTGTTGGTGATTACATCGATAAATACTACTAGATCGTAATGTCAACCACCTAAAACACAAGTGGGGAGTATGGTTTTAACCGTTGACCCATTGTGGTTTTGTGGACTTTACAATACCGCTAGGTGATTGATAACCTATGGCTCTTGGTGGGTCAGATAGACTCGGGATCATAGAGGTTGGTTCGAAAACCTTAGCCTCTGTAAATGAAGCTTTAGCACTCAAGTTCGCTTCACCTCTTTATATAACCACTGAAAGTGTCTCAGCCCAAGTGGGAGTAATTGGTTCTTCACTGAAAAGAGTCGAATGAATAGGAAAGTTTAACTTTCAAAGACAAAGTCGAGTGGTCTAGGTGGGTGATTCCCTAAAAAGCAGAGAGTTAACTGCACCTTGAACTCTCTCACAACTCGCCTTGCTAGATTTCGTTAAAGGTAAAATATGGGTGATTCCCTGAGACTTTTTTGCCGTGAAAACGGAGTCTGGATTCATTCGGGAAATGTATGGTCTTGGTTAGAACAAATGGCGTGTTGACTTCCGGGACTTATGTCTTTTGTGGATGTAAGAGAACCTCTCGGTCATTAAAAGTCGATGTTTTAAAATATGTGGACTTGACCGCATATTGATAAGTTTTTTTCGTAGGACCGGATATCAATATTGGTAAGTAGTAGCATTAGTGTTCATAAATGATAACACTAAAACGGTTGGAAACAACACGGGTGTGCTATCCAAGTCGGAAACTCGACACTACAAGATTCTCTCCTGATGAGAGAATTGACCATATTCTAAGAATTTGATTCGGTTAAATTCACGAGAATGAGTCATTGGCTATTCGACATGCATATACGTGTTGCAAGATTCATCGAGTAGTCCTACCCTACCTCTCGTGAATGATTCTCCAAATCTTCGATAAAGAGAAAATGGATGTAGTCTCTCTCGGGATAAGGGCAAGTCGCCTTAAACGAAGTCAATTGCGCTTGAATCTTGGATTCAAGCAATAAGTAGCGGTTTAGTACGCCCTCAAGTATCGTTAGAGAACGAGGAATCATATGCTTGTATATTCAGTGCAAACTTGAATATGGTTGACTACATCGATTCTCGACTTGTAGTCGATTAAGGATGATCATTGTTGATCTCGGCCTGTATTTACTCATAGTGCTTAGAATTTCTTTTTTGGTCTGGGAGTAATCTGTGTCCGATAAGCCGATATCACTTCATTGTGAAAACAAAGAAGAGATAGCTTAGAAGGATCTTCTTGGTCACAAGAAGTCAAAAGCATATCGAGAGAGAGTACGCCTGATGGAAGGACCGACAACGCTTCAATCCAAAGATCGCCTCTGAGTCGACAACCTAGCTAATCGCCTGTACCAAGTCGAGTTCTTGGAGGGTACGGCATTGATGGATATGTCTCATCCGCTTTTAGAGCAAGTGGGAGAGTGTTGTGAATAAGTTGAGAAAGTGGTGTGCTCTAAAACAATCGCTGCTTGTCATTTCGCAAGTGGGAGATTGTTAGGTGTAGTGTTCAAAGACAATTTGTGTAATTGTTTTTTAATGGATGACAGTAATTTATCTCACCTTATTACTTGCTTTGTGCTTGCAAGTAATACATCGCAGCAAACCCTAAGTATATCAAGATGTAGAATCATAATACAAGGCATGGCATGCACGTGAGGATTGAGTTAGTGGGTGATATACTTAAACTATTAGTCCGTGGTGAACTTAATCGAGAGTTAGGGTCTCTTGATTAAAACACCAATAATGCGCCTTAACACCTTAGGTGTGATAGTCTTATCCGGACTGGGCCGGTAGAGGTACCTCACGTGGGGCATTTATATATGATGGCATTCATATAGGGTCGACCCATTTAATCAGATTTTTGGTATAATTCCGTGAATCGAGAATCTTATTAAATCATTAGATGATCATATATGGATCAACCTTAATCCGAGGTGATCACAGGATGCTCGCTTGTGCCGGGTAGTGTTTGATGTTAGTTACGGTTCACTTTAATATGTGTTCCAAGCCACTTCTCATTGGCACTATCTCCGGATGAGTGAGTAGTTCTCGATTTTCACAGACATGGAATCCATTCCTTCCTCAAGGGAAGTAGTAGAGACACCCACTTAATTTTTAGCCCAAGAAAGTGATCGATCCCGGGAGTTCACATTTGACTAATTAGCTACTAGTCGATATGTGTGCTAATTGATCATCGTGGGTTAATGGTAAATATGATAAGATATTCGAGTCGGGTTCACGAAGAATTCTCACCTCGTAATGGACAAATTTATGAGGTTAATCCGTGATGTAGTGATTATATCAATGGACACTTATTCACTCTATGGGTTGAGTATAAGTATACATCTATAATCGGCAGAGTTCAGCTGGTTTATGGTGGCGTAATCCCGGAATTAATAATTAATGTACTTATTCTCGCTCGATGAATAATTAATTATTCGAGCTATGGTTATAGGTCCATGGTCCCCAATGTGGCTTCGTAATTCGGACTAATAATCTTGTTACTTGGGCCTCAAGAATAATTAATTGGTGGTCGATTAATTGATATGCATTGATATTATTTAGTTGGGCTAAATAATATAATACTAATAAAAACATTTTATGTACAATGAAACCCTCAGGAGGTGGCTGCCATATTGGTTCTCTTTAGCACAAGAATTGATTTTCTTGTGTTATGGAAAATAAAAGATATTCTAGTTATGTGATTGGTTTGATGACATGTTATTTAGTTTCCTATTGGTCAATAATATGTCACAATTATTCATTAAGGAAAATATCCTTTTATTTTGATTAATTAATACTTGAGGTTAATGATGTACTTCCTATAAAAGAGAGTTATTCCAAGTGGAAATTACAATTGAAAATTTACTTCCCACATTGCAAAAGAGTGAAAAAAAAATAGTTTTCTCCTCTGGGTTTTAGTGTAAGAAAAACTCTAAGTTTTTCTTGGTGTTGTATATCAAGGAGGTTCGTAGTCAAGAAGTGGTGTCCACCAACCGCTGCTTGAGAACACATCGGAAGATCTTGGCTTTCTTCCTACTATTGGTAACATGATCTTAACCCCTTGTAGTAGTTTAAGTCCTTTAATTATGAATTGTGTCATATAAATCGTGATCCATCCGTTGCAAGATAGATCTAACTCGCTTAGATCTAAGAACCCTGATCCTTCAATAAGAACACGTAGTAAGTTAATATACACGTGTGTGAGTGCATGAGTATCTACATGTTGTTCGAGCAATGCACTTATATTGGGTTGAAATTTAACTTAGAAAATATGTAGTATAGATCAACCAAATATATGTAGTTACACCCAAGAATTTTCTCCCACACTCTTATTCTATCTATCCACAACATTCTCCCACTTGCTCTAAAGCATATTTATTTTTTGGGAATTATCTCTTATCTTTTGGCAAATATCTTTCCTTGTGGAACATGTAATTGTGGTGTGAAAAGAATAACTCTCTTGACTAGTTATTTTCCTATATAAAGTGAGTTCTCCCCAACACAATAATACAATGAAAATTGGGCCACTTATCAAAAATAGAAAGAGAAAATTAGTTTTTTGTTCTCAGTTTATTAAGATTGAGAAAACTAGGGTTTTTCTTGGGCATATTCGAGAAGGTTCTATCACTGAGGATCGACGCCCACCGCCATCCCTTGACATACAACTCGGAAAATTACGGCTTCTCTCCGTTGGGTAAATCTACTAGCATTCTTGTAGATTATTAATTATTATGCGAATCAAATCGTGGGTAAAATCGCATGCGAATTTATTTATAGCTTCCGATGTGCAAGATCGAGTGTCTCGATCGGTGCCGTGAATCGATCTCGACTATCCAATAAAGGATGGGATCCGGATTCTGGTTTTCAGATATCCAGCTATATTAATGCCGCCGAATTAATTATTTTCCTCCATCATTAATTATGAAGATATTACGCCAAATTTCCCAAAATAATATAAAATAATATCCGCCATGATCTTTTTTAAGTAAGGGTGTTTCAGACATCTACTTGTTTTTTTTTTTCCTTTAACCAATGTCTTTTTTTTTCTTGTCCTATTTCATCATTTTCAATCTTATCTAGTCATTCTGGCCCACCGCCTCTTTTGTATATAATTGTAGTATAGTTTACTCAAAACATGTGTTTACAACTTCTTGTATATAATTGTAGTACAATTTACTCAAAATCGGGGTTTACAACTTTTTGTATATAAAAATATAGTAGAGTTTACTCAACAGGGGGGTTTACAACTTTTTGTATATAATTTTATTGTAGAGTTTGCTCAACATGGGGTTTACCACTGGATATACAGAAACCCGAACCGATCCGATCCATAATTGATCGCAGATTCGCCACAAAGACCGATCGAGACACTCGATCTTGCACAAGGAAGCTACGTAATAAATTCACATGTGATTTTACAATGATATGATCCACATAAATAATTAATACAACTATGAGAAGGTTTAAGATTTACCTAAACGGAAGAGGAATAGTAAATCAACAGAGAGGAGAAGCGTTGATCTTCCGGATTGTCTCTCCAAGCGACGATCGTGCACGCCGATCCCCGCCGAGAACCTCCTCGAATATGCTCGATAAAACCCTAGGTTTTTCTTCTCTTAATGACTAAAACAAGAAATTAATTTTTCTCCTTTTGTTAGAAGTGGCGCAATTTATTGTGTGAAATTGTGTTGGGAGGAACTCTCTTTATATCGGAAAATAACTAGCCAAGAGAGAATTATCCTTTTCACACCATAATTACCTATTCCACCATAATTACCTATTCCCATAATGGAAATATATTTGCCATAAAATAAGAGATAATTCCCAAAAATCAATCTCTTATCTCTTTTTCATTAATTATCTAACAAATAAATAATTGATTAATTTATATGTGACATTATCTAAGAAAATTTATTTTCCTTTTATCACATAATATGGCGCCATAGCCATTAATTTTAATAGAAAATGTCATTTCTATTTTACATATTATTTACCAAATAAATAATATTGCATATTCAGAGAAATAGACAAACTATTTAATTTATTCTCGTTGTTCCACAAAATGAGAAAACACTCATGTTGCAGAGCCAACCCGGGACCATGGACCCATAACCAAGAGAGCTACAATAAATTGAATAAAATATTCATTGAATAGAATATTTCTACTCAACTCATTAATTCCGGAATTACGCCACCATAAATCCGAAACTGAACTCTATCGATTATAGATATAACTTATTCTCAAGACGTAGAGTCGATAAGTGTCCATTGATATAATCATTACACACAGACTAACCCTCCATAGACTATCCTTAATGAAGCGGGATTATTTCCGTAATCCTTCTTAACTACATCTTAACCTTATTTACCATTAACCCATTTGTGATCAATTGGTTCATAACCAATATGAACTCCACAGCATCAATCGCTTCTAGGATTAACAAATAAGGTGATTGTCTTTCTACTTCCCGCAGAAGGAATGGATTCCAAATCGTGAGACACACACTTCTCAATCATTCCAGTAACAAAGGCTAACGTGAAAGTGATTCGGTCTTAGCGATCCTTAACGAACACATCAAACATTATCCTCGAAACAAGTAGGAGTCTATAATCACATCAGATTAAGGTTGATCCATATATGATCATCTTGTGATTTAATAAGATTTCTCAATCACGGAATTATACGAGAGAAACGATATTAAATCGTCACCCTATATGACTCTCATCATAAATAAATGCCCCACTTAGACAACCAATGTCGACGGTCCGATAAGATGGTCACACTATAAAGTGTTCTGGTGCATTAATTGTGGTTTAATCAATAGACCCTATACATTGATTAAGTTCACCACGGACTAACATTTCATGTATCACCATAAACTTAATCTCTCGCGTACACACAATAAGTTATATGGCAACATATGATATGACTTAGTGGTTTTCAAAGAGTGTATTACTTACAAGCACGAAGCAAGTAATAAGATGAGAATAAATCACATTTATTAATTCTAAAAACAATTACATAAATTGTCTTTCGGGCGCTACTTCCAACATTTACAACTTTTTGTATATAATTGTATAGTATAGCTTACTCAAAACCAAAGTTTACAACTTTTTGTATATAATTGTAGTAGAGTTTACTCAAAATAGGGTTACAACTTTTGTATACAATTGTATAGTAGTGTTTACTTAATAATGGGGTTTACTACATTTGTATATAATTGTAGTAGAGTTTACTCTAAATAGAGTTTACAAATTTTTGTATATAATTGTATATTAGAGTTTACTCAAAACGGGGGTTTTCAACCTTTCTACATAATTGTAGTAGAGTTTACTCAAATCTGGGGTTTACAATTAGATACAAAATTATATAGAAAAAGTTGTATAGAATTTACTTAAAACGGAGGTCTAATAATTTTGTATATAAAATTATAGTAGAGTTACTCAAAACTGGGGTTTACAACTTTTTGTAAATAAATTTATAGTTGAGTTTACTCAATATGTGGTTTTACAACTTTTAGTATATAATTTTATAGTACACAAAATGTGTATTTTTACTGTTTTTTTGTATACAATTGTACTCAAAACGTATGCTCACAACTTTTTCTATATAATTGTATGAGAGAGTTACTTCCAAAACGGGGGTTTAGAACTTTTGTATATAATTGTAGTAGAGTTTACTCAAAACTGGGTTTACCACTTTTGTATATAATTGCAAACCCTTGTATATAATTGTATTAGAATGTACTCAAAACGGGGGTTTACAACTTTTTGTATATAATTGTAGTAGAGTTCACTTAAAATGGGGTTTACCACTTTTTGTATTAAATTGTAGTAGAGTTTACTCAAACAGGGTTTTACAACATTGTGTATATAATTTTAGTAGAGTGACAAAACGGGGTTTACAACTTTGTATATAATCAGAGTAAAGTTTACTCAAAATGGGATTTACAACTTTTTGTATTTAATTGTTTTAGTGTTTACTCAATATCGGGTTTACAACTTTTTGCATATAAAAATATAGTTGAGTTTACTCAAACGGAGGTTTAGAATGTTCTTTATATAATTTTATATTAGAGTTTACTCAAAACAGGGTTTTACAACTTTTTGTATATAATTGTACATTAGAATTTACTCAAAACAAGGGTTTAAAATATAGAAAATTATAGTAGAGTTTACTCAAAAGGGGGTTTACAACTTTGTCATAGAAAATTATAGTAGGGTTTACTTAAAAAGGGGGTTTACAACTTTTGGTATATAATTGTGGTATTGAAAATTGTGTTTTACAACTTCTTGTATATAATTGTAGTAGAGTTTACTGAAAACGGGGGTTTATAACTTTTTGTATATAATTGTAAAGTATAGTTTACTCAAAACTGGTGTTTACACCTTTTGTATAAAATTGTAGTAGAGTTTATTCAAAACAGAGGTATACAACTTTTTTGTATGTAATTTTAAACCCTCTATAAAATCAGACAGAGTTACTCAAAACTGGTGTTTACACCTTTTGTATAAAATTGTAGTAGAGTTTATTCAAAACATGGGTTTACAATTTGTTGAATATAATTGTAGTAGAGTTTAAACAAAACTGTGGTTTATACCTTTTTGTATACAATTGTAGTAAAGTTTACTCAAAATAGGGGTGTACAACTTTTTGTATACAATTGTATAAAAGAACTTTACTCAAAACGGGGGTTTACTACTTTTTGTATATAATTGTAGTAGAGTGTCTCAAAACGGGGGTTTACAACTCTTTGTATATAATTGTATAGCAGAGTTTACTCAAAACGGGGTTTATAACTTTTGTATATAATTGAAGCCGAGTTTAGTCTAAGTTGGGGTTTTCAATTATATACAAAAGTTGTATGGAATTTACTCAAAACGGGGTATACAACTTTTTGTATATAAAATTATAGTAGAGTTTATCTTAACGGGTTTTACAACTTTTTTATATTATTGTAGTAAATTTTACTCAAAACAGTGTTTATAACTTTTTGTATGAAATTATAAACCCTCGTATATAAGTGTATTGTAGTTTATTCGTAATGGGGTTTACAAATTTTTGTATATAATTGTATTAGAGTTTACTCAAAATGGGGTTTACAACTTTTTGCATATATTTGTATAGTACTCAAAATGGGGTTACAACTTTTGTATATTATTGTAGTAGAGTTTACTCAAAACAGGGTTTACAACTTTTGTATTAAATTATAAACCCATGTATATAAGTGTATTAGAGTTTATTCAAAACGGGGGTTTACAAATTTTGTATATAATTTTATAGTAGAGTTTACACAAATGGGGGTTTACAACTTTTTATATATAATTGTAGTAGAGTTTACTCAAAACGGGTTTACAACTTTGTTATATAAAATTATAGTAGAGTTTACTCAAAACGAGAGTTTACAACTTTTGTACAGTAATGGTAGATTTGAGTATACTCAAAATGGAGGTTTACAACTTTTGTATACAATTGTATAGTAGAGATTACTCAAAACGGGCGTTTACTTTTTTTGTATATAATTGTAGTAGAGTTTACTCAAAATCAAGTTACAACTTTTGTATATAGTTGTATAGCAAAGTTTACTCAAAATGGGGTTTACAAATATTTGTATATAATTGACGTAGAGTTTACTTCAAAGCGGGGTTTATAACTATATACAAATTTATATACAAAAGTTATATAGAGTTTACTCAAAACGGGGTTTATAAATTTTTGTATATAAAATTATAGTAGACTTTACTCAAAATGGGGCTTACAATTTTTTTGTATAATTGTATAGTAGAGTTTACTCAAAACAGGGTTTACAACTTTTTTATATAATTGTAGTAGAAGTTTCCTCAAAACGGGGTTTACAACTTTTGTATAATTGTATAATATAATTTACTCAAAACGGGGTCTACAACTTTCTGACATAATTGTAGTAGAGTTTTACTCAAACAGTGTTTACAACTTTTGTATGAAATTATAAACCCTAAAGATATAAGTGTATTATAGTTTATTCAAAACCGGGAGTTTACAACTTTTTGTATATAATTGTATTATAGTTTACTCAAAAAGGGAGTTTACAACATTGTGTATTTAATTGTAGTAGAGTTTACTCAAAACTGGAGTTTACAACGTTTTGTATATAATTGTAGTAGAGTTTACTCAAAACTGGGTTTACAACTTTTTGTATATAATTGTAGTAGAGTTTAATCAAAACAGGGGTTACAACTTTTGTATATAATCATAGTAGAGTTTACTCAAAATTGGGGTTTACAACTTTTCAGTATATAAAATATAATAGAGTTTACTCAAAATAGGTGTTTAAAACTTTTTGTATATAATAGTAGAGTTTACTTAAAACGGTGGTTTACAAATTTTTGTATGTAATTGTAGTAGAGTTTGCTAAAAATGAGGGTTTACAACTTTAAGTATATAATTGTAGTAGTGTTTACTCAAATCTGTGGTTTAAATTTTTTTGAATATAAAATTATAGTAAAGTTTACTCCAAACAGAGGTTTACAACTTTTGTATATAAAATTATAGTAGAGTTTACTCAAAACGGAGGTTTACAACTTTTGTTATAATTGTATAGTACTCAAAACGGGGTTTACAACTTTTGTATATAATTGTAGTACACATTTACTTAAAACGGGGTTTACAACTTTTAGTATATAAATGTATTGTAGAGTTTACTTAAATGGGGGTTTTGAACATTTTGTATATAATTGTAGAAGAGTTTACTCAAAACTAGGGTTTACTACTTTTGTATATAATTGTAAACCCCTATATATAATTGTATTAGAATTTACAGAAACGGGGGTTTACAATTTTGTATATAATTGTAGTAGAGTTTACTAAAATAGGGGTTTACAACTTTTGTATATAATTATAGTAGAGGTTACTCAAACATGGATTTACAACATCGTGTATATAATTGTAGTAGAGTGTACTCAAAACGGTGGGTTTACAAATTTTGTATATAATTGTAGTAAAGTTCACTCGAATTTGGGGTTTACAACTTTAGTATATAATTGTAGTAGAGTTTTATCAAAATAGGGTTTATAACTTTTTGTATATAATTGTAGTAAAGTTTACTCAATATCGTGGTTTACAACTTTTTGTATATAAAAATATAGTAGAGTTTACTCAAAACGGGGTTTTACAACTTTTTGCATATAATTGTATAGTAGAGTTTACTCAAAACATGGGTTTACAACTTTATGTATATAATTGTATATTAGAGTTTACTCAAAACGGGGTTTACAACCTTTGTATATAATAGTAGTAGAGTTTACTTAAAACGGGGGTTTACAACTTTGTTATATAAAATTATAGAGAGATTGGTAATCGCTGTGATCTAGTACTATACTATTCACTAGAACTTTCCAATTACCACTGCCATGTGATTTTCCTTAAAACATTATTACTTTAAACGGGTTATACAACCTTTGTATATAATTGTATAGTATTCAAAAATGGGGTTTACAACTTTGTGTATATGATTATAGTACAATTTACTCAAAACGGGGGTTTATAACATTTTGTATATAATTTTAGAGTAGAGTTTACTCAAAACGGAGGTTTAAACCATTTTGTATATAATTGTAATAGAGTTTCCTCAAAATGGGGTTTACAACTTTTTTTAATGTAATTTTAAACCCCTATATATAATTGTATTAGACACGGGGGGTTTACAACTTTTGTTATATAATTGTAGTAGAGTTTACTCAAAACCAGGGTTTACAACTTTTTGTATACAATTGTTGTTGAACTTACTCAAAATGGAGGTTTACAACTTTAGTTTACAATTGTATAGTAGAGTTTACTCAAAATGGGGGTTTACTACTTTTTGTATATAATTGTAGTAGAGTTTACTCAAAATGGGGGTTACAACTATTTCTATATAATTGTATAGTAGAGTTTACTCAAAACGGGGGTTTACAACTCTTTGAATATAATTGACGTAGAGTTTACTCAAAGTGGGGGTTTACAACTATATACAAATTTATATACAAAAAGTTGTATACAGTTTACTGAAAATGGGGGTTTAAAAATTTTTGTATATAAATTTATAGTCAAATTTACTCAAAACGGGGGTTTACAACTTTTTGTATTTAAAATTATAGTAGTGTTTACTCAAACCAGGGTTTACAACTTTTGTATATAATTGTATAGTACTCAAAACGGGGTTTACAACCTTTGTATATAATTGTAGTAGAGTATACCCAAAACGGGGTTTACAAACTTTTGTGTATAATTGTCTAATAGATTTTACTCAAAACGGGGTTTACATCTTTTCAAACATTATTGTAGTAGAGTTTACTCAAAATGGTGGTTTACAACTTTTTGTATGTAATTGTAAACCCTCGAATATAAGTGTATTAGAGTTTACTCAAAACGGGGGTTCATAACTTTTGTATATAATTGTATTAGAGTTTACTCAAAATGGGAGTTTACAACTTTGTGTATTTAATTGTAGTAGAGTTTACTCAAAACTAGGGCTTACAACTTTTTGTATATAATTGTAGTAGAGTTTACTCAAAATAGAGGTTACAACTTTTTGTGTATAATGGTAGTAGATTTTACTCGAAATCGGGGTTTACAACTTTTTGTCTATGAGAATATAGTAGAGTTTACTCAAAACGGGGGTTTATAACGTTTTTTATATAATTGTATAGTAGAGTTTACTTAAAACAGTGGTTTACAACTTTTTGTATATAATTGTTGTAGAGTTTACTCAAAACGAGGGTTTACAACTTTTGTATATAATTGTATAGTAGAATTTACTCAAAACAAGGGTTTACAACTTTTGTATATAAGTGTAGTAGAGTTTACTCAAAACGGGGTTTACAACTTTTTGTATATAATTGTAAACCCCAAAGATATAGTTAATATTAGAGTTTACTCAAAACAGGGGTTTACAACTTTTGTATATAATTGTAGTAGAGTTTGCTCAAAATAGAGGTTTACAACTTTTGTATATAATTGTAGTAGAGTTTACTCAAAATGGTGCTTTACAACTTTTTCTATATAATTGTAGTTAAGTTTATTCAAAACGGTGGTTTACAACTTTTGTATCTAATTGTTGCAGAGTTTACTCAATCTTAGGGTTTACAACCTTTTGTATATAAAAATATAGTAGAGTTTACTCAAAACAGTGGTTTACAACTTTTTGTTTATAGTTGTATATTAGAGTTTACTCAAAGCGGGGTTTACAACATTTTGTATGTAATTGTATAACAGAGTTTACTCAAACGGTGGTTTACAACTTTTTGTATATAATTGTAGTAGAGTTTACTCAAAATGGGGGTTTACAATTATTGTAACATCCCGACTTTTCAGAAAGAGTAAAAAGTTAATTGGGTAATTTCACTATGACCTAATTATTATTTATCCTATTTAAAGTAATTAAAAAGGATTTAATTATTTTAAAAGGGTATTTAGTTATTTAATTAATGAAATTAATTGATAGCTATTTAAAGAAAATAATCCCCAAAATTCTCTTATAATTTTATCACGCAATTCTGAAAAAAAAAAAAAAAGAGGCGACGCAAAACAGAAGAAAACAAACGCAGAATTGGCTGGAAGCGGAGGAAGGGAAGCTTCGATCGGGCGGCTAATCCGTCAGGAATTTGGGCAGACCGCAGAAGACGTAAATAATCGTCTCATCAAGACGAACGTTTCCACACAAACTTTTCTCAATTTCGTAAGTTTTCAGTTTAGCCCTAGTTTTTCGTAATAGTCGAGTTCGTTTCTTCAAATATTCGTATCTTTTAATCTGTAGCTCTGTTTTTCAGCCATGAGTAAAACGATCATCTTGGTGCGTAGTCATTCTAAAAATAGGTTCATATCATTTAATTCAGTGGAATATTCGCTTTTGCACACTTTTTAAATTCGGGATTTTCAAGAAAGATATGATTTTTGTGGTTACCTGGTGATCAATTAGGTTTCGGGTTGAAGGCTTAGATGATCATCAGTATCTTGAAGGTTGTGGATCATTTTTGCTGGAAATTAAGGTAAGAGGCTCTTCTTAATGAGAAATTATAGTTTTATAATGATAGGTTGAGTTTTGGTGTTGTTTGGTGATATTCATGCTAAGTTGTAATTAATGAGATGTGATATGTTTTGGTATATTTTTGTTGAGTTTTAAATTTCTATTTTTTTGATTCAATAACATTAATTAAACATAAACATGCCCCGATTGAGTTCTCGAGGCATTTGGTTCCGCACCGGACGATTTTAAAGGAGTTGAAGTCCGGGACCGCCGGAAAGGCATGAAAGGGCTTGTGCTTGGATGAACTAGAGTTCTCAATGTCCGTGGTATGTACTAGGCCTTGTCCGTGTCTAGTGGTCTAAGTACGAGAGCAGGAGATGAGGGAGCTTACTTGAAAACACTTAGGTGGTTAGTTAATACAAAATAAATTTACATACGTGTTAGTAAAAGCTAAAACGTCATTTATTATCGGTTAGACACTAATCGATATCGGCGATGTGATACGCTCATTAAAAAGTGAACAACGCCATCGCTCAAAAGGTGAAGGGTAGTGGATGAAATTCATCAAACGATATGCATACCGGGAGATCCAGGACTATCGGTGCTAATCACCCGAGTTGGCAAGTATATCTCATGGTGGAATTTTCATCATGCACAATGTCCTTGAATAATGATGTAACCAAGATAAGTTAAGATAGAAACATATAATCATGACATGTTGATGGACACAGAGTGAACCCTATATTGAGTTGGTCTTATAAAGATAACTTAATCATTAATAATAGGAACCCTTACATTGTAGAACTTACTTATTAATTAGCTTCTCACTTTTACTAAGTACGTGGTACTTACATCCGTTGCATTTTCTTTTGTATGCATTGTGGGGTGAGAAGATGAACAGGCTGACCACAAGTTTGTTGAGGACTACGAGGAAGACTTTCGACGATGCTTTGCTTTACTTTTAATTCTAGAAAAGTGGTACTTTCAAGACATCGTACTTTGTAATCTTTGGAGAATCATTGTTGTAAGTTAATTCTTTCCATCTTTAGAATGGTTACTTTCTATTCATAGTAGCATTTATGATTTTACCCGAGTCTTTTGGGCTTCCGTTTGTTTTTATTTGATACGACGACGTAGAGAGTCTTATTATAATATTAAATTTATTTAATGCTATACGTGCCGAACGTTCTCTCTTCCAGATAAGGGATCGGTATCCGGGAGCGGGCGCATAGCTTGGTATCTAAGAGAAGCATTCTTTCTTTCCTAGGCTTCTTCCTCTAAGATAAGACTTCTTTAGACCTTTTAGAACCCTTCCGATCTCTCTTGATCTTGGTGGTAAACCCTCGTAGGATCGTGGATTCCTTAGCCCGTGGTTAAGTTGCACTAGGAGCAAGTGAAAAGTCTCATTAAGTGAAGGTTGAGTTTTAAGCTCACATCTCTTATGTGATCCTCTTAAGTTTTGTTCCCTTCGAGAACCCTTAATAGGATCCCTTTTTCCTTTTAGAATCTTCAAATATTTCTCAAATGTTCTTTCTTTTTGAGGTTTTAATGCTTTCGTAATGCTACATTTGGTTCAAATCACTTCCTTCTAACTTGGTGTTATGCAAAATGAGTAAACGATTTTGTTCACGTTTTTACATGTCATGTTATATCATTTTTTTGTTCCAAGAATTCTGTAAATTTTCAGCCACTTAGAAAGTTGTCTTATCCACATATTCTCTCTTTACATCAATTTAGTTTTCAATATGGATTGTTCACAAATTATTTAACAAGAAGGGGTACTCTGTTCAGAAAATTCTGCAGTGGTACTCTTACTTATCTTTCTGTTTTGAATAATCTAACACACCTCCAAATGACTTGGATTTTTGATATGTTGTAGAAAACATCATGTACTATAATTTTTGTTTTGGAACCAAGTGCAAATTTGTTTTGGTCTGAGCACAATCTACAACCCACGACAATTGATGAAGCCCTGAAATTTTTGACAAGCTTATAGCAAAGAGATAAAATGATTTATTTGACCGACCTATGGCTTCCCAAAAAATTTGATTTTTTGAACATCATATGTAAAACTTATATATTCACAGATTTTCTCTTTGCCTCATGTTCAAAATCAGCTCAGTTTGTTTTGTGCAAATCAATTATTTCATGGCTTATGTATGCACCCGAATTTCTCAAAACCATTTAAGTCCTCTGGTCAAGAAAGGATAGATATATTTCTTTCACCCTGTAAATTATGGTGTAGTAGGTTATAGGAGATGAGAATACTTTGATTTATATGATTCTTAAGCTAGTTGTTACCCAGTGATAAGAAGTTTGGTAGGTAGAGAATATGAGTTGTCGTTATAGTGCTCTCAATGGCAAGAAACGATTGCGTGGTGATTTTCCAATCTTATGTCTTCATCAATAAGGTTCTCCTTTATAATAATCTAGTTTCATACTTGGATATCTCGATTTCAAACGTTTCCCCATCCATACTAATTGTAACCTATGCTCGCTTAAATTCTCCATTTGAAACTTCTGAAACTCAGTAAAAGTCCCTTATTACGAAGTTTTGTTTTCCAAGTGTGTACATTCTTTGATGTGCCTTATTTTTTAAGATGTTTTCATCGTGTCAAATGCTTGATTTAAGAAAAATAAGTTTATCATCCTTGAACTATTTGAACCCGACAATTGCATATCCTTCCAACCATATCATGTTTAGCTATTTCGGGAAACACACTTTTGCATCCTAGTGATTACCCTTAATGCATTCCCTACAAGATGTTTTAGTACAGACAACTTTTTGTTTAAAGACTCGACTCAACAAATACTCTGCTTTCTCTTTTCACTATCGCTTGATTTATGTTTACCAAAATTCTTTGGCCTTGCTTTGCTCGAGATGGGTTCCACACGAACTCTATATGCAAATTTTATCCTTTCCAAATACTCCTCTCAATCGTTCAACTATTAGTGTTAAAGGTCTCATACTTTGGCACATAGTTTTCATCATCCTCGTGTTTGGCTTTATCCAACATGAGTGAATGCTTTTGTTTCCATGTATTCCTTTAACATAAAACTATATTTCCCCTGCTCCAAAAATTCTAGAACTTTTCCACTATATAGACCGATGTCTTATCTACAATTTATCTTTTTACATTTATTCGATAATCTTTATGGATTGTTCAGAAAATCCATGTTATTGCCGGACACTCTGTCCATAAAATCAGCAGCATCACCTTCACTTCTTCTTCTATTTTGAACAAGTTAAACATCTTCAAATGACCTGAATTTTTTATGTGTTTCATATAACAATTTTATCTACAAATTTTCCGTTGGAATCAAGTTCAAATTCCTTTTTGTTTGAAAATAATCTGCAATTCAAATCATTGTTAATTAATCGTAGAAAATTTACACGACTTGTGTAATCGGCAAAAATAATTGTATTTGACCGACTCCCTCTCATCCAAAAATTCAAATATTTCTATGTCACCTAGGAAACATTATCTAAATCTTTTCTCTTTGGATCGTGCTCAAATTCCTTTTTTTTGGGCTGTACAAATTGATAATGTCAGGTCCAGAGTAAATATCGTACACAGCCACCTAAAAGGGATCCGCACCTCTTTGACTGAGGTTTGGGCTAAGAGTGTAGCATGTTACGGGTGTTATGTCTTGTAAGGTTTCCGAAGCGATCTTTCCCTAGGATATGCCTCATGGTAGAATGTTTGTAAGGTTAACATTGTTGTTTCTTTTGAACCTATTTAGCTAATCAACTTTTGAATTCCTAAACATGAATTGAAATGGAACTGGAATTGAATTAATCACTTGTTTTTGCTTATGGATTTACAAAGTTGCTGCTATCTTAACACACTAAATTTGAATAACATAAACTAGATAAACACTTTGAAAGGAATTAGACTACTGTAGGGCTCTTGATCACTTCACACTCCAACTTTAATCCAAAACTGCTGAGAATTCGATCTTTATCTTGTTTCTATGAACCAGTTGCACATCTGTAACTTCAATAATTATATACAAAAGTTGTAATTTTTTGTACAAAAAGTTTTAAACCCCGATTTTGAGTAAACTCTACTACAATTATATACCGAAAGTTGTAAACCCATGTTTTGAGTAAACTCTACTATAATTATATACAAAAAATTGTAAACCCATGTTTTGAGTAAACTCTACTAATATAAATACACAAAGTCGTAAACTCTTATTTTGAGTAAACTCTAATACAATGATATACAAAAAGTTGTAAACCCCCTGTTTTGAATAAACTCTAATACTATAATATATGTGGGTTTACAATTATATACAAAAGTTGTAAATCCCGTTTTGAGTAAACTATAATACAATAATATTCAAAAAGTTGTAAACCCCTATTTTGAGTAAAATCTATGATACAATTATATACAAAAAGTTGTAAACCCCCGTTTTGAGGAAACTGTACTACAATTATATAAACCCCCGTTTTGAGTACTATACAATTATATACAAAAAGTTGAAAATCCTAGTTTTGAGTAAACTCTACTATAATTTTATATACAAAAAGTTGTAAACCCCCGTTTTGAGTAAACTCTACAATAATTTTATATAAATTTTTTTTCTAAACCCCCGTTTTGAGTAAACTCTATACAACTCTTTGTATATAATTTTGTATATAGTTGTAAACCACCGCTTTGAGTAAACTCTACTTCAATTATATACAAAAAGTGGTAAACCCCTATTTTGAGTAAACTCTACTACATAATTATATACAAAAAGTTGCAACAACCGTTTTGAGTAAACTCTACTACAATTATATACAACAAGTAGTAAACCCCTGTTTTGAGTAAACCCGACTATACAATTGTATACAAAAGTTGTAAACCCCCATTTTCAGTAAACTCTACTACAATTGTATATAAAAAGTTGTAAACCCTGGTTTTGAATAAACTCTACTACAATTATATAGAAAAACTTGTAAACCCCCGTTTTGAGTAAACTCTACTACAATTATATACAAAAAGTTGTAAGCCCCATGTTTTGAGTAAACTCTAATACAATTATATACAGGGGTTTAAAATTACATACAAGTTGTAAACCCTAGTTTTGAGCAAACTCTACTACAATTATATACAAAAAGTTGTAAACCCCTGTTTTGAGTAAACTCTACTCTACAATTATATACAAAATGTTATAAACACCCATTTTATTGTATACTATACAATTATATACAATTGAGGTTGTAAACCCTCATTTTAAGAGGACACTTTTATAATTTTATATAACTAAGTTGTAAACCTTCGTTTTGAGTAACTCTACTATAATTTTATATACAAAATTTTTTAAACCCCCGTTTTTTTGTAAACTCTACTACAATTATATACAAAAAGTTGTAAACCCCCGTTTTGAGTAAACTATAATATACAATTATATACAAAAAGTTGTAAACCCCTGTTTTGAGTAAACTCTACTACAGTTATATACAAAAAGTTGTAAACCCCCATTTTGAGTAAACTCTTCTACAATTATATACAAAAAGTTGTAAACCCGCAATTTGAGTAAACTCTACTACAATTATATAAAAAAAGTTGTAAACCCTCCGTTTTGAGTACACTCTAATACAATTATATACAAAAGTTGTAAACCCCTGTATTGATTACACTCTACTACAATTATATACACAAGTTGTAAACCCGCATTTGAGTAAACTCTACTACAATTATATACAAAAAGTTGTAAACCCCCATTTTGTGTGAACCCTACTACAATTATATACAAAAAGTTGTAAACCCCCTATTTTGTGTAAATTCTAATACAATTATATATAGCGGTTTACAATTATATACAAAAAGTAGTAAACCGCATTTTGAGTAAACTTTACGACAATTATATACAAAAAGTTCTAAACCTCCGTTTTGAGTAAACTCTACTATACAATTATATACAAAAAGTTGTAAACGCCCATTTTCGGTAAACTGTACTACAATTATATACAAAAAGTTCTAAACCCCCGTTTTGAGTACTATACAATTGTATACAAAAAGTTGTAAACCCCTGTCTTGAGTAAACTCTACTATAATTTTGCATACAAAAAGTTGTAACCCCCGTTTTGAGTAAACTCTACTATAATTTTATATAAAAAATATTTTAAACCCCCGTTTTAAGTATACTCTGTACAACGTTTTGTATATAATTTTGTATATAATTGTAAACCCCTTATTTGAGGAAACTCTACTATAATTATATACAAAAGGTTGTAAACACCAATTTTGAGTAAACTCTCTTGCAATTATATACAAAATTAGTAACCCCGTTTGAGTCAACACTACTATACAATTGTATACAAAAAGTTGTAATCTCCTGTTTTGAGTAAACTTTACTATACAATTATGTGAAAAAAGTTTTAAACCCCTGTTCTGAATAAACTCTACTACAATTATATACAGAACGTTGTAAACCCCTGTTTTGAGTACTATACAATTATATACAAAAAGTTTAAAACCCCATTTTTTTAGTAAACTCTTGTATAACTTTATATAAAAAAAGTTGTAAACCCCCGTTTTGGGTAAACTCTACTATAATTTTATATACAAAAGTTTTAAACCCCCGTTTCGAGTAAACTCTACATAACTTTTTGTTTATAATTTTGTATATAATTGTAAACACCCAATTTGAGTAAACTCTTTACAATTATATACAATAAGTTGTAAACCCTCGTTTTGAGTAAACTCTACTATTCAATTATACACAAAATGTTGTAAACCCCCGCTTTGAGTAAACTCTATTATACAATTATATACAAAAAGTTATAAACCCTCGTTTTGAGTAAACACTACTATATTTTTATATACAAAAAGTTGTAAACCCTTATATTGAGTAAACTCTACCACAATTATATACGAAAAGTTGTAAACCACCATTTTGAATAAACTTTACTACAATTATATACAAAAAGTAATACCCCCGTTTTGAGTAAACTCTACTACAATTATATACAAAAAGTAATACCCCCGTACTAAGATGGGCTTGGAGGGTACAGGTTAGAGGGATACGTCTCACTTGTTTTGAGCAAGTGGGAGAATGTTGTAGATATAGATATAAATGGGTGTGCTCTAAAACAATTAATCCACTAGCCTTTCGTGCAAGTGGGAGATTGTTAGGTGTAGTGCCCGAAAGACAATTATATAATTGTTTTAGGACAGAATTAATAATTCATCTTATTATCTGCATGTATGCTTATAATTTACACACTATCAAAACCCTAAGTACCTCGCTTATGTAATCACATAACACAAGTTGTATGGCTATACACAAGAGGATTGAGTTAGTGAGATGTACTTAAAATTAATTTAGTCCAGAAGCGCTTATTAACTGAGTACGGGTCTCATGATTAATTTGCTAATAATACGCCCCTAACACTTTAGGCGTGACTGTCTTATCCGGACTATCGGTAATAGGGTACCCTAGTGGGGCATTTATATATGATGATAATCATATAGGGCTTGACCGATTTGATTTGAGTTCTCGATTTAATTCCGTGATCGAAAAGTCTTATCAAATCACAAGATGATCATAGATGGATTAATCTCAATCTCGACGTGATCACGCATAACCGCTTAGACTAGGGTAGAGTTTGATGTGTTAGTAAGGATCACTTCGTAGTATGTGGTCCGACACTTCTCGTTGGCTCTATTCTGGAATGAGTGAGTAGCCTGTGCTATCTCAGATATGGAATCCATTCCTTCCCTCGGGAAGTAGGCAGACAGTTCCCTTATTTGTTAATCCTAGAAACTGATCGATCCACGGAGTTCATAGTATATTAGTTATGAACTAATTGATCACTAAGGGGTTAATGGTAAATAAAGATAAGAGGTTTCGAGAAGGGTCTATGGAGATATCCCGAATCGAAATGAACAGTCTATGGAGGATTTATCCGTATGTAATGATTATATCAATGGACGCTTATCAACTCATGGTTGAGTGTAAGTTATCTATATTCGGCAGAGTTTAGTTTCGGGTTTATGCTTTGGTGTAAACCGAATTAATAGATTGAATATAATTGTTCGTCCGATTTAATAATTTTATTTAATTTAATGTAGCTATCGAATATTGGTCCATGGTCCCCGACGTGGCTCCTAACATGCATATGTTTTCTCGCCGCTTCACCTCAATTAATATTAAATAGTTGGATTGGACTCATTTAATTGATATGTGGATTAATTGTTTAGTTAAACTAGATAATTAAATACACGGAAAAGTAATTTTTTCGTGGACTCGCCCAATGTGATGAAATGCATGTACCCTAGGGTTTAGGGAGTAAAGGCGCATTTTGTTATTATTATTTGTTGAGAAATTAGTTTTCTTGATAAATAATAAGATATGTGATTAAATTATTTATTTGTTAAATAATTTAAGGAAAAGAGTATCTTTTATATATCCTAATTAATTTTATAATATACTAGATATACCTTTTAAGGAAAAGGATTAATTTGATTGATTTTGTATTAATTAATTAAATCCTTGAGGAAAAGGAGTACTTCTATATAAAGAGAGTTCTCCCAAGGCATATATATGATATCAAAATTTTGAGTTATTGGGTAGTATTATGGCTTAGATGTTTCGCCAAATACTATGGGTTTGAGTTTTAGAAAACTTCAGTGTTTTCTAAGGTAGCATACCGAGGAGGTCCGGCGGCTTGAAACACCATCCACCTGGTGGTGCTTGAGACACACGTTGGAAGACTTTGGCTTCTCAACTAGGATCTCAACTAGCTTGGATTGACCTTTCGTTCTTGGCATTTTTGGACCATAAAATTGTTGGTAATCTAAACACCTTCGTAGGTTTAGATCTATTATTTTATGTATTTTGGTAGACTAGATCTAGATCTTATTCTTTCCGCTGCGTAATCGGGTGGATCTATGATACATCCGGTGATATTACATCCTACAGTAATAACATTATTATGATAAAGAAAAGCACTTATGTTATTATATATTGTTTATCTTCATATTATTTGTTGTACATATATAGTAACTTCCCTAGTGTCAAACTGTGATAGAGGAAGCATGATAGTGTTATAGTTGATGAGATCTTTAATCACTATAACAAGTTTGGTACTTAAATGTCTCTAGTCTTATGTGATGTAAAATAGGACATTGATAGTATAATCAGACTAGCACATATTAGATGTCTTCTATCTTATAGAAGGTAGGGATAGATCTCGTCTATCGATGTGTATAGACACTTGGACTGTACGTGGACATGTATTAGAGAATGCGTACGTTAGATTGACCCACTTACATTAAGTGTCACACTATGTGGCGGTTGTGTAATTATCCTTTTGTCCGGAGTCTTCATGGCATCACGGTGTGGATTGTAATTCTTTGACACTATTGAGATTTCCCCTAGCCACGGGGCGATCATAAGGTAGTGATTGGGTATGATATTGAAGCATGCGGAGTATACATGATTGGTCATCTGGGATCGCGTATCCTATGATTGGGATCGAATATCCAAAATGGCCATCTTATGAGGAATGTCTAGCTCTCAAGAATCTTTGCAAAGTGGGAGTAAATGTGTTATCCCGAGAGAGCATGATATCCAAATTATAAGATACGATCGTTAATGTATTGACACTCGAGATACGATCATATGGAAATTATTACAGCGATAGGAATGTAATTTACTTGGTAACTGCTTCACATGAAAGGTAGTAGTCATGGCTTTTGACTCTTCCGATGATTGGGGGTCACGGTGTGCTGCTAGACGCTATCCCGCGATCGTTAGACATGAAGGGAATTTTAGTAAATTGCACTTTATGTCTACGGCCAACATATTCAGAAGGCTATCGGGTCACACACATATGAACATCGAGTCGGATTAAAATGCGTTAATGTTGATAACCAAATAAGGAAAGTTTATCTCTAGACTATAAAGGTTATAGTGATAAATTAATATGGTGGTATTTATTTAATATGAATAAATAAAATACAAGATATTAATTATATACAAATTATATTAATTAAAGAATATTCCGGTAGTCAATTTATTGACTATTGGGGCGCCACCTCCTTGTGTATAAGATACACTGGATTGTGCACTTTAATTAATTAGATTACCATAATATTAATATAAGATATTAATTGATTTTGGAAAAATAGATTTATGGTAATAAGATAATTATATTCAATATAGGATATTGGCAAAATTAATTATAATTAAAGAGATAAATCAATCTATTTGATTTTCCTTATTTTATTGGGAAAATTTTTTCTTCTCCTCCACACTAGGTTGGGGCGCCCCCTACACTATAAATAAGAGGTGGGTGTCAAGCTCTTTTGTACATCACAATTGCAAGAGGTCATTGTTCTTGTGTAAAATAGAGAGCATCCTATAGTGAGTTGTAGAGAGGGGAAAAGGCCGCCTAGCAACCGGAGTTTTCCAATAGCAATCCAAGGAGGATTCCGCGAGGAGTTCGTGTGGATTAGCAATAGAGGCCGGACGCGTGGATACCAAGCAAGATCAGATTACTCTCCGTTGACGGTCAAAGCGACGATCTTATAGATCATCAAGGTATAACCGTCGAACTACTTAACGTGTTTATTGCATTAAACAAAGAACGATCTAAAAAGAGGAAATCAAATTTTAAATTCATTGCGTTAAACTAGTGGATTTCTAACATATTGATTCTCTGGTCTACAAAAGACTCATCAATATTCTGGTCAAGCCCACGTATTTCAAACATGTGGTTTTAATAACCTAGAGGTTTGCTTTAATCCACCAATGGATATAAGCATAGGCAGTCAATCTACCACTGGATTTAAGCTAAAACCCTTATGTTCCGAATGAATTCAAGCTCCATTGTTGGGCAATAAAATTTCGGGGCATCAACCCTGGTAATCTTTCTGCTTTCCATGGAGTCAAGCAAGGCTGAATGGTGAGAGATTTCAGCATATCACCCCAATCGAACTATCTACTTCTCAAGGAATTACCCCTATACCACCTGGCTTTGCCTTGAAAGTTAAACTTTCTCATTCATTCGACCTTTTCACGTAGATCCAATTTCTCTAATCGGGCCTCGAGACACACAAAGTTGTTCTACAAGAGTATGAACAGAATCGAGTACCAAAACTCCATTTATAGGTTTATGGCTTTAAACCAACCTCTTTAATCGTAATCTTATACAATGCTTTCAAAAGTCCATAGGTTATCAATCACCCTCAAGCAGATCAGAAGTCTGCATGATCACAGTGAGTCAATGGTTAAACCATTCTCCCATTGCATTTGGGTGGTTTGATATTCTCGATCCGTTCAAGAGTATTTATCGTTGTTATCCCCAACAACCAATGTTGGATGTGGTCGTAATAAATCGATAGTAACTCCTTGAGTAACATTATTACAAGGTCCAAGGTTGTTATATATACATTCTCCTAGAAAGGCCGTGACAAGATAAACCGCCATTATCCGTTCTTTTGAATCTTATAACCAACCTTCTCTTATTACATTAAGATATTTCACGAACAGTAACCGTCTGAACGTGTATGTAAAATCTCCAGTCCTACCTTCAAGCACTAGTGCTAATTTCCTTTATTTACGGATGTGAAGTAAATGTTCTTCACTCATTAACCACAAATTCATAGGCATCTTCTAGGTAAAATTCTCGGTATTACATATTATAATGTAAACCGTTATTTTGCAACCAATATCTTAATTGAATTAAGCAGTGTAATGTAGAATATTAATAACTATACAAGGCAATACATTGTTTATCCTTTCAGTGAAATCATTTCACTCGTAAGTAGGCCGAGCATCGCACAAAACAATTCTATAACCTATATCCCGAGCATGGAATATTCGCTTTTTCTCGTAATATCGAGATTCCTCCAAATATTCAGATATACTAATCAGCTGCTTTGAGTAGTCATTAGACAAAATGTCTATTACTCAAAAGCTCCCAAAGAGCTTGTATCCTTCATAAGACCCTCAAGGTCAATATGAACAAACTATGATACTTCTTTAGCTCTATTACCCTTTCATAATTGAAAGGTTACTTAGTCTTTTTTCCTTAGAGATAGTGTTCTTAGACTAGGAGATAGGAATCACCCTTAGCCAGTCTTAAGATCTTATCTTTAGGATATATGCACTAATTAATAGATGTCAAGAATCGCTTATCTAAATACGGAAACCATTTCCTTAATTGTTTATGCTTATGTATTACCTATACCTTTTCAAAGATTACTTAGTGGTTTCGACTTTATCAAATGAAAGTCCGAGTATCATAATCGATACAAATGTCATATTCACTTTCTTTTAGTCAACTATATCATCAATTTGAAAGTGAATCCATTCGCTCCAACGTAACTCAAAACATAAATTAAATTTCTTTGATATTCAAGGATTAAAATCCAAATTTGTTTCCATATATCACTCCCACTATCTTTGTCAAATAACCGCCCGTTGTCTACTTCTTCATCATTAATGCCTAGCTACCTTGTTCTTACAAAAGAACTTAAGCTTCCGAGTCAAATTACTCCGCTAAGAAAATCTCAAAGGATTCATAGGTTAGTGATCCAAATCACTTTCCTTATCCTATATTTTCTTTTATTAATATTTCCGCTTAGCCTTTAACTTATATAGTTTAGATGACTTGTAGACATTTACCTTCCCATTCTTGGCTTTCTTTAAAGCAAATGGTCGTGAACTAGCAGCTCATTTGAGTAGACACTACTCGTGTGAACTCGTGGGATGTCTAGTGAGATTGATACCAAATCATTCTCGCTATCTTTGAACTAATTTTGTTTTGTCTCTTGGTCAACACAAGTGAGAGCAAGTGACATTCTTTTCAATTAAGTTTGAAGGCTCAAAAGGAGAATCATCCACCAAAAATTAATTGCATTCTCGATTAACAAGTTCAACATTCTTGTTACTTTTCCACTTTTACGTAGTCATCATCACCAATTTATCGTGTTTAGTAGTTTAGATACCTTGAGATGATATGTAGTTGCGTAAAATAAATTATGAAAGAAATATAAATCAAATCATACACCACAACAAATTATGATTTTAGGGGTTATAAACGTAATGACATGCATGCGCTTTATCCTACCATTACAAGGATTTAATTTCACACCTACAAGGTCGCCACAGGGTAGGTGAAAGAGGTGATGATTAAATTGAGACAATCTCTCTCAACAACTAACTGAGAATCAGACATCTCTATTTAATTGCTAATTACCTTCCTTTTTCTGCCAAGATATTACCTAAAATATCCTTTACAGTGTTACCTACGGTTTCAGATCTCAAAGTACGCCCGAGTATGCCGCCAGTGGTCACCGCTGACTCAACGAGTACCCAAAATCCTATACTCAGAGGGCCTTGAATTTTGATAGCGGTAAAGCCACCCTCAGGGGCCGAATCAAAGTGGCACGCGGGCGTCACCATTCTCTCACGTGCTTGTGTCAACAAAGAGGCCGTGGGGTCGGTTGTCACCTTCCTCACTCCCACTGCTATTTTGAGAAATAGGTAGTCTTTTAGGATTTGCAGCATTTCTTCGCAATCCAAAAACAATAAATCATGAATATTTAAATTTTAATCCTCCCGCTAGTTAATCGGTTCCAAATACCTTCTAACTAGTGTCACTTATTCACGACTTTTCAATTTCTTGGATTTATAAATTTTTGTGTAGACAACACACAATATAAATTCACCAAAGAATTTTATAATCATAATACATTAGAATTTATGAATTTTATAATAATACGAAAAACAATAAATCATGAAATTTAAAGCTCCCACTAGTTTATCGGTTTCAAATACCGCCTAACTAGCTTACACCTTATTCATGATTTTCCAATTTATCAATTATTTAGAAATATTTTGTGTAGACACTACACAATTAAAATTTCAAGAATTTTTATAAACCTATCTTGTCATGATAAAAATTTATGATCTCAAAATTTTTTTCAATAATCGAAAACAATAAATCATGAAAACAATCACCAACTTATCGGTTCCAATTACCGTCTTGTTAGTGTCCTATTTTTTCATAACTTTCCATATTTTCGCTTAATAAATCCTATTTATGTAGATAATACATAATCAAAATTCTCAAAGAATTTTAGATCCCAAAAACAAATTCTCCAAGTAAATTTTATTTTCATCATGTGAATTTTATATCCAAATAAAATTATGTTTCCTTTAATTAATTTAATTTATTATTAATCTAAATTAATTATCATTTTCATACATGTCTAATTAATTACAATATTAATTTTCTACATATATGCATATGTTAGGTGTGGAATTCATGAATATGATGCATGGCATGGTTATATCACACAAATAATCACATAAGAGAATAAATGCGAAAAATAAACCGCTGAGATGGACCGTTGATACCCCCGTATCTATTCTATCAATTTAAAATTAAATAAACAAATAAACCCTACGTTTAAAGGATTTACTAAGTTCTAATTGTTTCTGCCGCTGCTTTGTATAACTATTTGCTGGCCGAAATCTTCACCAATCTGATAGATAGCTCAGCTGGTAGAAAACACAATCCTTCAACTCACAAAGTTGAGATTTTGAATCCCATCAAGAAGAACCTTTTTCCTTCTTTATTCTTCAAGATCTGCATCTTTTCCGAAAAAAAGAATAAAACGCGCGCCCATGAGTGGTCGAACCCCTGATGTCCAGATATGTAGTTGCCGTCCCAACCACTGAGGCCACCACGTTGTTGTTTGATTAGCAGCTTAAAAAATTATTTAAATACCATACAAGCGCCGATTTGAATAATTACTAGGAAATTAAATTACAACAAATAAATTACATAATTTTCTATACCCGGAAAAATTTGGGTTTACAATAGATCTAATGGTAAACAAGTACCAACCCTAATCCATCTCGTCAACCAAATCATTCAATCACGCATATAAAAGATGCAATATTTAATCAATTCCATTCCATATTAATTAATAATGCAATCAAGATCGCAAAATCGCTTTAACCTTGCTCTGATACCACATCCTGGATATACAGAAACCCGAATCCAGATCCGGCCAATAATTGGATAGTCAGATCTGATTCACAGCACTGATCGAGACACTTGATCACGCACAGCGTAAGCAACGAATTAAAATTCCGTTTCGATTTTTCCACGATATGATTCGCATAATAAATTAATCGACAAGAAGGTTAGTAGATTTACCCCGACCGGAGAGAAGCTGTGATGTTCCGGATTTTATCTCCAAGCTTAATTGATCGTGGACGTCGATCCTCATAGCAAAACCTTCTTTAATATGCTCAAGAAAAACCCTAGAGGTTTTTCTCCTCCTAATGGCTAGAATGAGAAACTAATTTTTCTCTTCTATTATTTGTATGCAGCACCAATTTGTGTGTCTATTGTATTGGGGAAACTCTCTTTATATAGGAAAATAACCAGTTAAGAGAGAGTTATCATTTTCACAAAACAATTACCCATTTCTATAAGGAAAATATATTTTCCATAAAATAAGAGATAATCTCCATAAACGAGATAATGAGATATCTCCATAAATGAGATAATCTCCATAAATGGGTTTGCAACTTTTTGTATATAATTGTAGTAGAGCTTACTTAAAACATGGGTTTACAACTTTTTGTATATAATAGTAGTAGAGTTTACTCAAAATCAGGGTTTACAACTTTTTGTATATAAAAATATAGTAGAGTTTACTCAAAACGGGGGTTTACAACTTTTTTTATATAATTGTATAGTAGAGTTTATTCAACACAGGGGTTTACAATTTTTTTGTATATAATTGTATAGTAGAGTATACTCAAAACCAGGTTTACAACTTTTTATATATAATTGTAGTAAAGTTTACTCAAAACGGGGGATTAAACCTTTTTGTATACAATTGTATAGTAGTGTTTACTCAAAACGGGGGTTTACTACTTTTGTATATAATTGTAGTAGAGTTTACTCAAAACGCGGATTTACAACTTTTTGTATATAATTGTATAGTAGAGTTTACTCAAAACGGGGGTGTACAACCTTTTGTATATAATTGTAGTAGAGTTTACTCAAATCTGGGTTTACAATTATATACAAAAAGTTGTATAGAGTTTACTTAAAACGGGGTTTAAAATTTTTGTATATAAAATTATAGTAGAGTTTACTCGTAACAAGGGTTTACAACTTTTTGTATATAATTTTATAGTACTCAAAACGGGGTTTACTTACATGTTGTATATAATTGTAGTAGAGTTTACTCAAACGGGCGTTTATAACTTTTTGCATACAATTGTATAAAAGAGTTTACTCAAAACAGGGTTTAGAACTTTTTGTATATAATTGTAGTTGAGTTTTCTTTAAACTCGGGTTTACCACTTTTGTCTAAAATTGTACAAGAGTTTACTCAAATGTGGGCTTACAACATTGTGTATATAATTGTAGTAGAGTGTACTCAAAACAAGGGGTTTACAACGTTTGTATATAATTGTAGTAGTGTGTACTCAAAACGGGGGGTTTACAACTTTTGTATATAACTGTAGCAGAGTTTACTCAAATTGGGGGTTTACAACTTTTAGTATAATTGTAGTAGAGTTTACTCAAAATGAGGGTTTACAACTTTTTGTATATAATTGTAGTAGAGTTTACTCAATGTCGGGGTTTACAACTTTTTGTATTTAAAAATACAGTAGATTTTACTCAAAACGGGGGTTTACAACTTTTTGTATATAATTGTATAGTAGAGTTTACTCAAAACAGGGGGTTTACAACAATTTGTATATAATTGTCTATTACAGTTTACTCAAAACGGTGGTTTACAACTTTTTGTATATTATTGTAGTAGAGTTTACTCAAAACCAGGGTTTACACCTTTTTGTATACAATTGTAGTAATGTTTTCTTAAAATGGGGGTGTACAACTTTTGGTATACAATTGTATAGTAGAGTTTACTCAAAACAGGGGTTTACAATTTTTTATATATAATTGTAGTAGAGTTTACTCAAAACCGGGGTTTACAACTTTTTGTATATAATTGTATAGTAGAGTTTACTCAAAACGGAGGTTTACAACTTTTCGCCTATAATTGAAGCTTTTACTCAAATCGGGTGTTCAAAAATTTATGTATATAAAATTATAGTAAAGTTTACTCAAAACGGGGTTTATAACTTTTGTATATAATTATATAATAGAGTTTACTCAAAACTCAAGTTGACAACTTTTCTCAGATATAATTGTAGTTGAATTTACTCAAAATGGGGGTTTACAACTTTTTGTATATAATTGTAAACCCATGTATATAATTGTATTAAGGTTTATTCAAAACAGGGGGTTTACAAATTTTTTTATATAATTGTCGTAGAGTTTACTCAAAATGGGAGTTTACATCTTTTTGTATTTAATTGTAGTAGAATTTACTCAAAACAAGTGTTTACAACTTTTTATATATAATTGTAGTAAAGTTTATTCTAAACATGGGTTTACAACTTTTTGTATATAATTGTAGTAGATTTTAGTCTAAATCGAGGTATACCACTTTTTGTATATAAATATATAGTAGAGTTTACTCAAAACGGGGGTTTACAACTTTTTGTATATAACTGTAAGCCCATGTTTTTAATTGTATTAGATTTTACTCAAAACGGGAGGGTTCGTAACTTTTGTATATAATTGTAGTAGATTTAACTTAAAATGGGGTTTACAACTTTTTGTATATAATTGTAGTAGTTTACACAAACGCTGGTTTACAACATTGTGTATATAATTGTAGTAGAGTTTACTCAAACTGTGTTTTACACCTTTTGTATACAATTGTAGTAAAGTTTTCTTAAAATGGGGTGTACAACTTTTGGTATACAATTGTATAGTAGAGTTTACTCAAAACCGGGTTTACAATTTTTATATATAATTGTAGTAGAGTTTACTCAAAACGGGGGTTTACAACTTTTTTCATATAATTGTATAGTAGAGTTTACTCAAAAAGGAGGTTTACAACTTTTCGCCTATAATTGAAGCTTTTACTCAAATCGGTTGTTCAAAAATTTATGTATATAAAATTATAGTAAAGTTTACTCAATACGGGGGTATACAACTTTTTGTATATAATAGTGTAATAGAGTTTACTCAAAACTGGGGTTTACAACTTTTTCAGATATAATTGTAGTTGAGTTTACTCAAAATGGGGTTTACAACTTTTGTATATAATTGTAAACTCGTGTATATAATTGTATTAGAGTTTATTCAAAAACGGGGTTTACAACTTTTTTATATAATTGTCATAGAGTTTACTCAAAATGGGGTTTACATCTTTTGTATTTAATTGTAGTAGAATTTACTCAAAACAAGCATTTACAACTTTTTATATATAATTGTAGTAAAGTTTATTCTAAACACGGGTTTACAACTTTTGTATATAATTGTAGTAGAGTTTAGTGAAAATCGGGGTTTACCACTTTTTGTATATAAAAATATAGTAGAGTTTACTCAAAACGGGGGTTTACAACCTTTTGTATATAATTGTAAGCCCATGTTTTTAATTCTATTAGAGTTTACTCAAAACGGGGGTTCGTAACTTTTGTATATAATTGTAGTAGAGTTAACTTAAAATGGGGTTTACAACTTTTGTATATAATTGTAGTAGAGTTTACTCAAACGCGGGTTTACAACATTGTGTATATAATTGTAGTTGAGTGTACTCAAAATGGGGGGTTTACAACTTTTGTATATAATTGTAGTAGAGTGTACTCAAAATGGGGGGTTTACAACTTTTGTATATAATTCTAGTAGAGTTTACTCAAATTGGGGGCTTACAATATTTGGTATATAATTGTAGTAGAGTTTACTCAAAATGGGGGTTTACAACTTTTTGTATATAATTGTAGTAGAGTTTACTCATTATCGGGGTTTACAACTTTTTGAATATAAAAATATAGTAGAGTTGACTCAAAACAGGGGTTTACAACTTTTTGTATATAATTGTACAGTAGTGTTTACTCAAAACAAGGGTTTACAAATTTTTGTACATAATTGTATATTAGAGTTTACTCAAAATAGGGTTTACAAGTTTCAGATATTATTGAAGTAGACTTTACTCAAAACGGGGTTTAAAATTTTTGTATATAAAATTATAGTAAAGTTCACTCAAAATGTGGGTTTACAACATTGTTATATAAAATTATAGTAGAGTTTACTTAAAACGGGGTTTACAACATTTTGTATATAATTGTATAGTATTCAAAAATTGGTTACAACCTTTGTATATAATTGTAGTAGAGTTTACTCAAAACAGGGTTTATAACTTTTTGTATATAATTGTAGAGTGGAATTTACTCAAAACGGGATTTACAACTTTTTGTATATAATTGTAGTAGAGTTCAATCAAAACTAGGGTTAACACCTTTTGTATACAATTGTAGTAAAGGTTACTCAAATGGGGGTGTACAACTTTTTGTATACAATTGTATAGTAGAGTTTACTCAAAACGAGGGTTTACTACTTTTGTATGTAATTGTATTAGAGTTTACTCAAAACGGGGTCCCCAATTTTATTGTATAGTAGAGTTTGTTCAAAACGGGGTTTACAACTTTTGTGTATAATTGAAGTTTCGAGTGTACCCAAAGCGGGGTTTACAATTATATACAAAAAGTTGTATAAAGTTTAAATGGGGTTTAAAAAAATTTATCTGAAATTATAGTAGAGTTTTCTCAAAACGGGGGTTTACAACTTTTTGTATAGAAAATTATAGTAGAGTTTACTCAAAACAGGGGTTTACAATTTTTTTTATATAATTGTATGTACTCAAAATAGGGATTTACAACTTTATGTATATAATTGTAGTAGAGTTTACTCAAAACGGGGGTTTACATCTTTTTGTATTGTATAATAAAGTTTACTCAAAATGGGGGTTTACATCTTTTTGTATTGTATAATAGAGTTTACTCAAAATGGGGGTTTACAACTTTTTATATATAATTGTAGTAGAGTATACTCAAAACGGGGGTTTACAACTTTTTTTATATAATTGTAAATCCATGTATATAATTGTATTTGAGTTTATTCAACACAGGAGTTTACTACTTTTGTATATAATTGTAGTAGTGTTTACTCAAAACATGGATTTACAACTTTTGAATATAAGAAAAGGTTATGAAGGACCACTTTTAATCTAATATTAGTAAAAAGGACAAGGAAAAAAGATGGTAGTTGTAAAGGACAAAAAATAATGAATACTGAATAATACCCTTTAGTATTATTTTCCTAATTTTTTCCTGAATTATTAATTTCTATTCAACGCTGTTCATTAATTGCTTTTCCATGTTGTTCAAACACTTTTCCTTTTTTTTAAAAAATTTATTCATTAATATGAATTACTTTTGCCACATTAATTGATTGAAATTATTGGTAAATCTTCTCAAAAAAATAATATAGATACCCGAAAATAGCCCAATTTATAAATAAAAAATAAAAACTTTTTTTAATTTAGTACTTGTTACTATATCAATCTTTACTAATTGTTACTATATTAATTTGTTTTTGTAAATACATGTATTAGACTCGACTAGTACTAATGTACTCTAATGCCTGCTCTTACATGTTTTTTTGTCAGAAACATCGTAGATTTTTTTCGGATTAGATTACTACTAGTCATGTAGTAATATCAACATCATGTAGTAACACATGTTCTAACACATGCCTTTTTCATCAAGTAGTAACATCACTATGCACACACCATACAAAGAATATAGTCACTACTACAAAATTGGACACAGTCACACTTAAGATATGAAAACAATCACAGCTTTCAATAAAATCGAGACAACTAAAATATATATATCACACTTACAAATTTTCTATCACGCTTTATTGAAAATCGAGATAAGTTATATTAATCAATCTCATTTTTAAAGTGTGACTTAATTGATATGATTTTTCTGTCACGGTTATTGAAAAACCGAGATAAATTATATCAATTAATCTCATTATTAAACTGTGACTGAATTGATAAGATATTTCATTACGGTTTCTAAAAAAGTTTAGATAAATATATATATATATATATATATATATATATATATATATATATATATATATATATCTCACATCTAAAACAATTTGACAAAATTGATATGATATTTTTATTACAGTTATTGAAAAAACGAGATAAATTATACCAAACTATCACACTTTTAATCTGTGACTAAATTGTTATGATATTTTTGTCACGGTTATTGAGAAAGCGAGATAAATTATATCAATTACTCTCATTTTTAAATCGTGGATCGAATTCATGATATTTTTGTCACAATTATAGAAAAAGTGAGACAAATTATTTCACTAATAAGAAAAGAGATATAGATCACACTTATTTAAAGATAAGGATCACACTTTTAAAAGAACCGAGACAATTAAAATGTATATATATCACACTTAAATTTTTTATCACAGTTATTAGGTGTGGAAAAAAAGAATGATCACACTTTTTAGGTGTGATTTAAATAATAATAGATCTCGGCTTTTAAGTGTGATAACAACTACTAAAATAAATCACAGTTTTTAAATGTGTTGAAATTATAATCGATCTCGGTTTTTAAGTGTGATAACAACTATAATAGATCACGATTTTTAAGTGTGATAACAACTAAAATAAATCACGCTTTTAAATGTGTTGAATTATAATAGATCTCGGTTTTTAAGTGTGATAACAACTAAAATAGATCATAGTTTTTATTATCACGGTTTTTAAGAAAATCGAGACAAGAACATCAATCAATCACGGTTTTTAATCGTGATTAAAAATATGATATTTTATAATCATATCTTAGATTAGTGTGGTTGAAAATGATAATATAGTGGACATCACCTCTGGTAATTAGTGTGGTTCCTTAATCCAGAGTATCCGGTTCGAGTCCCAAGTGGCAACAAAAGATATGTGTGCGCTTATTTCGCTTTAAAAAAAAGAATGATCACACTTTTTAGGTGTGATTGAAATTATAATATATCTCGGTTTTTAAGAGTGATAACAACAACTAAAATAGATCACGCTTTTAAATGTGTTGAAATTATAATAGATCTCGGTTTTTAAGTGTGATAAAACTATAATATATTACGCTTTTAAGTGTTATAACAACTAAAATAGATCACGCTTTTAAATGTGTTGAAATTATAGTAGATCTCGGTTTTTAAGTGTGATAACAACTAAAATATATCACGATTTTTATTATCACGGTTTTTAGGAAAATGAGACAAAATCAATCAATCACATTTTATGACTCGTGATTAAAATAATATGGTATTTTATAATGAGATTTTAGTTTAGTGTGGTCGAAAATTAGAAGAAAGAAAACATCGGTCTAGTTGTAATAAGTGTGGCTCGTTAATCCGGAGTATCCGGTTCGAGTCCCAACAAAGACAAAAATATGTGTGCTTATATATTGTTTTGAAAAGAAAAAAAAAACACTTTTATTGGTGTGATTTAAATTATAATAGATCACGGTTTTTAAGTGTGATAACAACTAAAATAGATTACAGTTTTTAAATGTGTTTTAATTCAAATAGATCTCGGTTTTTAAGTGTGATAACAACTATAATAGATCACGGTTTTTAGCTATGATAACTACTATAATAGATCACAGTTTTTAAATGTGATGAAATTATAATAGATTACGGTTTTTAAGTGTGATACCAACTATAATAGATCACGAGTTTTAAGTGTGATAATTATTATAATAGATCACGCTTGTAAATCGTGATTGAGTTAAAGTACTTTATGTCACACCTCAATATGCCACACTTTGGAAGCCGTGACTAATGTAAATATATCACACTTAAAACCGTGATCTTTATGCTTTTTGTAGTAGTAGTATCACAGCTGAAAGTCCACATATGAAGTAACACGATTTCACGCTGCTTCCGTGAACACTCCACATAGTAACACCACTATACAAACACCCTCAAACATAGTAACATATAATGTACACCCTAAACCCAAAACCCAAAACCTTGAACCTCGAACATTAAACCTTAAACACTAAACCCTATACTGATCCTTAACCTTAAAGTCGAACCTAAAACCTTAAACCCTAAAGCCAAACTCTAAATCCTAAACCCTAAATCAACCCTAAACCTAAAGTTTAAACCTAAACTCCTAAACTTGAACCCTAAGCTAGCATTTAAGGTCTGTGTTCATGGTTTAGGTTTTGGGATTAAGGTTCAGATGTAGGTTTAGGTTTGTGGTTAGTTTATGTTTAAGGTTCATGTTTAAGGTTTAGGTTCAGTTTAGTTTAGGGTTTGTGGTTTAGGTTTAGGTTTAAGGTTTTAGGTTCAAAGTTATGGGTTTAAGGTTCAGTTTAAGGTTCCGGTTTAGGTTGAGGTTTAGGTTTATGATTCAGTGTTCGTGGTTTAAGGTTCAGTTCAAGGTTTAGGGTTTAGGTTTAGTGGTTCGTGGTTTTAGGCTTTAGGTTCAAGGTTCATGGTTTAGAGTGTACATTACGTGTTACTACGCTTGAGGGTGTTTGCATCGTGGTGTTACTACGCCTAAGTGTGTTCATGAAACCGATGTGAAATATGTGTTACTTCATTTGTGGACTGTCACTATGCTACTACATTATGTGCTATTACATCTTATAGAGTGTGCATAGTGGTGTTACTAAATGATGAAAATGAATGTGTTTGGATATGTATTTTTCTACATGATGTTGATGTTACAACGTGTTACGTAGTGTAACTGCATTGTATGATGTTGATGTGACTACGTGTTACTCTGTGTAACTGCGTTATGTGGATTGGGTGTATGTAGAAATTGATTGTGTGTTGTTGTTGCTAGATACACTGAAAAAGATTAGTACTGAGCAGTCTAATACAAGTAGTTACACCCCAAAAGAATTTAATATCGTAACAAGTATTAAGGATTGATATAGTAACAAGTAGTAAGTTAATATACACGTGTGTGTGTGCATGGGTATCTACATGTTGTTGAGCACGGACTTATATTGGGTTGAAATTTAACGTAGAAAAATATAAAGTTAACATAGAAAATATGTAGTATAGATCAACCAAATATATGTAGTTACACCCAAGAATAATGTAGTAATACCTATGAAACATGTTGTACCAATCTAAAATATATGTAGTAAAACTAATAAATTAGGTGTAGTTTCAAAGAAAATGTGTAAAAACACACATACAAAGAATGTAGTCACAAAAAAATGTAGTAATGTGCATTAGATTAGATTATTATTAGACATACTAATACATGTAGTTAAACCCAAAAAATTGATATAGTAATAAGTAATAAATTAATATACATATGTGTTAGTGCATGAGTTACTATATATGAAGTACTAACTTATAATAGGTATAAATTTAATGTAGGAAAATATGTAGCTAACGTAGAAAAATATGTTGTACAACTATACTAAATACATGTACTAACGCACGATATTTTGTAGAACAACTAATGAATTAAGTGTAGTATTAACAAATATATGTGTAGTAACACACATAAAGAGTAACGTAGTTACCAAAATTTATATGAGTTAAAATTAAAAAGATTAGTACTTGTCACTATAATACAAGTAGTTACACCCAAATAAGATACTACTAATTGTCAACCCATTCATTAAGTATTTTCTTCATTTTTTTCCTTATTTTTCATTCGTTATTAATTATTAATTAATGCATGCGAAATTAATTATGCCGAATTAATTTTATCCTTCATAATTAATTGTGAAGATATTATCGCAAAATTTCCCAAAATAAAATAAAATAAAATCCGCCAAGATATTTTTTTAAGTAAGGGTGTTTCAGACATCTACTTGTTTTTGTCCTTTTAACCAAACTGTCTTTTTTCTTGTACTATTTCATAATTTTCAATCTTATCTTGTCCTTCTCGCCCACCGCCTCTTTTGTATATAATTGTAGTAGAGTTTACTCAAAACATGGGTTTACAACATTTTGTATATAATTGTAGTATAGTTTACTGAAAATCGGGGTTTACAACTTTTTGTATATAAAAATATAGTAGAATTTACTCAAAAGGGCGTTTACAAATTTTTGTATATAATTGTATAATAGAGTTTACTCAGCACGGGAGTTTACTGTTGCATATACAGAAACCCGAATCCGGATCCGATCCATAATTAGGTCGTCAGATCTGATTCACAGCACCGATCGAGACACTCGATCTTGCACAGTGGAAACTATGAATAAATTCGCATGCGATTTTACCTTGATATGATCCATATAAATAATTAATAATTACTTCAAGATCAGCAAGGAACTTTTAAGCGATTTTACCTTGATATGATCCACATAAATAATTACTTCAAGATCGCCAAGGAACTTTAAGCTATGTCGCTCTCTAGCCGCCTCCAAAAGTCGCTATGTATTTGACTAACAGAGTCGAATTGGCAAAGTGTTGGACCGCTTTGCACTATAGCTCCTTCAATTATGAGTAAACACTCACCGAGATAGATTCGCGATCATCCTTAATCCGACAAAATCGAAATCAAGCAATAACAACACTCGTGTTTGCACCCAACACACAAGCATATGATTCCAAATTCACTAAAGATACTTGAGGATGTACTATATATGTTATCCATTGCTCGAATCCAAGTTTCACTATAATTGACTTTTAATAACTGATTTTCTACCCAAAAGAGAAACTATCCCATTTTCTCTATATCTCAAGAATGAGAGAATTATTCCATGAGGGGTTGGGGTAGGAAACCTCTCATTGAATCAAGCATTCAAAAACGAATCATCATCTTATCAATAAGATGGATGGGAAAATGCCACAACTTGTTCTCATGAATCCGACCGAATCGAATTCTAAGAATATAGTCCACTTATCTAATTCAGAGAATCTTTGTCATGTCAGTTTCTGACTTCAGACAACACACCCATGTTGTTTCCAATTATTACAAAGGTTATCTTTTATTTACACTAACATTTACTACTTTAACAATATTGATTCTCTGGTCTACAAAAGACTCATCAATATTTTGGTGAAGCCCACATATTTCAAACATGTGGCTATTAATGACATGGTGGTTTGCTTTAATCCACCGATGGATATAATCATATGTCATTGGCTTTACGCTAAAACCCTTCCGCTCGAATGAATTCAAGCTCCTTTGTTCGAAAGAATGTTTTTAGGCATCAACCTCGTAATCTTCCTCCTTTCTATGTAGTCAAGCAAGGCCGAATGGTGAGAGAGTTCCGGCATCACCCCTATTGAACTATCTACTTCTCAGGAATTATCCCTAGACCACTTGGCTTTGCCTAGAAAGATAAACTTTCTCATTCATTCGACTCTTTCCATGTAGATCCAATTTCTCCCATTGGCCTCGAGACACTCAAAGTGTTCTACAAGAGTGTGAACAGCCATAGAGTACCAAAACACCATTTTCAAGCTTTATGGATTTAAACTAACCACTTTTATCGTAATCCTATACAGCCCTTGCAAAAGACCATAGGTTATTAATTACCCCCAGCAGACTGTTAAGTCTGCATAATCACAGCGGGTCAATGGTTAAACCATACTCCCACTGCATTTGAGTGGATTAATATTCGATCCGTTCAAGAGTATTTATAAGCGCTATCCCCAACAACCAATGTTGGATGTGGTCCGATTAAATCGCTTAGTAACTCCTTGAGTAATCAGATTTCAAGTCCTAAGGTTGTTGTTATCTCAACATTCTTTTAGAAAGGCTCATGATAGCTTCAAACGTTGTTATCCTATCTTAAGAATCTTATAACCAACCTTCACTCAATGTATTAAGATATTTCATGAACAAGAACCATCCGAATGAGTATGCAAAATCTCCACCCCACCTTCCCAACCAAGTGCTCAATGTCTCTATTTACGGAAGTGGGGTAAATGTAATTCACCCTTATCCACAAATTCATAGGCATCTTCTGTAGACTTCTCCGTGTCACACAACAATGTAAACCGTTATTTTGCAACCGTATCTTAATTGAGTTAAGCAAAGGTATTGTAGCATATCAATAACTATACAAGAAAATCTCTGGTTTATCCTTTTAGTGAAATCATTTCACTCGGAGGTAGGCCAAGCATCGCAAGCAAAACCCTACCATAACCTATATCCGAGCATGGAATACTCATTTCTCTGGTAATATCAAAGATTCCTCTAAATATTTAGATAAACTATCAGCATTTTGAGTAGACAAAATGTCGATTACTAAAAGATCCCACTAGCTTGTATCCTTCATAAGGCCCCAAGGTCAATATGAACAAGCTATGATACTTCTTTAGCTCCATTACCCTTTCCCAATTGAATGGTTACTTAGTCATTTTTCCTTTGAGATAATGTTCTGGACCGGGAGATAGGAATTACCCTTAGCCGCCTTTCGATGTTATCTTTAGGATATATGCTCTAATTAATAGATGCGTAAGAATCGCTTATCCAATACGGAAACCATTTGTCTTAATAGTTTATGATGTGTTACATATACCTTTTCAAAGATTACTTAGTGGTTCGACTTTATCGTACAAAAAGTCCGAGTCTCGTAATCGATACAAATGTCATATTCACTTTCTTTAAGGCAACTCTATTATCGATGTGAAAGTGAATCCATTTGTTCCAACGAATCTGAAAATGTAAATTATATTTCTTTGATATTCGAGGATTAAAATCCAAATTTCTTTCCTTATATCACTCCCATTATTTTAGTCAAATAATCGCCCATTGTCTACTTCTTTTATCATGAATGCCCAGCTACCTTGTTCTCGCTAAAGAACTTTAGCTTCCATGTCAAAATCCCGGATAAGAAAGTCTCTAAGGATTCATAGGTTGGTGATCCGAAATCACTTTCCTTATCTATTACTTAATATTTTGGTTTATCCTTTAACTTATTTAGTTTAGATGACTTACACTTGTAGACATTTACCTTCCCATCCTTGGATTTCTTTAAAGGAAATGGTCGTGGAACTAGCAATTCATTTGAGTAGACACTACTCGTGAACTGTGGATGTCTAGTGAGATTGATACCAAATCATTCTCATCATCTTTGAACTAATTTTGTTTGTCTCTCTTCGACATGAGTGACAAAGAAAGTGACATACTTATGAATGTAACTTAAGTTTGTAGGCTCAAAAGGAACAACCTCTTCCGGAAAATAATTTGCATTCTCGATTATTGAGTTCAACGCTCTTGTTACTTTTCCATCGCTACTTAAGCCATCATCAATAATTTTAATTACTTAAGCGCCTAGTTACTTTGAGATGATATGTAGTTGTAAAATAAATTATGACAAAATATAAATCAAATCATACACCACAACATATATTAATTTTAGAATAATAAAAGTGATGTCATGCATGCGCTTATCCTACCATTCCAAGGATTTAATATTACATCATGCACTTACCACAGGTAGGTCAAAGACAAGACAATGATGATTAAATTGAGACAATCTCTCACAACAATTAACCATTAAGAATCGACATCTTTTATTTAATCGTTGATTACCTTCCTTTTTCACCAAGATATTTCCAAAAATATCCGCTTGTGTTATGGTGATTTTATGTGATTTATATCGTTATATTTTGTAGCAATTTTCCATATTCGTATAATTCACATAGAAATTAAGCGCTTAATTGATTTATTGAGCAAATGAGTTTTAAAAGTATTTAAGTGCAAATTCGGGTTAATTATGTGATTTTATTAGCAATTATCTATTTATATATGTGATGTTACACTTTGCACGCTTTTATGGTCAAGGTACGCAAATATATCATGGGTCGAGTAAGAGCCGAAATGGAGGAGTTTAAAGTAGCAATTTCTTTAAAGATTGAAGAGAAGGGCAAATTAGGATTATTATTATTTTTAGGGTTTAGGTTTTCTTATTTAAAAATAAAAGAAAAAGGTAATAATTACCCTAAGTCGGCTAAAAGGTTATAAAAGGATGGATTCAAAAGCAAAGACGTAACACTAAAAATCATCTCGGGAACAGAGCCGAGACAGTAAAAAAAAAAAAAGAGAAGCACTCGGTCGACCGAGTGCACACCTTCGGTCGACCGAGCAACAAATTTATTTTTTTTTTTTTTTTTCGTTCATACGGATATGAGCAGAGGCTAGGCACTTCTGGAACAAGCGTGAAACCGCCTCAAAGAACGCTTTGATCTCAACTTTGGATTGTCTCGTGAGTTTAATTAAAGTTGTATCTTTATTATGTTTTTATTGATGTTATGCAATTTCATTGATGAATGTATTGTTGTGTGATGTTTGATATGTGATGAGAATCATCGTTAAATTTATGTCCCCATAGTAAAGATTGGATTTTAACCTATAAATAACGGGAGTTGTTAGGTTAAAAATCTAGATTATGAGATTGAATAAATTTCACACCTTGGTAATTAAAGCGTTAATCTTTTGTATCGATAGACTAAAAGATTGATAGGTGAATTTTTCTAAGAGATTAGAAATTCATACCTATGATAGGTGAATCACAATTTTTATTAAATAATCACTACACAATCTAGAGAAGAAATTGAACATTGCGAGATAGGTGGATCATTGCTTGTTCGTTGTTAAATCAATTGAGAAAAAATCATTGTTGCTTATTCGTCGTAGCAATCTTAAAATTTTATTGTCTTTTTAGTTTATAAAATAGAGTTATCTTAGTTAGTTCGGTCCGCAACTATCCTCGATGGCTTTAGATTTTTGATCTTCTGTCCAGTTTATCGTATTGTTTTAACTACTAGTTTGTTTTGGTTTTGTTATTCTAGTTGTAGTCTTTAATTGTTAAGTGTAGGTTAGTTTTATTTTTTGTGACAACTTACGGAAAATTAATCAAACTAGACAATCTCGATTCCCTGAGATCGACTCCGGTATTAATCGCTATACTACGATCCCTACACTTGGGGAATACCGGATTTATAAATTTTTTACTTGTTATTTTCCATTGATAAAATCCCTGACAAGTTTTTGGCGCCGTTGCCGGAGAATCGGTACGGTTGTCTAGTTTTTTTTTTTGTTATTAATTTTTCATAGGTTAGTGCCCTTAGTTTGCTGTTTACGTTAAAAAAATAAAAATAAAAATAAAAATAAAAAAACTAGGGTCATATTTGACGTAGGGATCACACCCGGGTGTGGAATAATTCACACCTTGGTAATATTTATCTTTTTAAAAAAAAATTAAAAAAAATAAAAAAAATAAAAAAATTAATTAGTTCGGTCGACCGAACCTGATCTCTCGGTCGACCGAGTGTTAAAAAAAATATATATATATTTTTTTTTTCTCGCTCTTCTCTCATTATAGTTATTTTTTGTTTTTTATGTTTTATTTTTTTTTTTTTTTTTTTTTTACTTTAGAGTTTAGTGTAGCCTTTGTAAGAAATTCGTGCGGACATCTTGTTTTTGGTTTTGGTTTATGCAAACTCGAGTCGGGCGGACTGTTACATTATACACCCTCGACCCGAAGCGAACCGTAGTCCGCCAAACAGCGGATTTTCCGCTCTGCTTCGCGATGCGAGAGCGAGCAAGATCTTCGAGGATTAGCTAGCCAAAGAAATCACCGATTTTGTAATAATGGTCGCTAATGATAGACGACGCTAAGGACTACGCCATGCCTGGCGCGGGTCACAACCAACCCGGCTATCATCCTACCGCCATTAATGCTCGGACCTTCGAGCTAAAGCCTGGCTCATTCGGATGATGCAAAGATGCATCAATCTTTCATGGGTTTCATCGGAAAATCCACACACTCACTTGCATACATTCTGAGATATGCGCACCACACGATCCAAGGAGTAAGTGAGGATGCCATCAAATCGAAACTCTTTCCTTTTTCGTTGAAGCGGAGAAGCTAAGGAGTGGTATAGCTCTCTCCCGGCTGAATCTATAATACTTGGGCGTAACTCTAAAAGGAGTTCTTGAGTCAACATTTCCCACCTTCCAAAATCGCCCAATGTTTGAACGAGATATTCACTTTCTATTAAAAAGAGAATGAATCATTTTTCGAGTGTTGGAAAAGATTCAAGTCTCTCGCTTAGAAAGTGTCCTCACCATGGCTTTGCCACCGGAAAGGCAAGTCAACACTTTTAGTGGATTGACCGAGCTTACAAAAGGCATGGTCAATAGTTCATCTCCGTGGGGCGTTTCAAGAAAACGCCTGATGAGGGATGGGCACCGCTTGAGGACATTGCAAAGTACAACCACGCCCTCTTATCAAGCAATTCAAGCACCTCCTCCTCCTCATAAGGTAGAGGAGATAAACATGCAAAGTTTGATCGCCATGCCGCAGGCTGCGGATGGCAAAGATCATCAAGTTTCAAACCGATAAATCAAACTTTTCTTTTCCACGTAACCTCGTGTTCAGTGATCGTGAAAATCGTTGTCGACCGCCATATGAATGGCCGGTGTCAATTTAATCTCCCCGCACTTTATCAAGTGAATGTTGTTCATGATTATGGACAAGATAATCAGGTCACATGTCAAAACTGCGGATAATATGGGGCACACTTTCGATTCTATCCTATGAACGGATGAATCGTCGCTATGTGAATGCATTCTATGGCCAGAACAACCAAGGGTCTAATCAAGTTTCTGGCCAGAATAATTTCCAAAACCACGGGTTTAATCAATCTTCCAGTTTCAATCCTAATTCGAATTTTAATTCGAATCAAAATTTCAATAGAAACCCTGGTTTTAATCAGAACCAAAACTCAAAATTTTCCAATCCTACTCAAAGATTCAATCAGAATTGGCCTTCCAATTCAAATTCTCAATTCCAAAGTCGGCCCAGCCAGCCCTACTCTCAAAATTTCCAAAACTCTCAAGGCCCCTCCCAATCTAACAATCTTGAAGCTAAGTTGGAGGAGCAAAATAAAAGTATCCAACTCCTGATGAGTACAAACAAAAACCTTGAGAGGCAAATCGGGCAACCTGGTCGAACAGCTTAGCTTTAGACCGCCAGTGGCAACGCCCGCCACCGAGAAGAATCCAAAGGGTGGTCAAGTTGCTCAAGCCGACTTGAACAATGGCTGCAGCATCGACCTCGCACCTTCACTTCCATACGGTAGAAGAGGCCAAGACGATGAATCGAGAAGCGGTACTCAAGTTAGTGGTCCTTCCCACTGTGGAAATTACCAGCCCTCCTCGCCATTGATAAGGCAGAGAGGGAAGCCGAGCACCTACACTCCCTTGGCCAAAAAGAATACTCAGGTGGCTGATCCCCGAGAGGTGAAAAGTTGAAAGTCCTCGTGGTTGATCCCCGAGGAATGAAGAATCACAGTGAAAGTCGTGAGGCCGATCCTCACGACGAGTAAGAAGAATGAAAAGGTAGTAAGGTGGAAGGATTTGGAAGACAAAGCTATCGTTCATCCTCAAAGAAAGTCTTTTCGAGAGTGACTTGAAAAGCTTCCATTTCCACCAAGGAAGAGCAACATCCCTTTGAGTGAAGATAAGAAGTATGAAAAGGTGTCGAATCTTTTGAAAATACTCAGTGTAAATCTTCCATTATCCGAGGTCTTGGTTGAAATGCCTAAGTATACAAAATTTATCAAGGATGTTGTTTCTTCAAAAGGAAGTTGTCGACATGGAGAGGCTGATTGGTGAGGATTGTTCAATGATTAATTATGAAAACTTACCAACCAAGAGAGGTGACCTGGAAAGTTCGTGGCTTACAAAGTGTTAATGGGAGGCCTGGTCTTCCCTAACTCTTTGTGTGACCTGGTGCATCTATAAGCCTCATGCCATTGTCTGTGTGCAAACAAACTGGTTTAATTGATCTTCTAGAGCCCACTACCATGAATTTTCAATTTGTCGATAGATCTTCTAAGAAAGCAAATGGAATCTTAAAAGACGTACTAGTTCAAATCGACAGATTTACCTTTCCCGTTGACTGGTACGTCCTAGACATTGAAAAAGATGAAAATGTTCCCCTGATTCTTGGAAGACCTTTCCTGTCTACAGCTCGAGCCCTCATTGACTGCGATGGCGGGCGAGTGACGATCCGTGTTGGTGATCAAGAGGTAAGCTATAATGTTTCCAAATCCATTCAAATACCCTCTGGTCCTCCAACCGGTTTTTCCATTGAGGAGACGTCTGATGACTTCGATGATCTGATGGAAAAGCAAGTCATGGCTGTTGCAACGGAGTATGAGCGACTGGTTGATAATTTGAATAATCATGGTGTGGTAAGTCTAGAGAGCTTGGAAAGTTGAATTTAAGGATGAGTTGTTGAAGGTGAAGTTTTGGCAGTGGGACCGCTCAGTAAACTCAGCGATGTTGAGTTGAAAGGTGGAGATCTTAAGTCTAGTTTAGAAGACCCCCCTACAGATTTAGTGTTGAAGCCGTTGCCTAAACATCTTAAGTATGTGTTTTTAAGACAAGGTGACAAGCTTCCATTGATTATATCTGCCAAGCTGTCTCGACTAGAAGAAATGAAGTTAATAAACGTCTTGAAAAAGAACGAGAAAGCCTTTGGGTGGCAAGTAGGAGATATCGAGGATATCTCCGACATCCTGCATGCATAAGATCAAGACTAATGAGGGTGCGAAATGTGTTAGACAGCCCCAGAGGAGGCTCAACCCTCATATGCAAGAGGTGGTTAAGAAAGAAATCATCAAACTTCTGGACATGGGAATCATTTATGCCATCGCTGATAGTGAATGGGTTTCCCCGACTCAGGTAGTTCCCAAGAAAGGTGGAATTACGATTGAGAAGAATGAGAAGGGAGAGGAAATAGCATTGAGACTTGTCACTTTGGGTTACGAGTCTGCAGATCGATTATCGAAAAGCTCAATGAAGTAACCATGAAGGATCACTTTCCCCTTCCATTCATTGACCAGATGCTTGAGCGCCTGGCGTGGCACGCGTTTCATCGCTCCTAGATGGGTACTCGTGGATACTTCCAGATACCCATTGATCCAAATTGACCAAGAAAAGACCACTTTCACCGCCTCTTATGGTACATTCTCTTACAAGTGAATGTCATTTGGTCTCTGCAATGCCCCAGCTACATTTCAATGATGTATGCTGGCTATCTTTGACGGGCTCGTAGAAAAGTGTATGGAAATCTTTATGGACAATTTTTTGGTCTTTGGTCAGTCTTTTGATGATTGTCTTGACAACCTTGACCGAGTCTTATCCAGATGTGTGGAGAAGAACTTATTGCTCAATTGGGAAAAATTCCATTTCATGGTTGATGAGGGAATAGTTCTTGGCCACAAAATCTCCGCCAAAGGTATATGTTGGTTGACAGGCAAAAGTAGAAGCTATCGAGAAGATGAGTTATCCCAAGAATGTGCGTGAAGTGAGAGGCTTTCTTGGACATGTCGGTTTCTATAGGAGATTCATTCAGGACTTTTCCAAGATAGCCAATCCCCTATCTACACTACTAAAAGAAGACGTTTTATTCGATTTTGATGAGAGTTGCAAGCAAAGCGCTTGAGGAGCTTAAAAACCGCTTAATCTCTCGCTCCGATCCTTATTTCGCCGACCGAACCTACCTTTCGAGCTTATGTGTGACGATCAAACTATGCGCTTGGTGTTGTTTTAGGCCAAAGAATCAAAGGAAATTCCAGCCAATCTATTACGCCACCACACATTAAATCCTTCTCAAGTTAACTATACTACTACCTCAAAAGGAATTATTGGCCATAGTCTTTGCTATGGACAAGTTTCAGAGTTACTTGTTAGGAGCTCAAGTGATTGTGTGGATGATCACGCCGCTTATGCGATAGTCGATGATGAAGAAAGAGGCCAAACCGCGCCATCTGCGTTGGATACTGACCCTACAAGAGTTCGACGTTCAAATTAAAGACAAAAAGGGCAGTGAAAACGTAGTGGCTGATCATGTTTCGAGAATGTTAAGTGAGGAAAAGGATGATCCAGATGATATAGATCTTTACTTTCCTCTAGAAAACATTATGCTTATTGACGGTTGTCCTCCTGATGTTCCATGGTATTATTCCATTGTAAATTACCTTCATGCCCGATATCTTGATCCAGAATCGTTCTATCAGAGAAGAAAAGTTCTTCTCTCGATTTGAAATCTTCGCTTGGGATGAACCTTATCTTTTAAGATCTCGTAAAGATGGTTTGCTTAGAAGATGTGTTCCAGAGTCTGAGCAGCGCGATATTATTGAGCAGTGCCACATTGGACCAACTGGAGGTCACTTTGGTCCTTGGAAAACCGTTGCTAAGATCTTCCAATCCGGTTTCTATTGGCCCACGATCTTTAAAGATACAGAAGCTTTCTGTAAAGCTTGTGATAGATGCCAAAGAACCGGTACTCTGACAAGGCGTTTTGACATGCCTTTGAAACCCATCCTAGAATGTGAGGTCTATGATGTATGGGGTATCGATTTTATGGGACCATTCCCATCATCTTGTGGTAACAAATACATCTTAGTCTGCTGTGGACTACGTGTCTAAATGGGTGGATGCTCAAGCCACTCCTCACAATGATCATAAGACGGTCATGAAATTTCTAAAGAAAACATCTTCGTGAGGTTTGGATGTCCACGTGCCTTGATCGCTGATGAAGGGACGATTTCGCAACCGACCCCTCAGAGAAAGTGCTTGAAAAGTATGGTGTTCGCCATAAGACCGGCACACCATATCATCCTATGACGAGTGTTCAAAGTTGAACGGAGCAACCGTGAGCATTAAGAAAATCTCGAAAAAACGGTCATCATAGAAAAGATCGGAGTTTGAAATTGGATGATGTACTATGGGCATACAGGACCGCCTATAAGACTCCTATGGGTACATCTCCATATCAAATGGTTTATGGTAAGCCATGTCATCTCGCCAATGAGTTAGAGCATAGAGCTTATTGGGCTACAAAGTTTCGAACTTTGATTCCCAATCTTGTGGTAAGCATCGATCGCAACAGCAATTGCATGAGTTGGATTTAATCAGCACTCCGTGCCTACGAAAGCGCCAGGATTAGCAAAGATAAGATGAAACTCCTCCATGATGCCAAAATTAAGAAAAGAGAATTTCAAGTCGGAGAACAAGTTCTTCTATACAATTCCAGGCTACATCTGTTTCCTGGAAAGTTGAGGACACGTTGGTCCGGTCCCTTTGAGATTCTCCAAATTATTCCCGGAGGTGTTTTAGAACTACGAGGTTATGGTGACCAACCGTTTCGAGTGAATGGTCAAAGGTGTAAGCACTACATTGGTGAACCCAAGGAAAAGCCTTTGATAGTTTGTTTCCTCGGTATCCTCGGGTGTGGTACTAAAGAAGTCGAAGAATTTGACGAGTTTTCACCCGACCTATTTTCAGAGGATGATGGTAGTGGTCGATCTGAAGAAGTTCTAGCAGGTAGTTGGGATATGGAAGAGTATGAGAGGAGCGCCACCAAACGTCATCGTAAGACTCGTAAGAAGAAGAAGTCAACCATGGGGAAGTTTAAACGTGTTTGGAAAGCAGTAAGGAACCTAACCCCATGTGTTAGATGCTGCTTTTGTGGCCACACCAATCATCGAGCTTACAGTAAGAAGGGCGGAAGGAAGGTTAAATGGCCTGATCCAGCCGAGCTTAAACAATGTCGAGCCAACGACATAAACCAAAAGCGCCACTAGGGGGCATCCTAGATATCTATCTATATATATATATTAGTCATTTTTCAATTACTCTTTTGTCTTTGGTTTATGTGTTTTAGTTTTAAGTCTAATAAGAGTGTTGTATGAATCGCTTGATTCGGCTTTGTTTTGAAATGGATTACGGAGTTCCCCGCATGAGATCCCATTCATTCATAGAATCCGCCATATAACTCTAGATGATGGACCGGAGGAACGCTTATCCTTGACATTGATTACCATATCATCACGTCGCCAGACCATTACTTATGTTTTCATCGCACTTCACACTTGTGGGTGGTGGAGAGTTTAGCATCGAGGACCTTCAACGTGCGTTAGGACGGCGTGATCGCGATTTTAAATGACCCGATGCTTACCGATTTGTTGTTGGTAATTCGTGATGAACATTTTAAAGGAGTAGATGTTGCGGGAGAAGATTGGAACTTGCAAGATGAATATGACATCCCTCCCGCGATCGATTTGCTTCGCCGCTAATCCGGATTGTAGATTGGGGCGACATCTATGAAGATTAGCTTGGGCTAGTGTTTTGTGTTTCTATTTTCTTCGTATATCAAGATTCTTTGCATTATTAGTGTATTTACATATCATTTTGTAGCATTATGTTTATGTGTATCATTGTCATTTTGTTGCACCTAGCCTCGCTACTTTGTAGTATCCTCTATCGTTACTTTTTGCGCGACGTATTCTATTCCCCTATGTTCCCGAGATGTTGCCATGTTTGTTCAAGCGCGTGCAGATATTTGTGATAGCGATTGTGAGCTTTTAGATGATATCGCTTTTCCGGTGGATGGTACACGATCTCGATTTCTTCAAGCATTTCGGATCTCGGATCTAGATCACTTTCGTAGATTGCCACCTTCGAATTACATTCACTAAGTAATTCATTTCTTTTAAATTCTCGCACAACCCGAGGACATGTTGTGGTTTAAGTGTGGGGGGGAATGATTTGATGTGTATCTATCATTTGCTTATATTATGATTCTATCTTTGAAATGAGCTAAAATTTTTCAAAATTTTTGTTTTGTCCCGAGTAAGCAATGCATATTTTTGTTCGGTTTTAATATTCATTGATGCTATATACCGTATGTCGAAGAAGTTAGTTGTTTCACCCGATATATATTTTTCACGAGCCATAGTGAACGATGAGCTAATTTATAAAGTTATACCCTTTTGACTAGTGATTCTTGATTATCTTATAAGTCGTGTGTGTTTAGTGCTAACGTAGATATCTTGAGATTTATAATAGTTTGTGTTTAGAGCCAAAGTATGATATACCGTGAATATCTCGAGGTTTGAATGTGATAAATAACACGTAACTTATTGTCAAATGAAAAAGTTGAGTTTATAATGAAGAATTATTGGGTGTGTCGTAAAGTCGGTCGATGATTTGAGTGCGATAGGGTATACTACGTATGTCCTATACCACTATGATGACCAAAGCTCACGACAAATGTAAGAAGTCGCCTTATGATTTGAGTAAGGTATGGCATATCCCGAATGTCCTATTCTCGCTATGACAGGCAATGGCTCATTCTCGATGTGCGTTTAAATGTGAAAATAGTTAAATCAACTTGCAATAAGAAGTGGTATGAATAGAAGACTTAGTTATCGTGATACCTTATCCCCAAAGATAAACCGATGATATGTTGTAGGGATTGTCCTCTGAGTATGTCGAAAGGTCCTAAATGTATTCTATCATCTTTTTAAGGATATGTCACGTTTTGTGGGTACATCTTATGAGTATCATTTATCTCTAGTTTGAAGGGGGTATTAGCTAGTTTGCTTGTTTTCAAGTTTGGACTTAGTGGAAGTTTGCTATGGCTATGCACACACACACGTGGGTGAACTTCTAATTTATTGACTATGCGTTGTATGTGCTGAAGTGTCTATATTTTTCCCGAGCCTTTATTTTGTTTTGTTTTGCTCGGGACGAGCAAAAGCTAAGTGTGGGGGAGTTGTTAAGGGTGATTTTATACGTTTTATATCGTTATATTTTGTAGCAATTCTCTCCATATTCGTATAATTCGCATAGAAATTAAGCGTTTAATTGATTTATTGAGCAAATGAGTTTTAAAAGTATATAAGTGCAAATTCGGGTTAATTCTGTGATTTTATTAGCAATTATCTATTTATATATGTGATGTTACACTTTGCACGTTTTTATGGTTGAAGGTACGCAAATATATCATGGGTCGAGTAAGAGCGAAATGGAGGAGTTTAAAGCAGAATTTCTTTAAAGATTGAAGAGAAGGGCAAATTAGGATTATTATTATTTTTTAGGGTTTAGGTTTTCTCTTATTTAAAAAAGAAAAGAAAAAAAAGGTAATAATTACCCTAAGTCGGCTACAAGGTTATAAAAGGACGGATTCAGCGGCAGCACAGAACACGAAAAAATCATCTGGGAACAGAGCAGAGACAGAAAATCAAAAAAAAAGAGAAGACCGAGCAACATATTTATTTATTTTTTATTTTTTTTCGTTCATACGGATATGAGCAGAGGCTAGGCACTTCTGGAACAAGCGTGTGAAACCGTCTCAGCAACGTTTTGATCTCAACTTTGGATTGTCTGTGAGTTTAATTAAAGTTGTATCTTTATTATGTTTTTATTGATGTTATGCAATTTCATTGATGAATGTATTATTGTGTGATGTTTGATATGTGATGAGAATCATTTGTTAAATTTAGGTCCCCATAGTAAAGATTGGATTTTTAACCTATAAATAACGAGAGTTGTTAGGTTAAAAATCTAGATTATGAGATTGAATAAATTTCACACCTTGGTAATTAAAGCGTTAATCTTTTGTATCGATAGAGCTAAAAGATTGATAGGTGAATTTTTCTAAGAGATTAGAAATTCATACCTATGATAGGTGAATCACAATTTTTATTAAATAATCACTACACAATCTAGAGAAGAAATTGAACATTGCGAGATATGTAGATCATTGCTTGTTCGTTGTTAAATCAATTGAGAAAAAATCATTGTTGCTTATTCGTCAGTAGCAATCTTAAAATTTTATTGTCTTTTTAGTTTATAAAATAGAGTTATCTTAGTTAGTTCGGTCCGCAACTATCCTCATTTTGGCTTTAGATTTTTGATCTTCTGTCCAGTTTATCGTATTGTTTTAACTACTAGTTTGTTTTGGTTTTGTTATTCTAGTTGTAGTCTTTAATTGTTAAGTGTAGGTTAGTTTTATTTTTTGTGACAACTTACGGAAAATTAATCAAACTAGACAATCTCGATTCCCTGAGATCGACTCCGGTATTAATCGCTATACTACGATCCCTACACTTGGGGAATACCGGATTTATAAATTTATTACTTGTTATTTTCCATTGATAAAATCCGTGACACCTATCTACTGCGGTTGAGTCTTGAAGTTTTTGTTTAAGTAATAAAATTTCTGAAGCAAAACTTGAACTTGACTTGTTGGTCCCTTGGAAAGGCTAACACAAGTTTAGAGGGGGGGGTGAATAAACTTGTCACCAAAAACTAATCCTAAGGTGGAAAAGTCCCAGGAACTGAGTTTCTCTGAAACTTAAACTGATGTTCAGTTCAGTTTTGTTCCTGTCCCTTAACTTGTGCGTAGTTCAGTTAGCTCAACTGAATATAAGTTAATACTGACTTATATTTAGTCTTGTTAATTGGTAGTGGATAAAATATTAGCCTTTAAAAACTAGTAACTATAGTTTCGATATGAAAACCACTATAATGAAATAAATGAATGAATAAAGTAAATAGACAAGAATTATAGAGGTTCCAGGTGGTGTAATCATGTACATCCCCTCTTCCCCTGTGATGCGGAGGAAAATTCCACTAGAACTTCTTGAGGTGAACTGTTACAAAAAGTCCTAAACAATAGTCCTTGGCTAATCCTCACTTCACTTTCTAAACAATTGTAATGTAGAATTGCTTGCTCTTCAATTGTTTGAACCATCGGTCCTTGGAGGGTAGAATTGCCTCTTCACCACTCATCACAAACACAGTTTTTCCCGATCGCACTCAATTGTCCTTCACACCTTCTTGGTGTTTCACAGTCTAAACCTTTGATAAAATCAAAGTTGATACTTTGAATCAATGACTATGATTCAACTGTGATTTGAGCTTTTCTTCTGGATGATTAATTTAAGCACGGCTCTGTATTTCTTCAAATACTGGATCTTGAATCTGTTTGAATATGCTTGAACACTTTGAAGAAATTTCTTGATCTAGCAATTAAATACTTAGCAGGTATTCTTTTGAATTTGGCTTTCCCCCTTAATTTGATCTTCCTTGACTATATAGATTCCTTTTAATTTTCTTGCTTTTATATCATATACCTGCTATCTCTGATGTTGTAGAGATAATCTATTTATAGGGGTTCATTCAACATTCATCCTGCTTGTAACGGCTATATTTTCTCGATCGTTTCATTGTGTCAAGAACTCATCCAATGAAATTGTTTTCTTTACAACGTTCGACTGTACTTTCAGTTTGTTGGATGGCTGACTTATAAAACTGAGTTTCCTTGTCAGTTTTATACTGAGTTTTTCATTTGTCAGTTTTCTAAGTGACTTTGAGCATTAACTGAGATTTAATTCTTCTTCAAAAATCAGTACTCCAGTTTTCATCTGATTATAATTGACTTAATCAGAGTACACCATGATACATTCATCATCTAAGAATTCATTGTCCTTATGATTCTTAGGTCTTCATACAAGATCCATAAAGTCTGTTCAGGTTACCACAATCTTGCCTGAAGTCCAACTTTACAGTCTCGACTTGGTCTTCATAACTGAGTTTGAGCCCTCAGTTCTTCATTCTTCAATAACTGAGTCTGTGTCCCTCAGTTCTTCAGTCTTCTAGATAAGCCAACCGAGTCTGTTCCCTCAACGAACTTATCTTCTTCAATCTTCTGTTGGTGTGCTCTATTGTCAGTTTCTTGTAGAATCTCAGCTGGATTAAATGTCAGTTTCTTCATTTCTCAGTTCCGGCCAAGAACTATTACAGTGCTTGTCTGATTTAACTTATACAAATATCAGACTTTAATAAATCCTATACATTGGTATCTAGACTTCTTTTTGCTTTGCACTATAACAGCTAGTTATGACACTTCATCAATGGGGTTAAGAACAACTAACAAATAAGTGATGAATCATCATCAAAACATAAATTTTATTTCCAACAATTTCCCCCTTTTTGATGATGTCAATACCCTCCTTAAAAGCAATGCAAAAAGATAAAAGATAAAATATAATAAGCAACACCATGAACTGAGAAACTGAAACTTTATTTGATAGCTGAGTTACAAGGTTTGAATACAACATAAGTAAAACAACTTTATTCAATGTCCTGGTTGATTATCATAGTTCTCTGTAACAATTCTCATTTCCACATTCGTGGCTGAATGTTCAATTCCATGAATGCTTGCCCAAATGTTCCAAGACTGAGATAAATTGTTTTTCTTGAAAAATTTACTTTTGAATAGAGCTGCGAATGTAAAGACTGATGTCCCGAGTCTTTCATTGGTGGTCGTTCTCGATGAGAGTTTGAATAAATTCGAGTTCACCTTTTCAACTTTCTCTCAAGCTTTATCTAAGGTACCATCCGCTTCCCATTTCTTGATTTATTCCAATAGTACACAAGTATCTTCTGCATGTGTAGAAATGTTTCAAGAGATTCTTCTTTTGATACTCCTTCTTTCTCTGGTAAATCCTTGAATAAATTGTAGATACGAGAATCCAGACCAACTCTTTTGTTAGTTGGTTCTGAGTATTTAACAATCAGTATCATCTCATCATCAGTAAAATCTCCTCTTGCTTTCTTCAGTTCACTCAACTTATCATCAACATTTGTGAGAGCTTGTGGCATTTCAGCTGCATGGACTTTTAAGATGTCCATATTTTCCCCCTTATTGGCATCATCTTTATTAATCAGGTGTAATATCCCGAAATTTTGACTTCCTAATTAATTAGTATGATTAGTTAAATTTTGGAAATTATGTGATTTTTTTTAATTAAATGGAAGGATTAGTTAATAATTAAAAAGGATTTGAATTATTTTGTGCAATTAAAAGGGCAATTAAAAGGGTTTTCTTTTATTCTTCTTTCCTTCCTTCCTTATTTCTCAAAAAAAAAAAAAAAAAAAAAAAAGTGAAACCCTAAGACCCCCACCCCTTGCCGCCGACTTTTGTAAGGAATAAGGAGAGAAGATTTCTCCTTGGTGTTGAGGATTTTCGCAGTCGTCGTCGTTGGTAAGCTTCATCTTTCCTACAATTCGAGTATGACGATCGGCCGGCCAAGGCCATGGCCGATCCACTTATGCATATGGAGGGGAGTGGTTTCGAAATTTAGGGGCTTTTGATTCATTAGATTTGTGTTGTGATTTTTCCTTCCTTCTATCCATAGATATAAATTCGGGCTTCGTGGAAGAGCGATTCTAACTCGTTAGCAAGGCTTTAAGAAACGCAGCACAACTGGTAAGAATATTTCTATAGTTGTGTCTTCGTTTGGATTGAAAAGGAAGTTTTAAGTGACTCGTAGTAGGTGGTGTATGGTTCGGGATGTTTGGTGTTGTTGTTCAGAGGTTATTGAATGTAATTTGGGGTGTTTCTAATGTGTTTTGGGGTATAATGCTGTCATGTTTCGTAGTATAGTGTCGTCAATGTTTTATTGAAGGCGCATGCTCGCTTGTGGAGTTTTGGGGATGTTAAACATCCAATTTGGTGTGTTGTTGCTTTGGTTTAAAGCCTATGATGTTATGGTATCGTTAGGAAAGGAATTATGTGTTTCTTTGTCTTTTTTTTGTCGGGTTTTCGTGTTGAAGGATCGAGGTGAAATCGTGTTGAAGATTTTAGGGTTTTAGTTGAAACCCAGGTTGGACGGGCGTCGCTTTGAGGGACGGGCGCCCAGCTTTGTTTTGGTTCGACGGACGTCCTGGTTACTCGGACGGGCGCCTGGCGGTGATTTTTGATTCGTGATGTAACAGCTTTTAGTGGACGGGCGCTCGATTAGCCGGACGGGCGCCCAAGAGTTAAAAATTGATTCGTGATGTAGAAACTTTTGGTGGACGGGCGTCGCTTTGAGTGGACGGGCGCCCGATTTTGGACGGGCGTTCGTTATCCAAACGGGCGCCCAACCCTTTTAAACGGGCGTCCAGCTTAAGTGTCCTTATTTCTGTGTTAGTTATTGTTAAATCTTATTAACATGCTTTGTGAGTTGGGTTTTGATGGTGTTATCATTGTGGAACCTGATTTTTTTTTGAGGCATTGAATGTTCGTAGACCCGTAGTGGTTGGGCCCGGATAGGTAGCTACGGGCCGGGTATCCGGGAGTGGAATTGCCTTACGACTTTAATGACCTTCCGTATTTGGGGAGTTGCAGGCAGATGTAATGTTGGGCCGGATAGGGTATCTCCGAATCCGATAACCCGGGAGAGGAAATCCTTGCACCCCAGTACGTGTGGACCATTTTAATAATGGTACCATTGGATGACCCTCAGAATGTGCACATTCGGGACCTTTAGGTATAGATGGATTGTGGTGTTTCATATCTTCTATGGAATGGTCGATCGCTTATCGTTTGGTCGTATTTGTTATGTGATGGTTGATGCCTGTAGAGAAGTTTCCTTAATTTGTCGTTAACTTTCGTTCTACGTATATTAGATTTATTCTTACTCAACTTTATAGTTGACGGTTTTACTTTTGTTTAACCTGCGCTATGATCCATTTATGGGGAGCAGATTCTTAGCGTGTATGTCTTTGGATGATTGCTTGTTCTTTGGGATGGTGCGGGAAATTGAGAGCCACGTAGTCACCGCACACGCGTTTTCATTTTGTTGGATGTTAAATATTTAAGATTTTTAATTACGTTCCGCGTATTTTTCATTTTCTTGGGATATTGTACGCACTTTAACATTTTTAATAATGAATGGTGGATGTTATTTTTCCGTTGTGGGATGTTGATATTACCGCCACGATCGCGGTGTCGTGATGAGTGGCACTACGGTGACCAATGCCGGCGGCGACGGATTGGAAACCGGGTGTTACAAAGTGGTATCGAGGCGTTCGACTCAGGACCACCACCTAAAATGAACCTTAAGAATAAATTCACCAAAATGAGCACAAGTGAGGATGTGTGGGGTAGGTATTGAGCTCTATGTAGGGAAGGTACGGTGAATTTCGATGTATGTGGAAATGTGGCTGCATGTTGCAATTTATTTTGGACAAGAAGTGTTAATATATGTGAAATATTCTCGTGGCATGATATAGGCGATAATCGAATATATGATTGTTTACTTTTGTAGTTTTAGCTATGCCTCCTAGAATGGAAACGAGAGATCAAATGTGATTGATCAGTTGGTCAAGATGAATCAAGATCTGATTCAAGCGGTTAACAAGTTGACGGAAGACCGCTCGGGGTCATCCACCGGCATGACCAGGCGGTGAGCCAACAATGGCCTAGTCAAGACGACGGTAAGGAGACCCTAAGGGTCTTGAGCGTGGATTAGAGAGTTCGAGAAGATCTTCGCCACTGGGTTGTCCAGAGGAAGGCGAAAGTCGACCAAGCCGCTTTTTACTTGGTTGTGAGTCGATTTGTGGTGGGGTGCCAACAAGGATAGGTTGGCTCGATCGAAAACGAGCAAGGGAGTCAGTGGTGGTACCACCGAATCGGGTGAGTTTAAACAAGAGTTACGGCGTGAATTCTTCCCTCGAATCAAAAAGGAAAGAGTTGCGAGTGGAGTTCGACAATCTCCGACGCGGGATATGACGGTCCAAGAATATTACGAAAAGTTTGTTGATTTGGCGGTCTATGCATCCGAGTGGTGCCGATCAAGAGGCTAAGATGGTGAAGTTCGAACAAGATTTAGATTTGGCGATCCGAGATCGATGGGGCAAGTAGGGCTTCACGAGCTTAAAGGAGATGTGTGAGGTAGCATGCAATATTGAGAGGATTCGAAGGAAGTTAAGGCAAGATATGCTACCAATAATAAGAGGAAGAGTGTCTCGAGGACAATCAAGGGCGCAGAAGCGGAGTAATTTTGGAAATCACCCAAAGTCGACAATCTTTCTCGGAAGTTCTCGTTTAATAAAGGCGGTGGGGTCAATCAACGAGGAGTAACTCTCGTGGGTCTAGTCGGCCACGGTTATCACCGCAAGAGGTGTCGAGAAATCACCAGTACAGATTGTTCAGGTGCACAGTCCAGTGTCACGGCCGTGGAAAGTTCGGACACGCATGAGCGGTTTGAGTGTTTTACGGCTCCAACACCGCCAGGCAAAGATCGGATGCGAGGAGCAACATGGTCGGGACTCCAAGGGTAACACAGGAATGGTAATAGGAATAACCCGCAGCAGAGTGGTACTCCCGCTTTCGAGCCGACAAGGGGTACACCTACGACCACTGGTGGGGATAGAAACCGACCATCCGGTCGGCCAAAGACCTGGTCAGGAGTTGGAGGAAACAGACCGGGAAACTATTTTGTTGTGGGCAGAGAAGAGGTGAGCAGAGCAACCACGTAGTGACGGGTAATTTTCTAGTTAACTCACTTTTATCTTATGTGCTTTTCGATTCGGGTGCATCGTGTTCCTTCGTGAGCAAGTTCGTATGTTTCAAGTTGGGTCTAGCTAATTTTGAGGTGATTGATTTGTGAATTCATGCAACCGTCGGAGAGCTAGTACCGTGTTCTAAGTTACATAGAGATGTACCGTTAGTAATTACGGGAGTCAACTTGTCGGTTGACTTGATCGAGTTCCTCTTGAGAATTTCGACGTCATTTTGGGTATGGATTGGTGAACCGACATAAAGCCAAAATCGATTGTGAGCGTAAGAAGGTGACTTTAAGAGGCCCTAAAGGGTGTGAGTCTCCCACAAGGGATTTGTGGATAAACCTGTGGTGAAAATTATTTCGGTAGTGACCTTGAAATCCTTCATAAAGAAAGGGTACCCGTTATTTATGTGTCATGTACATGATGTAAGTGTTTGGGATCCTAAACTAACGGACATTGATGTAGTTCGTGAGTTTGAGGACGTATTCGGATGAGATACCGAGTATGCCTCCCAGAGAGAGGTAGAGTTTGCGATAGAGTTGGTGCCGGGACCGACCAATATCGAAAGCACCCTACCGTATGGCGCCTAAGGAACTAGCAGAGTTGAAAATACAATTGGAAGAACTTCTCGGTAAGTGGGTACATCCGACCGAGTGTGTCCCCGTGGGGGCACCGGTACTATTTGTGAAGAAGAAGGATGGTAGTATGCGGTGTGTATTGATTACCGGAACCGAACAACGTCACGGTGAAGAACAAGTATCCATTACCGAGGATCGATGACTTGTTCGATCAACTACGGGAAGCGTGTATTTTCTCAAGATTGATTTGCGATCGTGGTACCACCACTCGGGGGTAGCAGATGCGGATATTCCAAAGACCGCATTTCGCACTGTGCACGGACACTACGAATTTACGGTTATGCCTTTCGGATGACTCAACGCACTGGCAGATTTTCATGGATTTGATGAACCGGGTATTCAGCCCTATTTGGACCGGGCTTTGTAGTAGTGTTTATTGACGACATCCTGGTCTACTCTAAGACTAAGGAAGAACATGCCGAACATCTGAGGCTCGTGCTGCAGATTCTACGAGAAAAACAATTGTACGCGAAACTATCCAAATGTGAATTTCGTTTGAACGAGTGGCATTCTTGGGGCATGTTGTTTGAAAGACGGTGTATCCGTTGACCCGAGCAAAATAGAGCGGTGGCGAAATGGCCAACCCCTAAGAATGTTGCGAAATTCAAGCTTCTTGGGTTTGGCGGGATATTACCGAAGGTTTGTAAAAGACTTCTCCAAGATTGCTAGGCCGATGACCGCTTTGATGAAGAAAGAAAACCGGTTTAAGTGGGATGAAAAATGCGAGGAGGCGTTCCAACTGCTTAAGGTACGGTTGACTACGGCTCCTATCTTAGCATTACCCGAGGGTAATGAGGACATTGAGGTTTATACGGACACGCCAAAGAATGGCACGGGGGTGCGATCTTGATGCAACGGAGGCGAGTGATTGCGTATGCATCGAGACAACTCAAACCGTATGAGAGTAACTATCCAACTCATGACTTGGAGTTGGCGGTGGTCTTCGCATTAAAGATTTGGCGGCACTATCTCAGATGGGATAACCTTTAAGGTGTTTTGAGATCACAAGAGTCTCAAGTACATATTTACACGTAAGGAGCTCAATATGCGCCGAGCGCGTTGGTTGGAGTTGATTAAAGATTACGACATGGAAATTCAATACCACGAAGGGAAGGCCAATGTAGTGGCGGATGCTTTGAGTCGGAAGTCGATTCATTCCTTGTGTGAGAGAGTCGCGCAGATGAGGTTGCGAGAAGAGTTAGACCGTATGGATATATGTGTCATCCAGAAAGGTGGAGATAAGAGGGACTTCGTCTTGCAACCCGAATTGTATGATGAAATCCGGGTGAGACAAGCGGGTGATAAGGTAATCGAGGCAAAGAGGGCTAAGATTGGTACAGATGCAGCAGTTGATTTTACTTTACACGAGGATGGTGGCGTTCGGTTCAAGGGTCGGTGGTGTGTACCAGCCGACGAGGAACTCAAGAGGCGGATCTTGAGTGAAGCTCATAGTACGCCTTTATTCTCATTCATCCGGGAGGAGACAAACTGTATAAAGATCTCAAGAAAACCTTTTGGTGGCCCAATATGAAACGCGAAGTAGCAGAGTTTGTGTCGAAGTGCTTGACTTGTCAGAAGGTAAAGATCGAACATCGACGGCCGCAGGGTATGCTTCAGCCGTTGGAAGTGCGGTTTGGAAGTGGGATTCCATCTCCATGGATTTTGTATGCGGATTACCGAGGAGCCCTAAAGGGAATAATATGATTTGGGTCGTTGTGGATAGGATCGACTAAAGCGCGCACTTCATTCCGATGAAAGACACTTGGAGTAAGACGGAGTTGGCTATGGCATACCGGAGAAATATTGTGAGACTACATGGTATACCCAACAAGCATTGTGTCCGATAGAGATGCGAGATTTATATCTCGGTTTTGGCAAGAACTACAGCAGCCTTTGGGACGGAGCGCGAATGAGTACTGACTTTCCACCTCGCTACCGATGGTCGACGGAGAGGACCATACAACGTTGGAAGACATGCTGAGGGCATGTGTATTAGAATTCCAAGGCTCTTGGGAGGAAAAGCTCGATCTTATCGAATTTTCATACAACAACAGCTACCATGCCAGCATTAAGATGGCACCTTTTGAGGCACTTTATGGTAGGAAGTGCAAGAGTCCGGTTTGTTGGGACGATTCGTCCGAGGCGTTGATTTTGGGACCACAGATGATCGAAGATACGGTCAAGTGGCTGCACAATCCGAGAAAAGATGAGGGCTGCCCAAGATAGACAGAAGAGTTATGCAGACTTACGCCGCCGGGATATTGAGTTCGCCGTGGGCGATAAGGTACTACTACGAGTATCACCAACCAAAGGAGTAATGCGTTTTGGCAAGAAAGGAAGTTGAGTCCCAAGCACGTGGGGCCTTATGAGATCTTGGACGCGTAGGTGAAGTAGCATATCGACTAGCCTTGCCACCGGCATTGGATAAGGTGCATAACGTGTTCCATGTATCTCAATATGCAAGCACGTGAGTGATCCTTCTCACGTGATTGAACCGGAGGTAGTTGAGCTAGATCGAGTCCTTGACTTACGAGGAGGTACGGTGCGTATATTAGATACTAAGGTACGGAAAACAAGGGGACGTGAGGTTAGCATCACAAGGTCTTATGGTTCAACCATGCCACCGAGGAGGCGATATGGGAGGTCGAGGGTGCTATGATGTGAAGTACCGCATTTGTTCTCTTAAGGTAAGTCAATTTTCAATCCTTTGCACGTAGAATCCTTTCCTTACCTTCGGGACGAAGGTGTTTTTAAGGGGTGGAACAACGTCCGTATTTAACCCGAACTTCGAGGACGAAGTTTTGTCTTAAGGGGGGGAGGATGTAATATCCCGAAATTTTGACTTCCTAATTAATTAGTATGATTAGTTAAATTTTGGAAATTATGTGATTTTTTTTAATTAAATGGAAGGATTAGTTAATAATTAAAAAGGATTTTAATTATTTTGTGCAATTAAAAGGGCAATTAAAAAGGGGTTTTCTTTTATTCTTCTTTTCCTTCCTTATTTCTCCAAAAAAAAAAAAAAAAAAAAAAGTGAAACCCTAAGACCCCCACCCCTTGCCGCCGACTTTTGTAAGGAATAAGGAGAGAAGATTTCTCCTTGGTGTTGAGGATTTTCGCAGTCGTCGTCGTTGGTAAGCTTCATCTTTCCTACAATTCGAGTATGACGATCGGCCGGCCAAGGCCATGGCCGATCCACTTATGCATATGGAGGGGAGTGGTTTCGAAATTTAGGGGCTTTTGATTCATTAGATTTGTGTTGTGATTTTTCCTTCCTTCTATCCATAGATATAAATTCGGGCTTCGTGGAAGAGCGATTCTAACTCGTTAGCAAGGCTTTCAAGAAACGCAGCACAACTGGTAAGAATATTTCTATAGTTGTGTCTTCGTTTGGATTGAAAAGGGAAGTTTTAAGTGACTCGTAGGGTGGTGTATGGTTCGGGGATGTTTGGTGTTGTTGTTCAGAGGTTATTGAATGTAATTTGGGGCTGTTCTAATGTGTTTTGGGGTATAATGCTGTCATGTTTCTGTAGTATAGTGCTGTCAATGTTTTATTGAAGGCGTTACGTTCGTTTGTGGAGTTTTGGGGATGTTAAACATCCAATTTGGTGTGTTGTTGCTTTGGTTTAAAGCCTATGATGTTATAAATCTTGTTAGGAAAGGAATTATGTGTTTGTTTGTCTTTGGTTGTTTTTGCCGGTTTTCGTGTTGAAGGATCGAGGTGAAATCGTGTTGAAGATTTTAGGTTTTAGTTGAAACCCAGGTTGGACGGGGCGTCGCTTTGAGTGGGACGGGCGCCGGCTTTTGTTTTGGTTCGCACGGACGTCCGGGTTACCTGGACGGGCGTCTGAAGGGTGATTTTTGATTCAGGATGTAACAGTTTCTAGTGGACGGGCGTCTGGATTAGCTGGACGGGCGTCCAAGAGTTAAAAATTGATTCAGGATGTAGAAACTTTGGGTGGACGGGCGCTCGCCTTGAGTGGACGGGCGCCCGATTTTGGACGGGCGTTCGGGTTATCCAAACGGGCGCCCAAACCTTTTAAACGGGCGCCCGGCTTAAGTGTCCTTATTTACGTGTTAGTTATTGTTAAATCTTATTAACATGCTTTGTGAGTTGGGTTTTGATGGTGTTATCATTGTGGAACCTAATTTTTTTTTAGGCATTGAATGTTCGTAGACCCGTAGTGGTTGGGCCCGGATAGGGTAGCTACCGAAGCCGGGTATCCGGGAGTGGAATTGCCTTACGACTTTAATGACCTTCCGTATTTTGGGAATTGCGCAGGCAGATGTAATGTTGGGCGGATAGGTATCTCCGAATCCGATAACCGGAGAGGAAATCCTTGCACCCAAAGACGTGTGGACCATTTTAATAATGGTACCATTGGATGACCCTTAGGAATGTGCACATTCGGGACCTTTAGGTATAGATGGATTGTGGTGTTTCATATCTTCTATGGAATGGTCGTATCGATTATCGTTTGGTCGTATTTGTTATGTGATGGTTGATGCTGTAGAGAAGTTTCCTTAATTTGTCGTTAACTTTCGTTCTCACGTATATTAGATTTATTCTTACTCAACTTTATAGTTGACGGTTTTACTTTTGTTTAACCTCGCTATGATCCATTTATGGGAGTGATTCTTAGTGTGTATGTCTTTGGATGATTGCTTGTTCTTTGGGATGATGTGGGAAATTGAGAGCCACGTAGTCACTTTGTCACACGTTTTCATTTTGTTGGATGTTAAATATTTAAGATTTTTAATTACGTTCCGCGTATTTTTCATTTTCTTCGGGATATTGTACGCACTTTAACATTTTTAATAATGAATGGTGGATGTTATTTTTTCGTTGTGGGATGTTGGATATTACCGCCACGATCATGTGTGTCGTGATGAGTGGCACTACGGTGACCAATGCCCGCGCCGACGGGATTGAAACCGGGTGTTACATCAGGCTTTTGATGTAAGCATTCAATGTTTGTTGAGTTGATGCCAATATGGTTTGAGCCACGACTGAGTCCTTTAAGCCCTGTTCCATTAAAAACATTCTGTCCACTAGATTACTGAGAATGCCTTCCCATCTGTCTTGAGTTTCATTTTTCTTTGTGACATGTTCAGTGGTTGTTTTCCGAATCTCAAGCAGGGTGGTTTGACAATTGTCATTCACAGTGTCCATCTTCTTTTCAAGTTTGGATCGTTCATCTTGACTGGCTCCTAAGGATTTTAAAAGTTTTCCGAATAAGCTCATATCATCCTTTTGAATTCTGAGTATCTCATTGTGATAATATCTAATGAGATCAACTTGAGTATGAACATCTTGTGAACTTCTTTCTTGTTGTTCCTTTGACTTGCTTGTCTCAGCCTCTTTTAAATTAGCTTGCTTTAGAGGTGAGAGAACGATTTCCTTCAATTTCTCCCTACATTCAGCTGATTGTATTTTCACTTCCAACTGTTTCTCAGTTTCCTCCAATCTTGATGAACCAATAACTTTTGCAGGTGACAAATGTACTTCCAGTTCATCATCTGATTCTTCTCAAGGTATGTCTACCAATGTTCTTGTTATTTCAAGTGTGGATTTATCAGTGGGAGATTAGTAACCTCCTTCTGCTCCTTTGTCCGACTGAGTTTCAGATAAGCTGTCAGAACTTGAGCTTCCACTGCCTCCATCAGAACTACTAGAGTCTTCATCAGTATTTCGTTCTGTCGCAGTTTCCTTTTCTTGTATAGAGGCAAGAATCCCCTTTTTTTAGGTCAGGATCTTCCTCAAAATCATCATCAACATTCTTCTTAGAGCTTCCACTGGCTAAGGCTTCCTTCCAATAGCTGTTTCTGATCAACGCATACCCTTGATTTAGGAATTCTTCTGTATTGATTATCTCCATTAAACTTGTAATGTTGTATAGATCGAATACCCATTTCTCAATAATCTCCATTTCTGCACGCTGACTTCTTTGATCATTTATAGAACTAAACTTCCAAGTTCTGTATCTTTGCAATCGCTCATAATCAGCTTTCAATAGTTCTGTATGAGCAGATGGATATTTCAATGGCGTGAGGGTGTCTTCGGAATCCCTTGTGATCTCATGATCTTCTCCTTGAGAAGGAACTTCAATTTGCATGGGATCATCAGTCTGCACATGATTTGTTCTGCTGGTTTCTCCCTCAGCAGTAATTGGGACAACTGATGTTCTTTTTTCAATATCAGAAGCTGAGATTATTGGTTCAGTTTGCAAAACTTTTTCACTTGCAACTTCTTCAGCGGCTTGTTTTTCACTTTGCTCAGGTTCCAATTCAATAATTGGAACTTCTTCCATTGTGTGTCCAGTGGGTTCAGTTTCATGAACTTGTTCATTCAATTGAATAAACTTAGTTGATTCTGTTGTTGCTTCAGCCTCCTTTTCTTCAGTTTGAGGAGCTGGAAATTCTTTGGCAGTTTCCTCTTGTTCCAAGCTAGGTACAGATTCTTGAGGAGTAGACCTAGACTTTGAAAGCAACATAAGCATGTTCAATGTTGTTTCATCAATCAGTCTTTCATCACTATCTGATTCTTCATTATCGGGATCAGTTCTCAAGGTCCTGCTCCCGCGAGTTCTGACTTTCTTTACGCAAGTTGGTTTCAACAGTCTGTTCTCGGTTGATAACTTCAGTTTCTTCCATTATTTTCATTCCTTGTGAATGCATAGCTTCTTTTTGAGTTGGTAAAACCTCAGTTACTGAATTTGGAATGGATTCGGTGAGATTAATTTCAGTTTGCACTTCGTGTCGACCTCTCAAAGAACTTCAGTTATAGTTTCTTGAGTTGATGACATATCTATCGATTTTTCAGTTACGCCTCTTCCTGTTTCTTCCAACTGCTTTCTTCTTTTCTTCAAGTCTTCAATTTGTGCAAACACTTCATCTCCAGTTGCAGGTTCTTTTGATTTCCTGCTTTTCTTCTTCTTGAGTTCAGTCTCAGTTTTCTCAGCTTTCCTTTTCCTTGTCTTTTCTTCCTTAATATCAATCTTTCCATCAGCAACAGGTGTTTCTTTCCTCTTAGCAACTCCAAAGTGATCGAGTATCTTTTGGACTACTAATGCTAGAGTTTTCTTGTGATAAAATATTCCTTTCTTCACGTCGGTCTTCTTTTTAGGTACATCAATTGATCAAATAGATACCTTGCCCAATTGAAATCTTTTTCAAACCAGATTATATAAAGCAAATCTAGTTTTACTCCAGATAAATTGCTGAAGTTTCCAGCAGTCCCAATTATGCAATTTGCCAGCAATTTTGAAAGAAAATTAAATTCTGGCTTGAGTAGGCTTGTGCTCCCTGTCTGTAAGACAGCAGATTCACCATTAATTGCTATATCTTTCCATAATTTCTCTTTATGTTCCTTGGTCAACTTAATGGCTGCTGCTCCTCCTCCAGATTTGTCAAACCCAAAGATTTCTGCAATTAAATCTTCAGTGACTTTAATTTCCTTATTACTTACAGTGGTGATATAGGTTTGTGTGTCTTCTCCTTCTACAGTTGTTCTACCAAATTGATAGAAGTCTCTGATGCTTTCTAAACAAACACATTTTAGATCGATGTTGAAAGCATCTTCCAATCCTTTAATTTTTCGAATTTTTGTCGCAATAGAATTGACTAGAGTTTGATTAACATACTTTGCAATATATTGATCAAGAGAAACGATCATTCCGGGTTCAATATGAGTGAAAGTCATTTTTCTGGATTTGATTGAAGATTTGAAAATTTGAAATTCAGAGAGTAGATTCAGAGTTCAAGCGTAAAGAATTTAAATAAAAGAAAATTCTGGATATTTATAATTTGGAGTGGGGGTAGTTAAGAATTGAGTGGGACTTAAAATGACTTGTCATAAATGTGTTGAGATTGCGGAAAGGTGGATGTGTGGAAATTATGAACGGTTTAGATTGAGAAGGACCACGTCTTTTCTTGATAACCATAGCTAGATAAAAGTGAGTAAAGAGGGTACGGTGTATTAACAGCTGTATATTCTCAGTTTTGCCCTCATGCTGAATTCAAAAACTCAGTTGTGAATACAACTCAGTTTTGTGAATTGCATTTTTCAGTTCTCAGCTGGTTGTGTTTCTCCTGCAAAAAAAGTGAGAAATTTTTGGTACCCATATCTTTTTGGGTCCTAACTGATTAGTTCGTGATGATACAACTTTGTACCAGTCTTGATATTTTGACTGTGTGAAGTCAGTTTTCACAAACTTTTCATGTTTTGTCATAACAGTTTTAAATTTGTTTTGCTTGTGAAACTGATGTGATGCTCTATTCCAATCTTCATCTGTGGGAAATAATCTTCCTTTCCCTCTGATTCTATTAATCCTTGAATGATCTTTATTCTTAGATGGATATGACTTGAAGATTTTTCTTACTGACATTGGATCAGTTTTACTGTTTTCAGCCTTCTGAGTTTTTCTGTAAAATCTATTGGCTTGGTGAATTTTACCAACTGATTTTTCAGTTTTATCAGTTTGTACATTTGGTGTCTTTGAGTATCTATCAGTTCTAATAAATTTATCGTTTTTCGAGTTTTTTTCTTGTTGAGTAGTCACAAATTTTATTGCAATCTGTTCTTGGTCTTAACATAGAATTATACTGATTATCAAACCCTAAACCAGATCTATCTCCGAATGGTTTTCCTGGTTTGAATTGAACTTTGGAGATTGGATCAACTGATGATTCACTGATGTTTATAACGTTTGTTGGATTATCAGTTGGTCGAATCACCTTGGTTCCATTATTAGTCTTGATTAGGTTGATTTCAGCGTTCAATCTTGAAATTTCAGTTTTCAATAACTTTTTCTCCTTTTTGACATTCTCATAATTCTTTTGAATTATTTCTAATTGCTTTATGAGTATGTCCAAGGTTTCATTGAAATCTTCATTTCTTTGATTGTTCAGGATAGTGTGAGATTTGGATGTAGATGCACTTACCTCCTGATGGTTGATAGATAAACCTACTGTTGAGGAATCATCACTGATTAGAACTTGTTTTCCTTTATCAATAGCATTCGCCTGTGTAGCTCCTAGCAATATGATTTCTTCATCACCTTCTCCTCCATGGCTTGTAGATAGAGTTTCATCAATATCTATGGCTTTCACACTGGATGGATCTCTGGTTAGCTTTTCTTCTATAGAGTCAGCTACTCGTAGTAATTCTCTTTCTGCTTCTTCTGAAAGATCACTTAAGGATGGAAATCCTCTGGATTCATCATCAATATTCGCATTAAACTCAATGTCTTCATCATAACTGAAATGAGGTTCCGGATTTGTGTGAGAGCTTGTAGTACTGAATCTTTCAAATACTTGATCTTGAAAATCGTAGACAACATTCTGCAAGTAGTCAGTCAGGGGGTTATTTAGCCAATTTCTAATTCTAGATGTATCCATTGTATTGAAGTACTGTAAGGGTTTTCAACAACTGGTTGTTCGGAAATAACTGATGCACAGTTATCCCTTTGAGCCGTAATAATTCGGATCTCCTCCAAAAGGAAGAACTTGCTCCGATACCAATTGTTGGTCCCTTGGAAAGGCTAACAGAAGTTTAGAGGGGGGGTGAATAAACTTGTAACCAAAAACTAATCCTAAGGTGGAAAAGTCTCAGGAACTGAGTTTCTCTCGAAACTTAAAGCGATCTTGATTCGGTTTTGTTCTCGTCCCATAACTTGTGCGGAGTTCAGTTAGCTCATCTGAATATAAGTTAATACTGACTTATATTTAGTCTTGTTAACTGGCAGCGGATAAAATATTAGCCTTGAACAACTAGTAAATATAGTTTCGATATGAAAACCACTATAATGAAATAAATGAATGAATAAAGTAAATAGACAAGAATTATAGAGGTTCCAGGTGGTGTAATCATGTACGTCCTCTCTTACCCTGTGATGAGGAGGAAAATTCCACTAGAACTTCTTGAGGTGAACTGTTACAAAAAGTCCTAAACAATAGTCCTTGGCTAATCCCTAGCTTCACTATCTAAACAATTGTAGAACAGGTAGAATTGCTTCTCTTCAATTGTTGAACCACTGGTCCTAGGAGGGTAGAATTGCATCTTCACCAGCTCATCACAAACACAGTCTTCCGGACTGCACTCAACTTTCCTTCAGACCTTCTTGGTGTTTCACAGTCTAAACCTTTGATAAAATCAAAGTTGAGACTTTGAATCAATGACTATAATTCAACTGTGATTTGAGCTTTTCCTCTGGATGATTAATTTAAGCACGGCTCTGTATTTCTTCAAATACTGGATCTTGAATCTGTTTGAATATGGTTGAACACTTTGAAGAAATTTCTTGATCTAGCAATTAAATACTTAGCAGGTATTCTTTTGAATTTGGCTTTCCCCCTTAATTTGATCTTCCTTGACTAGATAGATTCCTTTTAATTTTCTTACTTTTATATCATATACCTGCTATCTCTGATGCTGTAGAGATAATCTATTTATAGGGGTTCATTCAACATTCATCCTGCTTGTAACGGCTATATTTTCTGGCTGTTCTGCTGTGTCAGTAACTCATCCAATGAAATTGTTTTCTTTACAACGTTCGACTGTACTTTCAGTTTGTTGGATGGCTGACTTATAAAACTGAGTTTCCTTGTCAGTTTTATATTGAGTTTTTCATTTGTCAGTTTCCTAACTGACTTGGAGCATTAACTGAGATTTAATTCTTCTTCAAAAATCAGTACTCCAGTTTTCATCTGATTATAATTGACTTAATCAGAGTATGCCATGATACATTTATCATCTAAAAATTCATTGTCCTTATGATTCTTAGGTCTTCATACAAGATCCATAAAGTCAGTTCAGGTCACCACAATCTTGCCTGAAGTCCAACTTTACAGACTCGACTTGGTCTTCATAACTGAGTTTGAGCCCTCAGTTCTTCATTCTTCAATAACTGAGTCTGTGTCCCTCAGTTCTTCAGTCTTCTAGATAAGCCAACCGAGTCTGTTCTCTCAGCGAACTTATGTTCTTCAATCTTCTGTTGGTGTGCTCTATTGTCAGTTTCTTGTAGAATCTCAGCTGGATTAAATGTCAGTTCTTCATTTCTCAGTTCCGGCCAAGAACTATTACAGTGCTTGTCTAATTTAACTTATACAAATATCAGACTTTAATAAATCCTATACGTTGGTCTTAGGATCAAGCGCTTACCGTTGTACTAAAACCAATTGGTGGTAGTAAAGGCGCAACTTTATTTCCTTAAATCACACCATTACAGCGCCATGGGTTGAACTAACATGGGAGGGCCGAGTGTTGTACACCCAACAATCCCCCCAGAGCAACTGCTACCCACATTCAACCGGGACACCCGTAGTATGCCCTGGGCCGAAATGGTTTACCACGTAAATGTTGCTGCTGTGGATTCGAACCCATGACCTTCTCTGATACCAATTCTTAGGATCAAGCGCTTACCGTTGTACTAAAACCAATTGGTGGTAGTAAAGGCGCAACTTTATTTCCTTAAATCACACCATTACAGCGCCATGGGTTGAACTAACATGGGAGGGCAGAGTGCTGTACACCCAACAGTTGGTATCTAGACTTCTTTTTGCTTTGCATTATAATAGCTAGTTATGACACTTCATCAATGGGGTTAAGAACAACTAACAAATAAGTGATGAATCATCATCAAAACATAAATTTTATTTCCAACATGACTTATGGGTCATCTCTAGTCTTTCATGAACTGAGATATCTGTTTTAGTTCTATAATCTAGATATCCAGAGATATTCGATAGAAGGCCAATGTGTGCATCCTTTTGACTGAGCACAATCTTCAAGTTCTCATGAACTTTGGCCAATTCATCCTTTGTGAGGATATCAGAAGGATCATATGTTGCTTTTGTTTGATTTTTAGACTGAGTGATATCTTCAATGATCATAAGTTGTTGATTATCAATTTCATCAACTGTTTGCTAATTGTCAGTTGTCTATTTTCCAACTGGCAAATCTTCTCGCTGAGTTACAGTTTGCATAGCTAGAGGTTGAGGTTGAGTTTCTGTCTGCAAAATTGTAGTCATATCAGTTTCTTTCCTTGAATTATCATCTTCATGATCATCATTCTTCTTTGAAATATCTTCAGGAATAGATGATGTGTCTGATTCTCTTCTTTGAGCTAGTTCAGTGAATCTATTGAAGCAATTTGCAGGAAACTCTGATATAGGAAAAAGAGTGTATAGATCTTTAATTTCCAATTCCTTCAAGATTAAATTTTCTTCAGATTGTAAGGTAGCATCACAAGAATCTTCTAGTTTGAGTTTCATCTTCATTAACCAGATAATTCTATCAGCTTCAAAAGCGGGGTTTGTTCTCGATCCGATTGGTCTTCAGAATCGAGAGGTATCATCAGCAAGAATGTCACTTCAGTTGTCAGTTGTTGTTGTTCCCCCTCAGTTGGTGCTTTCTGACTTGAAGTTCCTGGGTACAAACATTTTACAACTGATCTTTCTTTTGCTGAGTCAGCCTTTCGCTTGACTCCTTTATGTTCAGCCTCCTGCTGAGACACAGTTTTCTGTCTTGTTTCAGGTTGGGAAGTTGTTCTCGTGACTGCTGCAATTTCCTCTGTAGCTGTAGTTTGTCTTGCTTTCTTCCCTTCCTTGAGTTTTTCCAAATAAAATTGAATGATTCCACTGAGTGTTTTCTTCAGTCGGAATCTGCCAATAGTTGCTTGTCCTTCAGCTTGAGCTCTTTGTACACTTTCTAATTCGGCTAAGTGTTGCTTCTTTATCTGATTGACGACATAACCGGCCCAATTGAATTTTACTTCGTCCTAAATTATGTTCATCAGATAAACATTGTCACCGGATAATGTATTGATTCCTTTGGATTTTCCAATAACATGTTTGCTGAGCCATCTACTGAGATATCCAAACTCTGGCTTGAGTTTATCAACATGAATACCAACTTCTACTGGTTCCTTAGATAATGTAATCTGCCTAAGAAAGGCGTCTCTTTTCAATGGTAGAGAAGTCAAATCTATTGATGTCACAGATGAATTTGTGAAACCAAATAGTGACTTCATGACTCGTTCATTGATAACAATACGATCTCCACGAACTGTAGTGAATACATCTCTTACCAAGCGCATATTCTCCCAGAACTACAAAATTCCTTCTACATCACGTTCTTCGTTGAAGGTAACCTCCAGAATGTTTCTTAATCCTGGTTGTTTCTGGATCTTCTCGCAGATATAACTCGCTAACAGAGTGTTGTTGCACATAGTTTCATAAATTTCGAAAGTATACACATCTAACTCTGTGATCAATCTTTCTTCATGTGATTTCTTTGAGGTAGCCATTTCTGAATTGACTGTGAAAGCAAAAGTTGAAATTGGAGATCAATAAAAAAATATGATTTTTTATTTTAGGAAATGTGAACGGAGGTTGAATATATAGGGGCAATGTACTGACGGTTGATTAGTACAACTTTTCAAATTCCATGATGGTTTGGGTAACCAAGGCATGTACTATTCTGACAGTAATGGGGTGTACACTCAACATATTCTGACAAAAGAACTGCCGTAATTAAATGCGATATAACCGCTGTCGATTTTATCTTATCAACCTTTGACTTAAGTTGACTGGAGTAAAACTGTTTCTGTATTCAGTTTTTCAGTTTCGTTAGATCTTTCAGTTTTAGTTGGTCAGTTTGAGATTGTTGATGTCAATGACTAATCTGTTAAGTGAGCGCACCCAACATAACAAAGATTAATCCCCTTGACGAATCTCTGGCTTAACTGACTTACTAGACTTTAATTATCCCTAATTCAGTTCTCAGTTTGGCAAATCTTTCGTTGTCCAATGGCTTCGTAAAGATATCAGCCAACTGATCTTCAATAGGTACATAAAGAATTGTTATATCCTTTTTCTCCGCATGATCTTTTCTAAAGTGGTGATGCACATCAATGTGTTTTGTCCTTGAATGTAGAACTGGATTGTCAGTTATTGCAATTGCACTTGTGTTATCACACATTATGGGAATCATTCCTTCTTCTATCCTATAATCTCTTAATTGTTGTCTAATCCATAAAACTTGAGCACTACAACTTCCAGCTGCTATATACTCTGCTTCAGCTGTTGAAGTTGAGATAGAGTTTTGCTTCTTGCTACACAAAGACACAAGTCTATTTCCTACTAACTGACAAGTGCCTGAGGTGCTCTTTCTGTCCACTTTGCATCCTGTATAATCTGAGTCTGAGTAAGATATCAGATTGAATTCTCCTTCTCTTGAATACGAAATTCCAACTCCATCTGTATCTTTCAGATATTTCAAGGTTCTTTTTACAACTGTGAGATGACTTTCCTTTGGTCTTGACTGAAATCTTGCACATACACCAATAGTAAAAGATATATCTGGCCTACTTGTTGTATGATATAGTAAGCTTCCAATAATTCTTCTATAAAGTGTTTGATCAACATCTTTGCCTTCTTTGTCTTCATCTATCCTGATGTTGGTCCCCATTGGTGTAGAAATTCCAGTTGATTTGTCCATACCAAACTTTTTGATAAGTTCTCTTGTATACTTGGTTTGGTGAATGAAAATTCCATCATCTAGTTGTTTAACTTGTAATCCAAGAAAATAATTCAATTCTCCCATCATACTCATTTGAAATTTGCTCTTCATTAAACTTGCAAATTTCTCACATAACTGTTCATTTTCTGATCCAAAAATAATGTCATCAACATAGATCTGAACAAGTAGAGTTTTCTCTTCATTTTTCATTCTAAATAAGGTTTTGTCGATTGTTCCTTTGATAAAACCATTATCCACTAGAAACTGAGATAGAGTCTCGTACCAAGCTCTTGGTGCTTGTTTAAATCCATAAAGAGCTTTCCTTAGTCTGAAAACTTTATCAGCTTGATCTTTGATTTCGAATCCAGGTGGTTGTTGAACATACACCTCTTTTTCAAGAATTCCATTCAAAAATGCGCTTTTGCCGTCCATCTGGTATACTTTGAACTTTTTGTGAGCTATAAAGGCAAGAAATAGCCTGATTGCTTCCAATCTTGCAACTGGTGCATAAGTTTCATCAAAGTCTATGCCTTCTGCTTAAGAATATCCTTTAGCTACAAGTCTAGCTTTGTTTCTGATGATATTCCCATCTTCATCAAGTTTGTTTCTGAAAACCCATTTGGTTCCATTGACATTCACAGGAACTGGTCTTTCTACCAATTCCCATACTTGATTTCTTTCGAATTCATTCAGTTCTTGTTGCATAGCTAGTATCCAGTCTGGATTTTTCAAAGCTTCTTCTATTTCCTTCGGTTCAGAATGAGATAGAAAACATGCAATCATTGCATCTAGTTGATGTCTTGTTTGAACGCCAGCTTGAGTATCACCAATAACTTGTTCTTCAAGGTGATCTCTCATCCATTGATAAGCAGGTGTTTACATCAAAGGATCTATATTTTGTTCGACTGGTTCTTCAAGAACTGGTTCTTGAATTTCTTCAACTGAGTCAGAATCATGTTGTTCATGAGTCGGTTGTTAAGTAGTTGGAAACTGAGAGTGATCTGGGTCTGAAATCCGTAGTCTTCCTATGTCAACAAAAACTAATTCGCAATCTCAGTAATCGAGATCGAGAAACCGAATGTCTCGTCTTGATTGTTTCACCAGAAAAGTTTGGTTCATCAAACACTACATGTATAGATTCCTCATGCCTGAGTGTCCTATTATTTAGTACTCTAAAAGCTTTGCTGACACTTGAATATCCTAGAAAAATTCCTTCATCAGCTTTGGGCTGAAAAACATGAAGTTGATCTTTCCCATTATTGTGTATGAAACATTTGCTTCCAAAAGCGTGAAAGTAAGAAACATTTGGTTTCCTTCCATTCCAAATTTCATAAGGAGTTTTTTCATGCCTTTTATTCATGAGAGCTCTGTTCTGTGTATAGCAAGCTGTGTTAACTGCTTCTGCCCAATATCTTTCAGGTAGTTTTTCTTCACAGATCATCGACCTTCCTGCTTCTTTGAGCGTTCTGTTTCTCCTTTCGGCTACACCATTCTATTGAAGTGTTGTTGTGGCAGCAAGTTGATGTAAAACACCATTCTCTTCACCGTATTCAATAATCACATTGTTGAGGAATTCAGTTCCTTTATCAGATCTTATCTTCACAACTGATACTCCTTTCTGATTTTGAAGTCTCTTGAGTAGTTCAGTAAGTCTTTGCTTGGTTTCACTCTTCTTGGTTAAAAAAATAACCCAAGTATATATTTAAAAATCGGCTACTACCACCAATGTATATTTATTTCCACTGATACTAATTGGTGTAATAGGTCCAAATAAGTCCATATGTAGTAGTTAAAGAACTCTGGTTGTTGAATGCTGAGACTTAGTTTTGAAGCTTGATTTTGTTTGCTTTCCTTGTTGACAAGCATCACATAAGCTATCATTCTTGTATGAGATTTCTGGTAGTCCAATGACTAGATGTTTCTTGACAAGGGTGTTGATATCATCAAGGTTTAGATGACTCAGTTTCTTGTGCCACAACCAACTAATTTCTGACTTGGTATGCACAAGAAAATAGGTTTCCGCAATGGCTGTTGTCCAATCTACAACATACATATTCTCTTTTCTTCTTCCGGCTAAGACAACTTGAAATGTTGTTTCGCTGACGACAATGCAGAAATCTTTATAAAAAGTAACTTTCTATCCCATATCATAGAATTAACTGATGCTGAGCAGATTGTAATGTAATCCTTCTACATAAGATACATTCTTGATTGTCAGTCCGTTTCTGATTAAGGTGCCATACCCTTTGGTGTATCCAGGTTTGTCTTTACTTCCAAAATTAACTTTTGGTCCATCTTTTACAATAAAATTACTGAGACAGTCCTTGCTCTTTGTCATGTGCCTAGAGCAACCACTGTCAAAGTACCATACATCCTGCAATAGAAATTAAACATTTTTAGGTACCCAACTCTGTTTGGGTCCATGGGGGTCAGTTGTCAGTACAACTCTGGGAATATATCCTTTAGGTATTCTTCGGATATTGTTGCACTTATTTTCATATATGTAAGCCACACTCCCATAGTATCTATGCTTGGACTGTGTCTAATTTATATGATCTCTCAGATCTTTTGGCTAAAAAAATTTTCCATGATGATTTCTATTATTGAAACTTGAATAATAACCATCATTTCTTTTGTACTGAGGTCTATGTTGAGGACTGCAATGAGTCATTTGCTGACCTTTAGGCTGAAACTTGTAATAAGTTTTCTGCCTAAAATGATTGTTTTTATCTGTTTGAATATTGCATTCAGAGATATTCCAGTCATTATCAGTTGGAAATAATCTGCCTTTCCCCCTGTCTTTGTGAATCTTGGAATAATTAATATTCTTGGATTTACTATGACTGAAGTTTCTCTGGTTCTTGGCCTGATCAGTTTTAGTAGATTTAGCAGTGGATCTACTTTTTCTATTTTCATAATGTTCAGCTAATTTACCTTTTTGGTTGAACTTGTTATTGTTTACAGCTGATCTTTTTTAAAATTGACGCTGAGGTTGACTTGATTCGCGTTGAACTTGTTTCACTGGTTCAACATGCTTCTTAATCTGAGGACATTGTTCAGCTATGAACTTAACACCAGTTTTGGTATTAGGTTCAGTTGCCTTATTGGTTCCTCTATTTGAAGTTTGCTGTGTATCAAATCCTAAGCCAGTTCTATCTCCATATGGCTTACAAGATTTGAATCCAATTGCTGAACTAGACTGAGCAAAAGATTCAGTTGATGCTGCGGATGCAGTAGACTGATACTGATTCTTTCCTTTGTTAGTTCTGCTTAGTTTCAACGTGTTCAGTTAATCATTCAATCTTTTGACTTCTAAAATAAGAGATTTTTTCTCAGCTTTGATTGATTCATAACCAGCTTGTATGGTGACAAGTTGATTCATCAAATCGTCAAGAGTTTCTTCTAATTCTGAGTTTCTTGAATTGGAATCGGTTGTTGAAGAACATGCATTTTTCATTGAAATCTGAGCTGAGCTATATTTAGAATTTGATTCACATACCTCTTTGGGGTCTTCCATGTGTGCCATTAAAGCTGTGTCATCAGATAGTCTTTCAGTACCTACTTCATAGTCTGACTCATCTCCAGCAAGGAGTGCTCTTCTGCTAATTCTTCTTTGCTGAGTCTTCTTGGTCAGTTCTGGACATTCAACTTTGTAGTGTCCAGGCTTCTTGCAGCTGAAACAAAGATACTCATCATCTTTTCTTTTATCAGGAGTATTTTTATGAACTTCTGGGTTACAGGTTGACCATTCTTCATCTTTCTAATTTTGCTCATCATTAGAGCCATTTGTTCCTCCATTTCATCCAACTGTTGAAGATTGTTTGTGGATGTGTCTTGAGAATCATTTGATGCTGCTGCAAGTGCTGTGGTTTTTGGTTCTTCTAGAGCTTTGATTATTGTAGGTGTGCTTGTAAAATCTTCACTGATTTCATAAGCTTTCAAATCTGAGAAGATTTTGAATGAGTCCTCTATGTCAAGTCTTCTAGATTCTTCCATAGCAGTGACCTTCATCTTCCAGCACATTGTTAATGCCTTCAAGATTCTTGTATTGATAACATTCCTTGTGTATTCAATCTTGAGTAGATATTTTATTTGGCCAATGGTCTCTCCAGTTTTCATCTTGAAATTTTCAAACTTTTGTTTAGCAAGCGAGATTTTGTTTTCCTTGATTGAATCAGTTCCTTCACAAATTAGTTGAAGTTTGACCCATATTTCTTTAGCAGCTGTGCAGTCTTTCACCTTTAAGTACATGTTGCTATCAAGAGTTCGTAGGATAAAGTCCATAGCAACATTGTTGAGATTGTTTCGCTTGCGATCATCATTGGTCCATTCAGCTTTAGGCTTAGGAACTCTAACTTGATTTCCATCAACAGTTTGCATGTGAGTGATATGGATTGGTCCATCAGTGAGTACGTCCATCATTTCATCATGAGTACTAGCTAAAAAGGCCTGCATACGATGTTTATATTCATCAAATCTATCCATGTTGCACATAAGCATCTGTCTAGCATACTGATTGTTATCCATTGTGAGTAATTGAGAACTGATTGTATAAGAACTGGAAATTGAGCTTTCTTATGAGAACAACTAGAAGAGATTTAGAGCAAATGAGCTTTTAACAATGGCTTGTTAAACAAACACTGCTCCGATACAAATTGTTGGTCCCTTGGAAAGGCTAACACAAGTTTAGAGGGGGGGTGAATAAACTTGTCCCTAAAAACTGGATTTCAAGCAAATTATAGTTCAGTTAAAACTTGTGTGGAGTTAAGCTGACTAAGCTGAGTTTAAGTCCAACTGACTAAACCAAAAACTAAGTCAACCGGCAGCGGATATAGTTCTAGCCTTTTTCTTGATCTTGTTATTCTATGTGAACGCTGAGTGTGTTAAACTGAATTCTGCTGAATGTCAGTCTGTGAACTGTGAGTTGTATAACAATAAATTATCAGAATGCTGTAGATAAATACTAAATTAATAAGTAAGTGCGTAAAGTAAATAAACAAGAATTATAGAGGTTCCAGGTGGTGTAATCCTGTCAGTCCTCTCTTCCCCTATGGTGCGGAGGAAAATTCCACTAGAACGTCTTGAGGTGATCTATTACAAAAAGTCCTAAACAATAGTCATTGGCTAATCCCTAGCTTCACTATCTAAACAGTTGTAGAACAGGTAGAATTGCTGCTCTTCAATTTCTTGAACACTGGTCCTTGAAGGGTTATGTATGCCTCTTCACCAGCTACCACCACAAACATAGTCTACCCGACTTCTTGTAACAACTGTCCTTGGCAGAACCTTCCCGGTTTACTTCACAGTCTAAACGTTTGATGTAGAATCAAAGTTGGGCTGAGAATCAATAAATTGATTCTTGTTTGTGGTTCTTCAAAGTGTTTGAATCTGGATAAATTTTGTGTAGTTTGAACACTTGAAGAAATTCTAGATATGATCTTGTTATAGTGCAGAGATGATAGCAATTCGAATAACTAAGACTAGTGCACAAAATTCTTGTTGATCTTAATAATTCTGTTGTTTTTCCTTGGTGCAAAGTCCTCTATTTATAGTGTGAGGTCCAACGTTCATCTTGCATTAATTCGAATTGTATCAACGTCTATCTTGTAACGGCTTTGTAACGGCTATATTTTCGGACCGTTCTGATCTGTCAGTATTTCATACAATAGAATTGCTTCTTTTAAAACGTTCGACTGTACTATCAGTTTGTTGGATGGCTGACATGTAAAACTGAGTTTACTAATCAGTTTTATATTGTGTTCATCAGTTGTCAGTTTCTTGACTGACTTAGAGCATTAACTGAGATTTTACTCTTCTTCAAATATCAGTACTCCGTTTTTTATCTGATTATAATTGACTTCATCAGAGTACACCATAAACAATTATCTTCTAAGAATTCTTTGACCTTATGATTCTTAGGTCTTCATACAAGATCCATAAAGTCAGTTCAGGTCACCACAAACTTGCCTGAAGTCCAACTTTATAGTCTCGACTTGTAATCTTCATAACTGAGTTTGAGTCCTCTGTTCTTCGATCTTCTATAACTGAGTCTGTGACCCTCAGTTCTTCATTCTTCTATAACTAAGTCTGTGACCCTCAGTTCTTCAGTCTTCTAGATAAGCCAACCGAGTTTGTATCTCTTAGCGAACTTATCTTCTTCAGTTTCATATAGGTGTATTCTGAGTCAGTTTGTTTATCTTAATGATTTCCAGTTTTCTAAATGACTTCCAGTTCTCAGTTTTACGACACACAAACTATTACAGTGCTTGTCTGATGTAACCTATACAAGTATCAGACTCTAGTAAAACCTATACATCCAATTCTAAACATCTTTTAGCTTTTCACTATAACCGCTAGCTTCAGCACTTCATCAATGAGGTTAAGATAATATTCTGAGTAAATATGATGAATTATCATCAAAACATAAATTTTATTTCCAACAACTCCACTCCTCTTCTTCAGGTAGAATGACCTATTTATAGGGGTTTCTCCAACGGTTAGATAAATTTGAATGTTTGAATTTGAATCCCTATATCCGTTGGTGGTCCTGCTTATTCTGTTGAATGTCAACGTCCTTTCTGACATTTCTGTGCAACCAATAAAATTGCCTGCTTTATAACGGTCAGAGACTCTTCAGTTTTTCTTGACCACAGCATGAAAACTGGTCTTATTGAATTAGTCATCTTTTAGCTTTTGATCATTAACTGAGTTTTTACTCTTTTTCAAAAAGCTCAATATTCTATTTTTCATCTGATTATAATTGACTTAATCATAGTGCACCATTCCATAAATCAACTAAGATATCATTGTCCTTATGTATCTTAAGTCTTCTTTCAAGATCCATAAAGTTAGTTCATGTCATCACAATCTTGCCTGAATTCTATTTTTATAGTCTCGGCATTTAATCTTCATAACTGAGTTTGAACCCTCAGTTCTTCAATCTTCAATAACTGAGTCTGGGTCCCTTAGTTCTTCATCCAGTGAGTTTGTACCCTCGGCCTTCTGATGCTAGATAAGTCAACCGAGTATGTGTCCCACAATGAACTTACCTTCTTCAGTTCTTCAGTTGGTGAGCTCTTAGTCGGTTTCGAATCGATTTATCTTTGATTGTAAACTCAGTAATCTTAGTGACATCAAGCGATTTGCGTTTTCTCACCCCGATCCTAGAATCATTATGTTGATTGTCTGATTTACTAATACAAATATCAGACTCTATTAAATCCTATACATTTGATATCCAGACATCTTTTTGCTTTGCACTATAACAACTAGTTATGACACTTCATCAATGGGGTTATTGAAATAAGTTGAATCATCATCAAAACATAAATTTTATTTCCAACAGTGCACACTCGCAAGTTGAGGTTATGGGGTCGCTATAACTTCATTCTTTTCATAGAGTCATTATCACAAAAGATACATCACACGACACATTGATGCATTGGTAAGTACTGATTAATGGGAAGCTTATAGATTGTCGCATGTTGCATGTTCTGCCTAAAATATTGATTGAATGTATGGTAATTGATGGGGATTTCTCTTGAAGGTACATTCCGCCTTCATACTCTGCTCGAGGATGAGTAGAAGGCTAGTGTGGGGTAGTTGATGATGCTCAAAATGATACACCTTACGACATCAACATCTCACCTATTCGAAGTTAAAAGTTTTAGTTTTCGACCGTTTATATGAACTCTTTTAGTCGAATACTATATATCGGGTTCATGAGTCGAGTAATTTGCATTTAATGTTTATTTTCCCCAATTCGATATTATTTTGTGTATTATTGGACTATTTTCAGGTTACAAGGATTAGGCCAAGTGTTACAGAGCGATTATGGCTCGATCTGGTTAAAGATACGGACCTAGGGTTTTCCAGAACCTTTAGGTAAGTCGGCAGAGCAGAAAAAGACAAAAATTCCCCGGATGCCACGGGAAGTGCTGCCGGCGCCTCGAGAATCCATAACCTTCCAAACCGTGTTTTCTTGGACGAGAGGTAGTTTTTAATGTTAGCTAAGACGGTTTTGACATTATTACTAAGAGGCATCAGCCTCAGTTGAAAAGTGTGTCGTGTAGTACAATTTTCCAAAAGTCAAATACATTATATTCATGTTCTTTTATTTTCTATAAATTCAAGTAATGGATCCAACGGTTTCTCCACCTAAGGAGAGATCTGAGAAGGATCTACACTCGTCTTCGAGGGTATGATTTTCCGGCTTTCTAGATGTAGATCTGTCGTTATTTTCCTTGTGATTAGTATGGTTTAATTATTTATATGAGTTATGTTATGTAGTAGTTAGTTTATTTTACCTCATGAATGTTTAAATTTGAATCGTTGGTGAAGAAATCATGAATGAAAAATTGCGTTCTTCGGAGCCCATGACTGTATTTATCGTGGCTACGAATACCTAGTAAACCGTAAGACATGATAATCGTCACCAACTACGTCTAATCGGCATATTTAATTTACAAGTTGTTAGCATGATCAACTATATACAAGTTTTTGTAAATTAACATGAGGACATTCAAGGTGACGTGTTAGTTCAGACGATGTCTTGATTGATCCTTAGGAACATGATAGTCAATCCACAATATCTGCTTAGCGAGGTCCTCAGTCTTGAACCGGCTAGTCCTAGTTCTTATTGCTTGTGAATTAATACTGTTGTAGATAAATATATAAAGGGTGTGCTCTAAAACAATTAATCCACTTGCCTTTCGTGCAAGTGGGAGATTGTTAGGTGTAGTGACAGAAAGACAATTATATAATTGTTTTAGGACAGAATTAATAATTCATCTTATTATATGCATGTATGCTTATAATTAAGACACTACTGAAAACCCTAAGTACCTCGTTTATGTAATCGCATAACTCAGTGTATGGCTATACACAAGAGGATTGAGTTAGTGAGATGTACTTAAAATTGACTTAGTCCGTTGCGTTTATTAATCTGAGTACGCGTCTCATGATTAATTTGCTATTAATGCACCCATAACACTTCAGGTGTGTTGTCTTATCGGATCGCCGGTAATAGAGATACTAATGGGGCATTTATATATGATGATAATCATATAAATTTGGACCGATTTGATTTGAGTTATCGATATAATTCCGTAATCGAGAAGTCTTAGCGAATCACAAGATGATCATATATGGATTAATCTCCATCCTAAGGTGATCTGAGATTAATCGCTTAGACTAGGGTAGAGTTTGATGTGTTAGTAAGGATCACTTGCGATATGTGGTCCAACACTTCTCGTTGGCTCTATTCGGGATGAGTGAGTAGTCCGCGCTATATCAGATTCGAATCCATTCCATCCCCCGGGAAGTAGATGAGGCAGTTCCCTTATTTGTCATTCCTAGAAACTGATCGATGGGCCCAGTTCATATTATATTAGTTATGAACTAATTGATCACTAGGGGGTTAATGGTAAATAAGGATAATATATTTCAAGAAGTGTTTACGGAATATCCCGAATCGAAAGGAACAGTCTATGGAGGATTTATCCGTATGTAATGATTATATCGATGGGCGCTTATCAACTCATAGGTGAGTGTAAGTTTATATCTATACTCAAAGGCGTTAGATTTCGGGTTTATGGTGGTTTAATCCCGAATTAATAGATTGAATATTATTGTTCGGTCGATGAATAATTTTATTTAATTTCTCAGAGCTTAATGAATATGGGTCCATGGCCTTCGATGTGGCTCTAACATAGCATATGTTTTCTTGTCGTTTCACCTCAATTATAATTAAATAGTTGGATTGGACTATTTAATTTATATGTGGATTAATTGTTTAGTTGGACTAGATAATTAAACACATGGAAAAGAAATTTTTCGTGAACTCGGCCCAGTGTCAAAAAATGCGTGGACCTTTATTTACTAAGAGAGGGGGCACATATTATTATTAATTAATTATCAATGAATTAGTTTTCTTGGATAATTATTTAATGGGTGATTTATCTTTTATTTGTTAATTGATAATTCATGGAATATTAGATAATAATATGATTTATCCTAATTTTTTTGGGATAATTATTTTACTTATCTTTTATTTGGAATAAGGATTAATCTAATAATTATCTCTTAATTATTAAATCCTTAGAGGACAAGGATTACTCTCCTATATAAAGAGAGTTCTCCCAAGACTTTAGACACATTGAAAAACACGCCATTTTGTGAAGTATTATAGCTTGGAATTTTTGACTATAATACTTGGGTTCGAGTTTTAGGAAAACTTCGGGTTTTTCTAAGGTAGCATATCAAGGAGGTCCGGCGACTTGAAACACCATCCACTTGGTGTTGCTTGGAGATACACGTCGGAAGACGGTGGCATCTCATTGTATCGAGTAGCTTGGATTGGAGATTGTTCTTGGCGTTTATACACCATAAAAAGGTAAACAGTCTAAACCCCCTTGTAGGTTTAGATCTATTTATTTTATGTAATTTGGTTGACTAGATCTTGATCGTTTATAGATCCACCCGATTACGCAGCGGAATAGTATAGATCTAGATCTAGTCAACCAAAATACATAAAATAAATTGATCTAAACCGACAAGGGGGTTTAGACTATTTACCTTTTTATGGTGTATAAACGTAAAGAACGATCTCCAATCCAAGCTACTCGATACAATGAGATGCCACCGCCTTCCCGACGTATCTCCAAGCAACACCAAGTGGATGGTGTTTCAAGTCACCGGACCTCCTTGATATGCTACCTTAGAAAAACCCAAGTTTTCCTAAAACTTCGAACCCAAGTATTATAGTCGAAAATTCCAAGCTATAATACTTCACAAAATGGCGTGTTTTTCAATGTGTCTAAAGTCTTGGGAGAACTCTCTTTATATAGGAGAGTAATCCTTGTCCTCCAAGGATTTAATAATTATGAGATAATTATTAGATTAATCCTTATTCCAAATAAAAGATAAGTAAAATAATTATCCCAAAAAAATTAGGATAAATCATATTATTATCTAATATTCCATGAATTATCATTTAACAAATAAAAGATAAATCACCCATTAAATAATTATCCAAGAAAACTAATTCATTGATAATTAATTAATAATAATATGTGCCCCTCTCTTAGTAAATAAAGGTCCACGCATTTTTTGACACATTGGGCCGAGATCAAGAAAAATTTATTTTCCATGTATTTAATTATCTAGTCAAACTAAACAATTAATCCACATATCAATTAAATAGTCCAATCCAACTATTTAATTTTAATTGAGGTGAAATGACGAGAAAACATATGCTATCTTTGGAGCCACGTCGAAGACCATGGACCCATATTCAGTAGCTACAATAAATTAAATAAAATTATTCGGCAGACTGAACAATAATATTAAATCTATTAATTCCGGGATTACACCACCATAAACCCGAAACTGAACTCTGCTGAGTATAGATATAAACTTACACTCACTTATGAGTTGATAAGCGTCCACTGATATAATCATTACATATGGATAAATCCTCCATAGATTGTTCATTTTGATTCGGGATATTCCATAAACCCTTCTCGAAACATATTATCCTTATTTACCATCAACCCTCTAGTGATCAATTAGTTCATAACTAATATAATATGAACTAGGCCCATCGATCAGTTTCTAGGATTAACAAATAAGGGAACTGTCTGTCTACTTCCTGAGGGAAGGAATGGATTCCATATCTGTGATAGCACAGACTACTCACTCATCCTAGAATAGAGCCAGCGAGAAGTGTTGGACCACATACTGCGAAGTGATCCTTACTAACACATCAAACTCTACCCTAGTCTAAGCAGTTGTCTGTGATCACCTCAGGATTGAGATTAATCCATATATGATTGTCTTGTGATTCAATAAGACTTCTCGATTATGGAATTATATCGAGAACTCAAATCAAATCGGTCTAGCCCTATATGATTATCATCATATATAAATGCCTCATTAAAAACCCTATTACCGACAAATCGATAAGACTATCACACCTAAAGTGTTCTCGCGCATTAATAGCAAATTAATCATGAGACCCGCATCTGATTAATAAACGCTACGGACTAAGTTAATTTTAAGTACATCTCACTAACTCAATCCTCTTGTGTATAGCCATAAACCGAAAGTTATGTGATTACATAAACGAGGTACTTAGGTTTTCAAGAAGAGTGTCTTAATTATAAGCATACATGCATATAATAAGATGAATTAATAATTCGTCTAAAACAATTATATAATTGTCTTTCAGGCACTACACCTGACAAATACAACCAACAAAGGAGGTTAATTGCACGGAGGCACCTACTGTCCTTTCAATAGAAGTAGTGCAACTTAAGGATTAGCACCCGTAGCTATCAAAGATCTAAAATTTACCAACGGGGATGGTTGATGCATGATGTGGGGGAAATAACTGATCATTCATAGTTAGAACTAATCTTTATAAAACACATAAGGGTATACTTGTGTTTGATCCTATGTGTTTATTGGCACCGATTCTTTTACTTCTCTGCTTTATAGTTGGTCATAGACCATAATTGTGACAATTAAATTCGATCTAGTTTAATCTGTGTTTTTATGTGTCTTTATGGGATTCGACCTTGACTCGCCAGTACTCTGCTATGATAGACCTAGTCCTATTACTAGTAGTAAGTGCTTTGCACGCGATCAGTACTTAAATAAGCACCCAGAGCTTCGTATAAAACTCTGTCACAGTTCTTAGTGAACAATGGTTTTGCCGAAGGAACCATTGAAGAGACTCTTTTTAGAATAAAAGATGGAGAAAAGTGTTTTCTTATACGGATATAAGTTGATGACATCATTTTGGATCCTAAAATGAATTGATCTGTGAAAAGTTTGCCAATCCAATGAAAAGAAAAGTTCAAATGAGTATGATGGGTGAACTGAATTATTTTCTAGGATTACAAGTCAAGCAGATGCATGATGGGATTTTAATTCATTAAACCAAGTATACAAGAGAGCTATTAAAGAATTTTGGAATGGAGAATAGCTGAGGTATTAGTACATCTATCGGTATACGAACTGGGCTTGATGAAGATAAGGAAGGTAAAGATGTTGACCGAACTCTTTACCAAAGGATGATTTGAAGCATACTTTTTCTAACTGCAAGCAGACTAGATATATCATTTGCAGTAGGTGTCTGTGCAAGATTTCAATCGAAGCCCTTTGAAAGTCACCATGCAGCAGTTAAAAGGATTTTGAACTACTTAAAGGAAACTATTGGAGTTGGAATATGGTACTCAAAAGAAAGTGGATTCAAACTGATATCGTATTCAGATTCTGACTATGCTGGATGCAAAGTGGACAGAAAGAGCACATCAGGAACTCATCAGTTGATGGGAAATAAACTAGTGTCATGGCATAGTAAGAAACAATACTCAATTTCAACTTATACAGCTGAAAAGCTGAATATATTGCTGTTGGAAGTTGTTGTGCTCAAGTTTCATTTCTTAGACAACAGCTCAGAGATTAAAGGATAGAAGAAGGTGAAATTCCTATAATGTGTGACAAACCAAGTGCAATTGCTCTAACTGAGAATCCTGTATTGCACTTAAGGACAAAGCACATTGATGTTAGACATCATTTTATAAGGGATCATGTTGAAAAGAAAGATGTCCCAGTGCTTTATATACCAATAGAAGATCAGCTTGCTGATATTTTTACCAAGTGGTTAGATGCTAAATGATTTTCAAAGTTTAGAACTGAATTGGGAGTTATGAAGGTCAGTTGAGTAGTGAAATCCACCAAGAGGATTGATCTTTGTCTTGATGGGTGAGCTTACTATACAGATCAGTCATTGGTATCAACGATTTCATATTGCTCAACAAACTGACATTCGAGGAACTGATATTTGCAAAAGCTGAAGATGGACAGACTTTGGACAAACAGCTGAATTTCATTTGCTGAGTTACGGAGGAGTCATCATTAGTCAATTGATTGAGTGAATGTCACTACCGTTACCTCACATTAATTACCGTCGTAATTGTCAGAAAATTTGTTATGTTAGGACAAAACTACATGCATCGAATGTACAAATTCATAGAGTGAGAAGTTCAAACGGTACCATAATAACTAAAAAATATTTTACTTGATCAATTTGAAAGGACACTACAAGAAATTTCTCTGAAATCCTCTATTCAAAACTGATTTCTTAAAATATCTCAACAAAATCTTCAAGACACATTTATGTTGGATTAACATTATCTCTTGAAGGTTATGAAAAAGGATGTCAACGAACCCTATTGTCAAGCCAAATCAGAGAGAAGATTAGGAAATTCTAGTTTTGGAAGATTTTATCAACATCAATTTGGAGAAAGACAATGACTACGACGTAATGTGTCAATTTTGGGAAGATTGACCGGTATTTTCTCACAAAACACATTCGTGGAGAAAAATTCAGTTCAAATGAGGAAGTCTTGAGGAAACTATTCAGATTCAAGAAACCAAGAACGAAATCTCTCAATTTCAGCAAACTATCACTGATTCGACAAGATTTCATGATACAGATATCTTCAAAAGAAGAACCAGCACACATATATTCAAATATGAAGGAGCTAAATCTGGAGTTTGCAACCTTAAGCAAATGGTTATCCAGATGCACGATGGGCAAATTTCAAGGATTGGACAGCTTATCAAGTGCAAAAGCAGATCTTATGGCTATCATCTAGGAGGAGATTGATTTTAACTGGGCTTGATATATCTTCAACCAAATGAAAGAACAATTCTACGAAGAAGTGAGAAGGGAGGCCAAAGCAAAAAAAGTTGGATGCAATAAAAGAGATAGACTTCATACAAATAAGTCCTTTGGAATTTTAGTTCAACATTAGTAGGAGGTTCTTAATCGTGGAAAGGAGGCTAAGAATGTTGAAATCTCATTTGTCCCACATTTGGAAATCCAAAAGGACAATCAACACCAAGAAGCCATCAAGAATCTAGATGCTGAGAAAGTTGATCAACATTTTCTTGTGGTTGAAAATCTTAGGAAAATCAAATGAGATAGCTCCTCACTACCTACTGACAATTTGACAGAGAAGATAGCGGCTAAAGTAGAGCCCAAAAAATTGAAGGTTCCAGGAAGTGTATAGGTAAATAGATAGTTGAACAAAATGGAACCAAGAGCAAAGCTAACTCTCAAGCAAAGAAAATTGTAGAAAGACAAATGTTTTTGACTTCCCCGAGAAAAGATCTAAAACTGGATGAGAAGGCATCAGGGAGGGGGAGTAAAGTGGATTCTAGTGATCTTTGTCACAATAACTAACAAGTTAGCACCACAAACCTGAAGTTTGCAAGGAAGCCGATTGTACCTACTTAAGTATCACACAAGCAAAGACAACACTCTCAAGAAGAAGCCGTGAGAGAATTGTAAAATTCTTGGAGTGGAAACTCAAAACATTGGATGATCAAGAACCATTGAATGAAGAGATGAGACAAGAAGAACAGTGGATTCTAAATATGTTCGGAGTAGAGACCTTGTATGAATTATTTCCTATAGAGTATTTTTTTACCATATGTCATAAATTTTTACAAGAAAAAACAATGAAGAAGAATGAGTTTTCTGAATCATCAGAACTAAATGAGAAACCTCAAAAGAAAGATGAAAATACTAATGATGATAATAAGAAGTCGACAAAGATGATTCCATCTTCCGAACCGAGAAAGTCGAAATCAAAATTAACTCACTCAAGAAGATCGATCGCCGACATAATTTGTCATGGATGGAAAGTCAGTCGCTCAACATGCTGAATTCCTGGGTGTGTCAGCTGACATTCAAAAACTGACTGAAAATAGTGGAAAAGCTCTCATGATATTTGACCCAAAGGACCAGTCTACCATCAAGATAGCTGATGATCCAATAGAATGATATGAGCAAGATTCAGAAGACGATGGATGTGTGGCTCAATCAAAGGGATGACTACTCTAAAGTATTTATCAAAGTGTCTGATTACTTAGATTATAGAAGAAGACAGATGAAGTTGTACACAACCACTTGTTGAAAATAACTCAAGTCACTACACACTCAGCTACTGAGTTACGTCAACTAAAGAGTAAAATGGAAATTACTACAACTAAAGTTCAGAAGATCATTACTCAAGTGGAATGGATCTTAGGTCAGAGAATTTTTCTGATGGAGGACCATCAGGCCATCAACATTTTCTACACATCTCTTATGGTCCATAATTTCACATTGATGATCGTTAACTGTCAGAGGCTTATATCAAGACATTTGCATGAGATTCACATTCCCTTCAACATGGAAAACTTATAGAACTTTAATTTATAATTTATATTGATATTTTTAAGGTTCCACGCTATTATGAAGGGTCAGTTTATTGAAGAATACCAATTGTCCTTTATTTGTGCTAAATTCGGCAGGTTTGCATATTCTGGCAGACTTGCACATTTTCATCGATCCACCTGTCACCCGTGGACTACCTTCATCTAAGTGAAGCCCAATATGATGAACCACATGTCCAAATGAAGAGACTGGTTTCTTACTTTGATTATTTTAACACATTTGGGCAAAGAGCAAGGATCAAGCATTAAAGAGAAGAGAAGATGGACTTTTAGCTGCTTTGTTCTTATTTGGAGTCTTAATATTATTATTGGTGTCCAATAAGGCCTAACAAGGCCATATATCACGAAATTTAGAAATATTAATGTGATTGATTTCATCAAATATTCATCTTATTTTATTCATCTTATTTTGGTAGATAATCAATCAATCTGATTGGAGGATTATTTACTAATGATTGATTTGAAGATTTCATTTTATTTTAGGAATTATTTTCTACTTCTTTTTCACCTAGATGTATAAGAAGTCTAGGTTCATTGTTATTTCTTTTTTTTTTGTTTTCTAGAAAGTAAATGCAAACTTCATTGGCCTATAAAAGGTGGGGCACACGATATGTATTTGACACCTTCGAATTGATGAATAATATTGTCATTGTGAGTTGTTTTCTCATAAGAGATTTACAAATTTTGTTAAGTGTCTTTTAAGTTTTTCGGAAAATCTTAAAGTGTTCATTGTAGTCTTTGGTTTAAAGATCATTATAAAGGTCTTGGCTTCTTCATAACCATTGGTTCTTCTAGTCTCATCTTTGAGTTAAACTACTTTTGCTCAAGTCTTTTTCTTCATTTTATTCTATTTTTTTGTTTACCTCTTCATTTTGGGATCTAAACGTGGTTATTCATTGTATTACTTAGGGTTCTTGACAATTTCATTGTTAAAGGTCAAGGTATACATCAGTTTTTTGTCTTGAAAACCAGTTGAAAGACCCCGAAACCTCTCAACAAGGCATCACAAATTAACAAAAGCTATGTCATGAACTAATGTTTAAGCTTAATGATGCCAAAAAGAGGGAAGGAGAAAAGAAAAGGTTGGAACTGTAAGAAGAGATCAAGAGTTTGAAGGAAGTACATAAAAGGCTTCATCCAAGGCAGCCAATGTACAGTGAAGTCAAGGAACTCAGTACATCAGAAGTTTTTGATAAGTTTCTTGAACCCGCCGAAGGAAGATTAACTCTTACAAAAGAGTTATGAGATGCTTTTGAAAAAAGATAACCATTTCAAGATAAGATGCAGAGATAAAACCTTGGAGGATGTTTTGGCTAAATTTCTAGCTAAAAATTATATGACAGAAGGATGAAGGAATACAAACAAGAAAGAAGGAGGCAGGACAAGTTTGGTACAGAAGACAAAAATGTATAAATGAAGTTTGACATTCAAGAATTTGAAACCTAGTACAGAGACAACTATGACCTTCCCAAAGTTAAAGAAAGGAGAAGATGGAGGACTTCTTGTCAAGTTGATTACAACAAGTTGTTTACAGTTTTTGGGGTATATGATCTCAAAAGAATAAATCAAGGCCAACCCCGACAAGGTTGAAGCAATGAAAAACTTAGTTTTTGTTTATTTGTTTTATCTTTAAGCATTTATTATATAAGGAGGGTTTTGGTATCATCAAAAAGAGGGAAGTTGTTAGAAATAAAATTGAGTTTTGATGATGATTTTCATCTTATGTTTGTTTATTTGTTTTAACCCCATTTATGAGGTGATGGAACTAGCTATTCTGGTAAAAAGCTAAAAGATGTCTAAAATTTAATTGTATAAGATTTACTAGAGTCTGATTATTGTATAGGTTAAATAAGACAAGAAATGTAATAGAAATGTTATAGGTTTTAGTGGTGTCTAGGGCTCAAGCCGAAATCTGTTCTAGAAGTTTTACTGAGGGATCAAACTTAGTTGATCTCATTCAAAGCTGAAGCTGAAGGCTAAGAGGACAAACTCAGTAATGAAGGCTGAGGAAACAAACTTAGTTTTGAAGACAGAAGGTGATGACGGTCTAATATATACCCTTTTGTCATCAACATTTTACCTATAATGAGCATAATGTTATATTATTTTACGTCGAATCACGTGTTTATAGTGCTTAATTCATGTTGTGTGATTTGTTAATCGTGGTTTGGTATTTATGCATTTTTAGCCCCGGAATATGTTTTACTGCTCGATATTTATCATAATTATAGGTTCCGGAAAATCTCAAGTGAAGTGGTAGGAAATCTGGGGCGATATACTGAAAAATCCCAACATAGCATGGATCGTGGAACGGAGTAAAATGAAATGCGAACGAAACCGGGCTAGAAGCCCAGTTCGCTGGAGCGAAGTACCCATTTCGCTGGTCAAACCGCCGATTATTTGGGACAAAATAAATCAATGTACTCCGCCGTTTTAGGGTTTCGAAACATTACTTCTTAGGATTTCTTGAAGGTTTTAAGTCGTTCAGAAACACCTATATAAGGCCACCATTCATACATTTTTTCACACACTGAAAAAACAGAGCAAAATACAATATGCTTGTATTATCTATATAGATTTTCTTTGTTTTCTTTATGTTCTTTCATTACGGAGTCAATAGATTCTCCGGTTAGGGATCGCATCAATGAGTGGGAGTCATGCTCGTCGTCGAGGGTAATGCCTACTTATAAATGCTATCTTTATTCGTAGATCTATTTTATCTTGTTATGGAGTAGTCGTTTATGTATTGATTTCGCGATGTAGTAATTAATGAACCCATATTAATGTAGATCTAAGCCGTATGAAGACGTTTTATGAGAAAATTCTGGAATCGCCGGTCTAGCTGGAGCCACGGTCTTTACGGCTATAGTTAGCCACTTAGATTCTGGGAATTTTCTGTGAACGACTTCGGCTACATCTGGTATCTGATTGTGATAAAAACGAGTAATAAACCAGATCAACTTATTATATCGTCATCGTAAATTAACATAAAGCCTAAAAGTGGAATGTTAATTAGGACTTAGAATAATCGATTGTCTACGAGTTGTGCCACCCTACCCGCGCTGGTTGCCTAGATAATGTGTACGGTTTATACCGGCATCCCTAGTTTTGAAAGCATGTTATATTATATAAGATGGAGACCTACCCGGTAAAGTCATGTAATAAACACAGGGGTTTAGAGTCCAACCCGGATCTAGATCTATATAAGGGGATGAATCCCATAGCCAATAATATAATCAATATTAATGTCTTATTTGTTTCGGCTTAGATATACATATATGGGGGAGTAATTACTACTAGCGTTATCAATACCGTTTCTTAAGAGTCTTATAAAAAACCATAAAATTACTAGTGTCGTGTCGTTGTGTCGTATTGTTAGTCTTGTGTGTTCTATCTTTTTGTTCTTCGATTATAGTTGGTCGTAGACCGCCCTTAATTTACTTTAGTTTAATACGTTATACTTGTTTAATTCGAGTCTCTGAGGGATCGACCTTGACTCTATCTAGCTATACTGCAATCGTACCTAGTACTCTTGCTAGTTGGTTATGTAGATCAAGTTATAAATTTAACTTGACCCCCATTAAGTTTTTGGCGCCGTTGCCGGGGACACGAGTCATTTAATTAAATATAGCTTATTTTATTAAAAGTAGATTCGTAAATACTATGAATATTGTCTGTTTAATTAACTTTTATAGCATAGAATTAACAGGAAATATTTGTAGAACAGATCTGGTGAAACCGGAAAATCGGCACCTGCCTTCGCTAGAGTGAGGCATCCGATTCGCTAGAGCCACCTCGCGTTTTTCGGAAATTTTTGCGTGGATTCATTCGCACGATTGTCTTCTTTAGTTTTTATTTTATAGGAGTCGTTAAAATCAGGAACGAAACAAAACTACCCGATCCCCCGGGAAAGACAGTTTATTACAGAAGCTAGTGTTTATGGTCGATTTATAGTGATTTTTACATATATTTTCTATATCAATTTCCCCTACATTCGTATGATTTTCATAGATTTTGAGCTATATATGTAAATATTGAGTAAATGGTGTTTTTATTGGTTAAATATGAAAACGTATTGATTTATGTGCTTAAATGATTATTTTATGTTATTTTGGAAATTATTACGTTTTGGTATGTTTTTGATATTCGTAGATACTCATTGATGATGGAAAAGGTGATCCTAAAGAGCTAAAATTCGAGTTGAGGAAAGAAATCAATCAAGATAAAGATGGAAAAATCAATAAATTCGATGTCAATGCTAAGTGGACGAGCGTCCATTATAAGCAGACGAGCGTCCGGATTCAAACGCACGTTTGAGAAGCGGAACCAGCGTTCAGAGGTGTATTTTACATTCAGAGAGTTTGGACGTGAAGTGAACGAACGTCTGGCACAAGTTCAAGGCTGAATGAACGAACGTCGAGATTATGGACGGAAGCGCCCAGAGGAAGAAAATCAGGATTCGGGTAGCGCTGAACTTCCAACGCAGTTCTTTATATGATAACAACCGATTTGACTCTGGACCTCAAGAGAAGAGTTGTAGGGCTTGAAGAGAGGATTCTACAGGATTTTGAATCACTCCATTCCGACTTACGAGGCCCGAGATATGAGCGTTACAAGTTTGGATGCTGTTGCTGAAAATAGTGGACGGGCGTCCGACCCTTTGAACGCCCGTCCGGCACCAAGTATCTTTGTAGCAACCGACTTGATTTTTCTATAAAAGCAGCGCGATTTTTACCCTAATTCATACATTATTCCACAGCCGCAAAACACAAAGCAAAGTAGCCCTTCTTGAGGAGTTCAAGGCCGGTCACCCGAGCCTTGTGCTCGGGTGATCCGGGTTAGATTAGGATCGTTTTTTTTTTCGTTTCTTTCATTGTTGATGCTTGGAGTTCATTCAATGTACCAAAACTATGTGAGTTTGTTTTATTTCAATTAATTCAATTCTAGTTTATGTTCATGATCTTTAATTCACTTTGTATCTTTTTATGATTATGATGCTATGTGAGAATAGATCGAGAGATTTAATTTCTATTGATGTTTATAATACGGAAGTTGCATAAACACTAGATCACCATAGAAAGATAGGGTTTTTAGCCGTTGATTATGTGACAAATTAATTGGTTAGATTCCTAGGTTGTTAGGTTCTAAAATACGGAAGTTAACTTGAATCTACACGAGTTTTGTATTGAAAATCAGTCTCAACATTCGGAAGATGAGAGATTGATAAATTGGATTTACTAAGGAATTAGGAATCCGTAGCTTGAGAATAAATTCACTAAGGAATTAGGGGTTTATGTCTCGTGAAAAGGTGAAACCACAACTTGAATTAGAATCATGAGATGAACTAGGATTGAGATCACATAGGTTTGTATATTGGTTGTTCCCATGTCTTAGATTAGTTTGTTTATTTTATTTCTTAGGTTAGATTACTTGAATTATTTTCTGTTTTTATGTTTTGTCGTTCGTTTATTTGTTTTCCTAGAGTAGCAATTGGTAGGATTAATAAGATTAGATTCTACATACCTTTTCCTCGTGGATCGACCCTTACTTCATTACGCTTTACTAGCAACAACCCGATGTTTTGGTCGGTTAGGAGTTAGTTTTGCATATAGGTTAGGGTTATAAATTTTCTTTTGTTTTTATTGATGCAAAATCCTCCCAACACTAGCTGAGTATCTCTCTGGAGCGAAACTGTTGATTCTGGAAATCTTTGTTCTGTTCCATTCAGAGTCCGTGTTATTCTTGTCTAATTTTGAGTCAGTCAAAGGTTCTAGCCTTTGCAGTTTCTGATTTTCAGTGTTGTTTTTTTCTTGCAGTACGCTACCCAGAGTTCTAAGGCACCATATGAGCCTTACCACCCCGAGATCGAGAAATTCACAAGGAAAAACTGCAAGTTGCATAAATAAGAAGGATCTACAAGGAGTCTGGAGGAAATCAAATCAAGGTTAGCAGAAATGGCTAGCCAAAGTTAACCGACTGGGTACGAATCTGAGGAAACAAACTATTCTACGAGTACTGAGTCAGAAATGGAGAATGGGTTGCAAAATCCCATCAACCCTAATCAGGTAATCAATAATAATAATAATGTGAATATTTCTAATCAAGATGTGGCTACAGGAGAAAGGCGTACTTTGCAAAGCTATGCAACGCCTACTATTGAACAATTCATTCCCGCTATCATAGCACCTGAAGATGCTGTAGAGGTTTATCACCCGAGACCTAATGTCATTCAAATGGTGACAAACTATTCCACTTTTCATGGTATCCTGAATGAGGATCCTTGCGTTCACGTGATGAATTTCTTGGAGATCGTTTGCACGGTGAAGCCAGAACTAATCCCAGAGGGTAACATTAGGCTTAAGCTTTTTCCTTTCACTCTAAAGGATAAAGCTAAGCAATGGCTTCTCTCTTTAACGGCTGGATCAATCAGGACTAGTGATGAACTGCTGCAAAATTTCATGAATAAGTACTTTCCTCTAGGAAAGACCTTTAAGTTGCGCCAAGACATCTTGGGGTTTAAGCAGCAAGCTGATGAGAGTTTTGATCAAGCCTGGGAATGCTTTAAGGAATCCATGAGGAGGTGCCCTCATCATGATATCTCACTATGGCCTTTAATCCAAACTTTTTACCATGTATTGAGAGAGACGGAGAAGATAAGAGTAGATGCCTCCTGCAATGGAGCATTTGTTATGTTATCTACAGGGGAGGCACAAGTGAAGATGGAGCAAATAGCAATGAATAGCCAATGGGGAGGCAATGATAGAGCAAATAAGATGGCCGTTGATATGTTTGAAGAAAGTGCATCAACTAAGATCCTACAAAAACTATCGCTTATCAACACTAAGGTGGATGGAATACAAGAGAGGATGGCAAGAGTAGAGAAAGGAAATGGGATTGAGATGATCAATCAAATCGAGAATGTTGGTACTGAAGAAGCCAACTATGTTGGAAGTCAAAGGAACCAATATGGAGGTTACAAAACGAATCATTACCACCCTGGATTCTGATATGGTGACCCAAATGGAGGAGAGCGGTCTAGACAGCCTAACACTTATGCACCCTAGCAAACTAAAACTTTTGGTTGGGAAGTTGCGATTGAAAAGATGGGCAATGTCGTGACTGAAAATATGGGACAATCGTCAAAATCTATGACCGAGTTGGCTACTAACTTTAGCCAATATTGTCAAAAGAACGACGCGAAGGTAACCAATCAAGAAGCCCTAGTCTAGAATCTCTCTCACCAAATAGGTCAACTAGCTGAACAAGTTTCAACAAGACCTCTTGGTGGATTGCCGAGTAACACTCATAAGAATCCTAAGGATTTGAATGTGATAATGACTAGGAGTAGGAAAGCACTAACCCCACCAACCCTGAAATACAAGGATAAAATCATAGAAATTCAGGATAGTGAGCCAGAGGCTGAAGAAAGTACTTCGGGAACCTTGCTTGTGCAAGATACTGCGAAGGAACCTGCTACTACTGGTGCTGAGCATACTAGTAAGTTCCTGCTACTATTTCTATCGACCCTTCAACTTTAACTTATCCTCCACGCAAATATACGCCTAAAGTTGACGATACATGGTATAAGAAATTTATTGATATGTTTAGAAAACTACAAATTAATATACCTTTGGTAGAAGCCCTTGCTGGAATGCCTAAGTATGCCAAGTTCTTAAAAGATGTTGTCTCTACTAAGAGGAAACTCTTAGACTTAGAGACCATTTGCCAAAATGAAGAGTGCTCAGCCGTTCTTCAACATAAATTGCCTACAAAATGTAAAGATCCGGGAAGTTTTCTCATTCTCTGCACTATAGGTAACGTATGTTTGAACAAGGCGCTATGTGATCTAGGAGCGAGCGTGAATTTGATGCTGTTATCTATCTTTCACAAGCTTGGTATGAGGGAGATGAATAAGACTTTCATCACTCTACAAATAGCTGACCTTTCGGTCAAGGAACCTTGTGGAGTGGTAGAAGATGTGCTAGTAAGAGTTGGCAAGTTTGTGTTTCCAGTCGAATTTCTCGTGATAGATATGGAACCAAATTACGAAGTGCCCTTGATTTTGGGAAGACCCATCTTGGCCACTAGTAAGACGCTAATTGATGTTCACAAAGGAGAATTGGTATTACGCTTAAACGAAGATAAGGTAGTCTTCAATGTGTTTGACACTATGAGACAGGCGGATGATACTGAGGATGCATGTTACAAGTTGGATTCTATTGACGAAATGGTAATTGAAATTCAACAACATGAAGATATAAAAGAATTAATCACCGCCTCTTTAGCTTTAGAAGTTGACACAAGCTCTGAGGATTCTGATGAGGAAAAGGAGATATAGCCCGGATGTAGTGAAGGAACTCCTCGCCACATCGAGCAAATTAACTCAACTGAGATTGAGAGGTACTGTCATAGGCCGGCATGGCATAAGTTCTTTGAACTAAAGCTAACCGGACAAAGGCTTAAGATGTCATTAGAAGAGCCTCCTGTCAACCTAACATTAAAACCCTTACCTGCACATTTAAAGTATGTGTTTCTTCAAGATGATCCCTGCCACTCATAATTTCTACCTCTTTGACTGAGATAGAAGAATAAAAGCTGATGAGAATAATCTTCCCTATTTATGATAGCGAATGGGTAAGCCCCATCCACGTAGTTCCTAAGAAGGGAGGTTTGACGGTACAAACAATTGAGTTCGATAAGTTGATTCCCGTCAGACTTATCACCGGTCATAGGGTGTGCATAGACTTTAGGAAGCTGAACGATGCAACTCGTAAAGACCATTTCCCTCTTCCCTTCATTGATCAAATGCTCGAGAGACTAGCGGACATGCATTTTACTATTTCCTCGACGGTTACTCGGGATATTATCAAATTCATATCTCACCTGGATCATGAGAAGACCACCTTTACATGTCCATATGGAACCTTTGCTTATAACAGAATGCCCTTTGGTTTGTGCAATGCTCTAGCAACATTTCAAAGATGCATGATGTCTTTGTTTGCTGATATGGTTGAGGATTTCCTGGAGATCTTCATGGATGATTTCTCCATATTTGGAGATGATTTAGATTCATGTCTCACACATCTAGCTAGAGTGTTAAAGAGATGCAATGAGACGAATCTGGTGCTTAACTGGGAGAAATGTCATATGTTGATTACTGAAGGCATAGTACTTGGCCACTGTATTTCAAGGAACGGTATAGAGGTAGATAGAGCAAAAGTGGAGGTGATCGAAAAGCTTCCCCCACCAACCAATCTTAAGACATTGCGAGGTTTTCTTGGCCACGCAAGATTTTACCGCCAGTTTGTTAAGGACTTTTCCTTAATCTCTTGACCTCTCACTGAACTTTTGGCCAAGGATGTTCAATTTGAGTTTACAAGTGAGTGTACCAAAGCCTTTAATGCGCTTAAAAAGATGCTTATCATTGCACCAATTTTAAATGCACCCGACTGGAGTCTGCCTTTCGAGTTAATGTGTGATGCAAGCGACACTGCGGTAGGTGCGGCCCTAGGACAAAGGAAAGATAAGATATTTTGACCTATCTACTACGTTAGTCGCACTTTAAACTCTGCGTAAAGGAATTACGCGACCACTGAAAAAGAACTTCTGGCTGTCATCTTTACGTTTGAAAATTTTAGATCATACCTTGTCGGATCTAAAGTCACAGTGTGGACTGACCACACAGCCTTGAAGTACCTATTGGCAAAACAAGATTCCAAGCCGAGATTGCTGAGATGGATTTTACTACTTTAAGAGTTTGCTGTAGAAATACGAGATAAGAAAGGGTCTGAGAAGCTGGTTGCGGATCACCTTTCCCGTTTACAAATAGAGGACAATGAGAAATTGCCCGAGATTGGAGAGACATTTCCTGACGAACAATTATTCTCCATCTCTACCCTTCCCAAAAATGGTGGTTGTGCAGCGATATCGTCACGCTGTGAAGAAGTTGAGGCTGCGGAGCCATAACTGTGGTATAAACATATAGTGAACTACTTATCCGTGAGATATCTGCCACCAGAATTATCCAAGCAGCAAAAGAAGAAATTCTTTGAAGAACTTAGACATTACTACTGGAATGATCCCTACCTTTTTAAGCTATGCTCGGACAATGTGTTTAGGAGATGTGTTCCTGAGAGCGAATTCAATGATATACTCAAACACTGCCATGCTTACTAGGTAGGAGGACACTTTGGAGGAGACAAGACGGCTCCGAAAGTCCTCCAATATGGTTTTTACTGGCCCAATCTTTACAAAACTGTGCATGACTACGCTAGAGCCTGTCATTCCTGCCAAATGACGGGCAATATCTCAAAAAAGAATGAAATGCCACTAAAGAGTATCCTAGAAGTGGAACTCTTTGATGTGTGGGGAATTGATTTTGCGGGACCTTTCACGTCTTCAAATTCAAATCGCTATATCTTAGTAGTAGTCGACTATGTATCCAAATGGGCTGAGGTCGTTGCTTCACCCACTAACGACGCAAAAGTTGTTTTGCGGTTTTTAAAGAAGAATATCTTTACGCGGTTTGGAATCCCTCGTGCCATTATTAGCGATGGTTGAAGCCATTTCTGTAATAGGTTATTTTGTAAAATTAATGATTAAATACGGGGTAAGACATAGGTTAGCTACCGCATATCACCCTCAGACAAGTGGGCAAGTTGAGGTTACAAATCGAGAGATCAAGTGTGTTGGTCCCTTGGAAAGGCTAACATAAGTTTAAAGGGGGGGGGGGTGAATAAACTTGTCACCAAAAACTTTCCCTAAACTGGATTTAAAACAAATTACGGTTCAGTTAAAACTTGTGTGGAGTTAAGATGACTAAGCTGAGTTTAAGTCAAACTGACTTAAGCAAAAACTGAGTCAACCGGCAGCGGATATAGTTCTAGCCTTTTTCTTGATCTTGTTATTCTATGTGAAAACTGATTGTGGAAAACTGAATTCTGGTGAATATCAGTTTGTGAACTATGAAGTGTATAACAATCAACTATCAAATTGGTATAAATAAATGCTTAAACTAAATAAGGCAGATATTATAGAGGTTCCAGGTGGTGTAATCTTGTACGTCCTCTTTTCCCCTATGGTGCGAAGGTAAATTCCACTAGAACTTCTTGAGGTGAACTGTTACAAAAAGTCCTAAACAATAGTCCTTAGCTAATCCCTAGCTTCACTATCTAAACAGTTGTAGAACAGGTAGAATTGCTGCTCTTCAATTGCTTGAACAATGGTCTTTGAAGGATTACGTATGCCTCTTCACCAGCTACCACCACAAACACAGTCTACCCGACTGCTTGTAACAACTATCATTGGAAAAACCTTCCTGGTTTGCTTCACAGTCTAAACCTTTGATGTGGAATCAAAGTTGGGTTGAGAATCAATAAATTGATTCTTGTTTGTGGTTATTCAAAGTGTCTGATTCTTGATTGATTCTGTGTAGCTTGAACACTTGAAGAAATTCTAGATATGATCTTGTTATAGCGCAGAAATGATAGCAATTCGAATAAACAGACTAATGCACAAAAATGCTTGTTGATTCTTGTTAAATCTTCGTGTATTAATCCTTGATGCAAAGTCCTCTATTTATAGTGTGAGGTACAACGTTCATCTTGCAATGATTCGAATTGTATCAACGTCTATCTTGTAACGGCTATATTTTCTGACCATTCTGATGTGTCCGTATTTCATCCAGTAGAATTGCTTCCTTTGAAACGTTCGACTGTACTATCAGTTTGTTGGATGACTGACATATAAAACTGAGTTAACAAGATATCAGTTTTATATCGCTATTATCAGTTGTCAGTTTCTTGACTGACTTGGAGCATTAACTGAGATTTTACTCTTCTTCAAATATCAATACTTCAGTTTTTCATCTGATTATAATTGACTTAATCAGAGTACACCATGGCGAAATATCTTTTAAGAATTCATTGTCCTTAAGATTCTTAGGTCTTCATACAAGATCCATAAAGTCAGTTCAGGTCACCACAATCTTGCTTGAAGTCTAACTTCGTAGTCTCGACTTGTAATCTTCATAACTGAGTTTGAACCCTCAGTTCTTCAATCTTCTACAACTGAGTCTGTGACCCTCAGTTCTTCATTTACTGATTTTGAACCCTCAGTTCTTTGATCTTCTAGATAGGCCAACAGAGTCTGTGTCCCTCAGCGAACTTATCTTCTTCAGTTTTATATTGGTGTAATCTGAGTCAGTTTGTTTATCTTGATGATTTCTAGTTTTCTAAATGACATCCAGTTTTCAGTTTTACGACACACTAACTATTACAGTGCTTTTCTGATGTAACCTATACAAATATCAGACTCTAGTAAAACCTAAACATTCAGTTCTAGACATCTTTTTGCTTTTCACTATAACAGCTAGCTTCAGCACTTCATCAATGAGGTTAAGATAATACTTAGAATAAATATGATGAATTATCATCAAAACATAAATTTTATTTCCAACAATTTCCCCCTTTTTGATGATGCCAAAACTCTCCCTAAAAGAAAAGCTTAAAGATCAAAACAATGTAAAACAATGTAAAAGCGGAAAGCTGGATTTCATTAGAATACATAAAAGCGAAATAGTTACATTTAGTCCAAATAATTGTGGTTAAAGACTAAGCTATTTCTGTGCTTTTTGTTTCACTGAAACATACTTCATCTCTTTGTCATATAGACGATAGTCATGTTCTAGCTTGGTGTCTTCCTTTGAAAAGGTCTTGTTGTAGTCAACTTGACTTCCTTCTTTCCATTTTCTCCATAAAATTAACTTGGGTAAAGCTGATTATTTCAAGTAGTACATTTCAAATTCTGCTACATCAGATTTCATCTATTCAGTTTTGTCTTTGATCATCAGTTTGTCTTCAATCCTTTGATTCTTCTTGTGTTGTGCCATCTTCTGATAATGATATTTATCAGATAAGAAGTAGTTCAAGGATTCTTCAATAGTCTTATCCTTGTACTTGGCTTTGATAGGATTATGATCTTTGACAAACTTCATCCATAGATCCTTTGTAAGAGTAACTCTTCTATCTCCAGGTTGACTGTATTTCACAATGAGTTGCTCGTCAGTTAGCTCTTTCTTTAAGAACTTAGGATCTGATTTGTATCTTTCCAATTCGTCTTCAATTTGCTTCATTTCTCTAAGTAAATTCAGCTTTTCTTCTTCAGCTTCCCCCTTTTTGGCATCATACAGTTGATCTACCAAAGCATGGGTTGCCTGTTGGTCAGCTGATATACGTTGCTGAGAAGCAAGTACTTCCTTAAGATGATTCTCTAACCTGTAGATGTGTTGATTCATATGCCAGTGAGCCTGAGCATGTGTTTCCCTATCTACTGCGGTTGAGTCTTCAAGTTTCTGTTTAAGTAACAAAATTTCTGAAGCAGAACTGGATTTGTGATTCATCTCTAGTCTTGCATGAACTGAGACATCTGTTCTAGTTCTATAATCAAGATATCCAGAAAAGTTTGATAGAAGGCCGTTTTGTACATCCCTGTGACTGAGCACAATCTACAAGTTCTCATGAACTTTGGCCAATTCATCCTTTGTTAGGATATCAGAAGGATCATATGTTGTTTCAGTTTGATCCTTAGACTGAGTGATATCTTCAATAATCATAAGTTGTTGATTATCAATTCCATCAGCTGCTTGCTTAGTGTCAGTTGTCTGATTTCCAACTGGCAAATCTTCTTGCTGACTTACAGTTTGAGTAGCTAGAGGTTGAGGTTGAGTTTCTGTAAGTAAAACTGTAGTCACATTAGCTTCTTTCCTTGTATTATCATCTTCATCGTCATCCTTTTCTTTTGATGTATCTTTGGGAATAGATGATGTGGATGATTCTCTCCGTTGAGTTAGTTCAGTAAATCTTTTGAAACAATTTTCAAGAAACTCTGATATAGGAAATATAGTATATAGATCTCTGATTTCCAATTTCTCCAAGAGTAACTTTTCTTCAGTCTGTAGACTAACATCATGAGAATCTTCTGGTTTAAGCTTCATCTTCATCAGTCTGACAATTCTATCAGCTTCAAAAACTAGGGATGATTGCTGATCTGATTGATGTTGTAATTGAGAAGTATCACCAGCAAGAGTGTTTTTCTTTGTAACTTCAGTTGTCAGTTGTTGTTGTTCCCCCTCAATTGGTGCTGTCTTACTTGAAGTTTCTGGGTACAAACATCTTACAACTGATCTTTCCTCTGCTTGATTCACTTTTTTTAATTAGTACTTTGTGTTCGACTTCTTCTTTGAGACACGATTTTCGACTTGCTTCAGGTTGGGAAGTTGTTCTTATTATTGCTGCGATTTCCTCTGTAGCTGGAGTTTGCCTTGCTTTCTTCCCTTCCTTGAGTCTTTCCAGATAAAATTGAATGATTCCACTGAGTGTTTTCTTCAGTCGGAATCTACCAACAATTGCCTGTCTTTCAGCTCGAGCTCTTTGTACACTGCCTAATTCAGCTAAATATTGCTTTTTTATCTGATTGACTACATAACCTGCCCAATTGAATCCTATTTCGTCCCAAATTTTGTTCATCAGATAAACATTCTCTTCGGATAGTTAGATTCCTTTGGATTTTCCAATAATATGTTTGCTGATCCATCTACTGAGATGTCCAAATTCTGGCTTGATTTTGTCAACATGAACACCAATTTCTCTTGGTTCCGTAGAAAAAGTTAGTTGCTTCAGAAATTCAACCCTATCCAATGGTAGAGTAGTCAAATCTATTGATGTCACAGATGAATTTGTGAAACCAAATAGTGACCACATAACTCTTTCATTGATGACAATGCGATCTCCACGAACTGTTGTGATTAAAGAGTCTCTTACCAAACACATATTTTGCTAGAACTACAAAATACCTTCCAAGTCACGTTCTTCTTCGAAGGTAACCTCCAAAATGTTTCTTAATGCTGGTTGTTTCTTAATCTTCTCGCAGATGTAACTTGCTAACAGTGTGTTTTTACACATAGCTTCATAAATTTCGAATGAAAACTCATCTAGCTCTGTTATCAATCTTTCCTCTTGTGATTTCTTTGAAGTGGACATGTCTGGGTGTGAACACAGAGATTTAATTTGAGATGAATTTGGTTTGTGAAAAATCTGATTTTGATTTTTATGACGTGTGAACGGGGGGTTGAATATATAGGGGCAATGTACTGACGGTTGGTTAGTACAACTTTTCAAATTCCATGATGGTTTGGGTAACCAAGGCATGTACTGTTCTGACAGTAATGGGGTGTACACGCAACATATTCAGACAAAAAGAAACTGCCGTTATTAAATGCGATATAACCGATGTCGCTTTTATCTTGTCAACCTTTGACTTAAATTGACTGGAATAGAAACTGATGTTGAAGTCAGTTTTAGAGATAACTTCCAGTTTCATCAAATCATTCAGTTTCAGTAACGTCTGTCAGTTCTAGTTGATCAGTTTGAAATTGTTGATGTCAATGACTAATCTCTTAAATGAGCGCACCCAGCATAACAAAGATTAATCCCCTTGACGAATTTCTGGCTTTGATTATCCCCAATTCAGTTCTTAGTTTGGCAAATCTTTCTTTGTCCAATGGCATTGTGAAGATATCTGCCAACTGATCTTCAGTAGGTACATTTTTTTTAAAGCAACTTTATTTTATTAATAAACGAAATAAAGAGCTACAAAGTGGAGTGCCATATCCCGGCCCACCCCAAGTTTATGTGATAAAGTTCATAGCATGGCCTCCTTAAACCCTATGTGTGGCAAACCCAATGTAGAAAAATCCACCACATAGGGAAGAGTACTCGCTCTATGCACCCCCGAAAAATTCCCTGCCCTATAAATAATTACATCAGTGGGACTCAGAATGGAATAAATGATGCCTCTATGCATTCTACCTTGCGGAGAAGGAGTTGTTGAATACTGCCGAAGACCCCTTCGCATCCTCGTGTGAACTTTCTTGATTCGAAGAAGCTTGCAGCCCTTCCTCTTGAAATTTCGACATGACCCATCCGTAAAGTGAGCTACGAAACCCATACTAGAAGTTGTACCAAACACATAAGGGGCAATATCAAACACCAGAATAAGTATGAGCACAGCGGTTGACTGCAAAAGCAACAAAAACACCTGGATTGCACCCCTAGCAATGTGATAGGGGTGCGTCCAAAGGTCAGCACAATTCACTAAGCCGCAGCCATATGTAAGTGCTAGACAAACTGCTAGGTGGTGATCTGTCCGCAACACAAGCACACCAAGAATATGGTAAACAGCATACAAACTACAGACAATAGTAGAGAAAAGGATCAAAAACACCTGAATTGCACCCCAACAAAAATTGGATGGGTGCGTCCAGTCAATATGATATTGGTGAAGATATGTGCCGCACAACTGGGTTACCTCCATCTCCACATTCAGTTAGCTTCATCGATCTGCACAAAGTGGTAAACGCAGTATATGGATACAACTGGATGAAAATGAGAAAATCAGCGAGATAAGCAATACGACCTGGATTGCACCCTTCACAAGTGAAGAGTGCTTCTCGGGTTATCAATGATACAGCGAATATGAGCTGGGCCGTATAAATCATCATGAATAAAATTCTGAATATGTGATGGGACTTCTCTTTGATGGATGAAAATCTGATCATCCCCTCCCAACGCCACAAGTGCGTCAGCGACCCTATTGCATTCCCTATAGACATGTGAAATAGTATAATGAAGTGATCGAAGTATAGCACATATCTGAGTGATGGAGAGACATAGGGGCCAGTCCCCACCAATAGCTCCAGAGATCATACGATAGACATAGAGAGAATCAGATTCGATATCCATATTCTGTGCGTGAGTGCGCATGTGAAGACCAAACAGCAGAGCTTTAATCTCTGCATCCACCACCGTCCCCTACCCAAAACATGCGTGAAAAGCCATAATAAACCCTCCATTAGAGTCCCTGATGATACCACCAACATAAGCAATGCCATTCTTAACACTCCCATCCATATTTAATTTAACATTGCCCGTAGGCGGAGGCATCCATCTCAGAAAAGTCACTTTCCTCATCGGGTTTGGTTTGACCCTAAAGGGTTGGAAGAAGGGAGTTCCTCTACCAGCTCCTAAGACTTTAGCTTCCAGCTTCTTTCGAAAGGCAAGTTGCCGAATAGCCCGCTCAATTTGTATGATGGTGCGCTGTATGGATGGTTGGACTTCATCATGCCGGCACTTGTTCCTCTCAGCCGAAATGCCCCAGCAAACGATGACCGGAAAATAAGCCGAAGGCTGTAAATACTAGTAGCCGAGTTTTGCCAGAAGTGAAGCATAGGCACAATCCCTAAAGTAGGAGTAAAACGCAATCCGAAGTGATTCATAAAGTACTTTCAAACAGAGCTGGCAAAATGGCAATCAATAAACATATGTTGCAGGTCCTCCCCTTGTTGGCACGCAAAGCATTTGGAAACCAGAGTTATACTGCGACGCTGAATGTTCGGATCAGTGGGGAGAATGCTATGCAGCAACCGCCAACAAAAGAACGAGATCTTGAGAGGAAGGAGGTTGTTCCAAATTATCTTATAAATAACACTGGAGGGGTGAGGGGTACGAACCATGTTCCACGTGGACCGAGTATTAAACCGCTCATCGTGGTGGCGTCCAAATAAGCTCATCATCCTTCTTCTCACGAGAAAGGGATAAGAATGATCTCTTCCACTATGTGACTAGGAAGGTGAGAAAGAAGGAGATGTGTATTCCACTGGCCATTCACCCAAAACTCATTAACCTTCCAAAACCGGCCTTCCGGTGGTTCTCCCAAATTTTTCGTCATCCACTTGTCTCTCCAGAAGTCAATGTTCCCCGCATTTAGCCTCCAAGATATGAATTGCTCTGCTTTGTCTCTCATCTTCCACACTCTTCTTAACATTGGCGTCTTCGACCACGGGCTCGGGGACATCCAAAGCGAGACTTGTCAATTATATAGGTATTGAAAATGGCCTTAGCCCAAAAACCCTGTTTCTGACGTAACCGAACCCACAGCTTGATCGCAAAAGTGTCGATAACATCAAAGAGTTTCCGCACACCCAACCCACCTTCCTCAATCGGAGTACACAATTTGTCCCACGATCGCCAATGTATATGATTTCCATCCGGCCCACTATCCCATAAGAATTTATTAAAAATTCGATGTATACGATGAATAACTTCTTTGGGGGGAACCAGCACTTGAAGGGTATAGATCGGGATGGACGTTAAGACATGCTTGAGGAGAATTAGCTTCCCACCAAAAGACAGAAGCATGTTTCCCTAGTGATGAAGCTTCCTTTGAACCTTATCGATTATGTCTTGATAGAAAAGGGTGCAATTCCGGCCTTAAAAAAGGGGAGCCCCTAAGTATCGGAAAGGCATGTGCTCACGCAGAAAGACCAAAACATTACGTACCCATCCTGCCTAAATAGACGTCAACTTATGACCAATGAATGTACTTTTTGTGGAGTTGATACGCTGCCCAGACACAAGCTCATAATGGTGGAAAAGCTCTTTGAGGCCCCGTAGCCCTTTCCTATTACACCGAGTAAAAAGGATCGTGTCATCAGCAAAGGCCGGTTAATGAATGCCCTTTACTTTGGATTGAAACTGCATGCCAGGATTCTGAGACATGTAATCATTAATCAGTCTGCCGAAATACTCCGCCGCTAAAACAAAGAGAGCAGGGGATAGAGGATCTCCCTGTTTAACTCCACGAGTCGCATGAAAGTGAGTAGAAGGCACGCCATTGAGCAGGACGCAAAACCAGTTATCAGCGAGAGTTCGGAAAATAAGATCAACAAAAGGCTCTTGGAAACCAAACATCCTCAACATCTTCATTATGAAACCCCAATTCATACGATCATATGCTTTCTCCATATCTAATTTAAGCATAATATTGGGGCTACGGAGTTTATTAACATTTTTACATAGCTCCTGGGCCAGAAGGATATTATCAGTAATGCATCTTCCAAGAACAAAGGCAGTTTGCTGGTCCGCAACCAGCATGGGAAGAAAAGAATTCAATCGCTGCGTAATAATTTTGGTTATAATTTTCGAGAAAAGCGATTACACCAGGCTAATAGTCCGGAAGTCCTTCCATTTATCCGCCCTATCTTCTTGGGCAACAGAATAATTGTGGAGGTGGAGAAGTAACGAGGAAGATGACCACCCAAGAAGAAATCACCAATCGCATTAACCATATCCTGCTTAATAATCTGCCAGCAAACTTTGAAGAAATGCGAAGTGTAACCATCAGGTCCAGCAGCACTATCAGAGCTCATAGATAGCACTATATTATGAATCTCCTCAACAGATGGAGTATCCATGATGGCCGCATTCTGCACATGAGAGATTTGAGGGAGAGGGAAATTAACAAGAGGAGTGTCCATTCCTTCCCTATCCTCGGAGAAAAGTTGCTCATAAAACGTAGCAGAGGAAGCACGGATGTCTTCTTGATTGTCAATCCAACTACCATCATCCGCCTTAATTCTATGAATGTAATTCTGATTCCTCCTCTGTTTACAAATAGCATGGAAATACTTACTATTGGCATCCCCAACTTCAATCCATTTCACAGACGCTTTCTGCTTAAGGAACCGAGTCTCAACATCATTACACTGCTCGTACTCTAAGATGGCCTGATCAAGATCTTCTTTAGCCGTTGTCGACCCTTCCTGATCGTGACGAATGGTCTTCTCATGAACCGCTGACAACGCCTTCTTAGTATTATAAAAAATATTCCCGAAAACCACACGATTCCACTCAGTTAATTTGTAAGCCAGCTTCTTGAGCTTTCTAAGCAGAACACGCATACCCTAACCTTCTTCATGCTTCTCCCAAACCGACTTCACAAGGTCAAGGAACGTTGTATCCTCAGTCCAAACATTTACGAAGCGAAAGGAGGATTTACTCGGGCTCTTCGAACCACACAAAGCCAGCAGAGGGCAATGATCAGAATGAAACCGGGGTAGGTGAGACACTTTCGTGACCTCAAATTGCTCCATCCACTTTTCATTAAAGAAGTCCCTATCCAAACGTTGCCAAGTCTTGCTTCTATACCATGTAAATTGAGATCCCTCAATGGTAGCTTTAGTGAGACTAGCCCTCTGAACACAGTCATTGAAGTCTTGCATGTCGTTGACCCTAGGGGGGCGGCCCCCTTCCCTCTCATAAACCTGACGGATAATGTTGAAATCACCCCCAAGTATCCAAGGCCTATTGTTATTGTGGGCCCGATCCTATATTGCTTGCCATAACAATACTCTATGATGTATACTGTGTTTTGCATAGATCCCTGAAACAGAAAATTTATCCCCGTTCTGATCTGTAATGTCTGCCGTGCATAGCTGATCGCAATCCATATCCAGAGAGCAGTCCACCCCCGACCACAAGAACCAAATTTTCCCTCGCAAAACAGATTGAGAAAAATCAAACCCCAGTTTAAGACGAATACTAGTAATGAACTTTGCAGAACAGAGAGGTTCAATAAGAACAAGTATCTTAACATTATTCTGTCTACAAATATTCTTAATGCAAGTTTGAGTCCTATCATTGCCAACACCACGCACATTCCAAAATAAAATATTTATTGGACTATACATCGGAAGAGCGTAAATGATAAGTTTGAGAAGGTACCGACTCCTGTGGTACAAGCGAGAGCTTTCCTTTTTTCCTCCCTTTTTTCTTTGTAGAGTAATTGGAAGTGCTAGGGATATTGGAAGGACTGTCTGCCTTGCCGCTGTTCTCGTCCGGAGTCACTGAAGGATCCAATGCCGGGTTTTCATGGCCAGTGGTCCCCTCGGTCAACATAGGATCGTTCCGCAACTTAAGATCATCTGCCAACAAGTCGCTCACAGAGCCGAGAGGGTCTTTCCCTTTATCACCATCGTCAACCAGAATAACATCGTGATGAACCTCCATCTGTGCGCAGGGTTGTCCTCCATGTTTCCCATATTTATATCAATACCAGAGTTAATCAACGGTTGATCTAAAGTGGTATGAAAGTCCATCAAATCATGCAGTGCAGTAGCACGTTTATCATCATATCCAGCTGATCGCGGCCTATTTTCCACCTGCCTTGTTCTGTCTTCTTTCATAAGCGAGTGATGTGCAGTTTCAACAATATCTTCAAATCGACCAGCGGCGCGGCACATGGAAAGAGTTAGAATTATCTAAGGGTTACGTGGTCCGAGGGCTCGGCCGGATTATAAGTAAGATTCACTGCAGTATGAACAGTAGTGGTAGGCAAATCTCCCTCACTATTGATAAGAGGTCCAGTATTCTGAGAGGTACCATTCTGCTTAACCTGATAAACCTGTTGAGGTTGTCTGCGATTGGGTCCACTATTCCGCTTCCCATTTGAGGTCGACGGTCCACCACCAGTATTCTGTGAAGTATTCTGTGACGTACTAGGGTTTGGTTTCTTGTGTGAATTTTCAGGTGGTGGGTTCTTCCTTAAACATTTGTCCTCAGAGTGACCAATCCTATGACAAAAAGTGCAATAGTCAGGCCAATATTCAGCATGAACCTCCTGCCAATGTCCCTTATGAACATCTTCACCTAACTAGATTCTAGTACATCGGGGTATTTGGATATCCACTTCAACCAGTGCCCTCGCCACAGACGGTCGTCTCATATCTGAAGTAGCTGCATCCGTCTGAAGCGATCTGCCAATAAGGCCACCAATTTTACTTACATATTTAGGGTTAAAGTATGGCAACGGCAGTCCAGGGAATTCAAACCAAATAGGAACCATAGAACAATATGCATTGCAGTGAAAATCAACCGTCCATTTGGAAAACTCAAATCTATTAGGACCCATATTCCACTCTCTGTGTGTAAATAGACGATTATAGTCCTCTTGACAACCAGGGTGAACAAGGACGTGCTTTGCATCAAGTAAACCAATTTTACAAGTAGCTTTTAAGTCTAGCCGAATGAAAAATTTACGTATATCATCAATTCACGGCCGATAATCAGGGAAACGAGCAACCAAAGCATTTTCAAAAGGACGTGCAAGAATTTCAAGCTCCGCTATTGAAACAAAAAAAAACCGGTTCTCCCTTACACGTACCATAAACACCAAAGTCAGGAATGTCTACCTTATTGCCGCCAGTTGCAACCGCATACGATTTCGGAGGCTGCAAGGTATCCTCATGTTGGGGCGCAACCACGGGTAGGACCCCCGGTGGGTCCGCCATGACTGGAGAAACCCTGAAGAGTAACTTGTTGAACAAGAAAAATACATAGCCGTTGGAAGCCCACAACCGGAGCAAAAGCAATCACCGGCAAGGCTGACAAGCCACAGAATCGACCCCACGGCCACAGTCTGAAACCACTGCCACAGCCCCCTTAACGCCGGTGTAAGAAGGTCACAGCGCAGCCAAAACCTCAGCAGCCAATAACCGATGGAGCCCACAGCGACGAAGCCGAAGAAATGTACAGTGGCAAGACGCTGGAAAGAAGCTACGCAACCAGCAAGAACGCTGGCAAGAAACACGGGCCGTCGGCCAGAAAACCGCCGGCAAGAAACCGAGAAAACCTCTCTTCAGTAGGTACATAAAGAACTGTGATATCCTTTTTCTCGGCATGATCTCTTATAAAGTGGTGACGCACATCAACGTGCTTTGTCCTTGAGTGTAAAACTGGATTACCAGTGATTGCAATAGCACTTGTGTTATCACACATTATGGGAATCATTCCTTCTTCTATCCCATAATCTCTTAATTGCTGTCTAATCCATAAAACTTGAGCACAACAACTTCCAGCTGCTATGTATTCAGCTTCAGCTATTGAAGTTGAAATAGAGTTTTTTTTTTTGCTAAACCAAGACACAAGTCTATTTCCTTGTAATTGACATGTGCCTGATGTGCTCTTTCAGTCCACTTTGCATCCTGCATAATCTGAGTCTGAATTAGAAATTAACTTGAATTCTCCTTCTTTTGAATACCATAATTCAACTCCATCTGTATCTTTCAGATATTTCAAGGTTCTCTTTACAACTGTGAGATGACTTTCCTTTGGATTTCACTGAAATCTTGCACATACACCAACAGTAAAAGATATATCTGGCATACTTGTTGTAAGATAGAGTAAGCTTCCAATCATCCTTCTATAAAGTGTTTGATCAACATCTTTGCCTTCTTTGTCTTCATCTAATCTGATGTTGGTCCCCATTGGTGTAGAGATCCCAGTTGATTTTTCCATACCAAACTTTTTGATAAGTTCTCTTGAATACTTGGTTTGGTGAATGAAAATTCCATCATCTAATTGTTTAACTTGTAATCCAAGGAAGTAATTCAATTATCCCATCATACTCATTTGAAATTTGCTTTTCATTAAACTTGCAAATTTCTCACATAATTGTTCATTTTCTGATTTAAAAATAATGTCATCAACATAGATCTAAACAAGTAGAGTATCTTCTCCATTCTTCATTCTGAATAATGTTTTGTCCATAGTCCCTTTGATGAATCCATTATCTATTAGAAACTGAGATTGAGTTTCATACCAAGCTCTTGGTTCTTGTTTAAGTCCATAAAGAGCTTTCCTTAGTCTGAAAACTTTATCAGCTTGATCATTGATTTCAAATCCAGGTGCTTGTTGAACATATACTTCTTCTTCAAGAATTCTCTTTAGAAATGCGCTTTTAACATCCATCTGGTAAACTTTGAATTTCTTGTGAGCTGCAAAGGCAAGAAATAATCTGATTGCTTCTAATCTTGCAACTGGTGCATAAGTTTCATCAAAGTCTATGCCTTCTGCTTGAGAGTATCCTTTAACTACAAGTCTAGCTTTGTTTCTGATGATATTCCCATCTTCATCACGTTTGTTTCTGAAAACCCATTTGGTTCCAATGACATTTACATGAACTGGTCTTTCTACCAATTCCCATACCTGGTTTCTTTCGAACTCATTCAATTCTTCTTGCATAGCTAGTATCCAATCCGGATCTTTCAAAGCTTCTTCTATTTCCTTAGGTTCAGATTGAGATAGAAAACATGCAATCATTGCATCTAGTTGATGTCTTGTTCGAACTCCAGCTTGAGTATCACCAATAACTTTTTCTTTAGGGTGATCTCTCATCCATTGATGAACTGGTGCTTGCATCAAGGGATTTTGTTCGACTGGTTCTTCAAGAACTGGATCTTGAATTTCTTCAGCTAGATCAAAATCATGTTGCTCAGGTGTGGTTTGTTGAGTAGTTGGAAACTGAGACTGATCTGGATCTGAAGATTCTGAAATCTGTAGTCTTTCAATGTCAACAAAAACTGATTCTGGTAAGACTGGTAACGGAGACTGAGAAACTGGTTCTGGTTTGTCTTCAGTTGTTTCACCAGGGAAGTTTGGTTCATCAAATACCACGTGAATTGATTCTTCATGCTTGAGTGTCCTTTTATTTAGTACTCTAAAAGCTTTGCTGACACTTGAATATCCTAGAAGAATTCCTTCATCAGCTTTGGGCTGAAAAACATGAAGTTGATATTTCCCATTATTGTGTATGAAACATTTTCTTCCAAAAGCATGAAAGTAAGAAACATTTGGTTTTCTTCCATTCAAAATTTCATAAGGAGTCTTCTCATGCCTTTTGTTCATGAGAGCTTTGTTCTGTGTGTAACAAGCTGTGTTAATTGCTTCTACCCAATATATTTCAGGTAGTTTTTACTTCACAGATCATAGTTCTTCCTGCTTCTTTGAGTGTTCTATTTCTTCTTTCAGCTACACCATTCTGTTGAGGTGTTCCTGTGGCAGCAAGTTGATGTAAAACACCATTTTCTTCACAATATTCAATAATCACACTGTTGAGGAATTCAGTTCCCTTATCTGATCTTATCTTCACAACTGATACTCCTTTTTGATTCTAAAGTCTCTTGAGTAATTCTGTAAGTATTTGCTTGGTTTCACTTTTCTTGGTTAAGAAGATTACCCAAGTGTGTTTGAAAAATCATCTACTACCACCAATGTATACTTCTTTCCACTGATACTAATCGGTGTAATAGGTCCAAATAAATCCATGTGCAGTAATTCCAGAACCCTGGTTGTTGAATGTTGAGACTTGGTCTTGAAACTTGCTTTTGTTTGCTTTCCTTGTTGACAAGCTATCCTTCTTGTATGATATTTCTGGTAGTCCAATGACTAACTGTTTCTTAACAAGTGTGTTGATATCATCAAAGTTTAGATGACTCAGTTTCTTGTGCCATAACCAGCTGATTTCGGATTTGGTATGCACAAGCCAACAAGTTTCAGCAACGGCTGTTGTCCAATCTACTACATACATATTTTCTTTTCTTCTTCCGGCTAAGACAACTTGATATGTTGTTTCACTGACGACAACGCAAAATTCTTTGTCAAAGGTAACTTTGTATCCCATATCACAGAATTGACTGGTGCTGAGTAGATTGTAGTGTAATCCTTCTACATAAGATACATTATTCATTGTAAGTCCATTTCTGATTAAGGTACCATAGCCTTTGTGTATCCAGGTTTGTCTTTACTTCCAAAATTGACTTTTGGTCCATTTTTTGCAATAAATTACTGAGAAAGTCTTTACTCCTTGTCATGTGTCTAGAGCAACCACTGTCAAAGTACGATATATCCTGCAATAAAAATTAAATATTTTTAGGTATACAACTCAGTTTGGGTCCATGGGGGTCAGTTGTCAGTACAACTCTGGCAATATATCCTTTAGGTATTCTTCGGATATTGTTGCACTTGTTTTCATATATGTAAGCCACACTCCCATATTATCGTACAATTTCTATTTTTACATCAAATCGATAATTATTATGGATTGTTCAGAAAATCCATGTTAATGCCGGACACTCTGTCCAGAAAATCTGCAGCAGCACCTTCACTTCTACTTCTGTTTTGAATAGTTTAAACATTTCCAAATGACCTGAACTTTTGATATGTTGCAGAAAAAGTGTTTATCTACAATTTTCCTTTTGGAATTAAGTTCAGATTCTTTTTTGTTTGATCTCGATTTGCAACTCAACTTAGTGTTTACTAATCTGAAAATCCTGACAGCTTGTGCAATCGTCAGAAATAACAGTTTTTGACTGACTTTATCTCATTCCAAAATTCCAATGTTTTTCTATCACCTGAAAAACTCCAGTATCTAAATCTTTTCTCTTTGGATCATGCTCAAATTCCTTTTCGTTTGGGCTACACAAGTCGATAATGACAGGTCTGGAGTAAATATCATACACAACACCCTAAAAGGAAATCCTCACCTTTTTGACTTAGGGATTGGGCTAAGAGGGTAGTAAGTTACGATGGTTATTTTTAGGAGTTCCCCAAATTTGATCTCATTCTGAGTTAAACCTTTTATTAGGATGCTTGTAAAGCTAATGTTATAGTTTCTTTTGCAGCTGTAAACAAGAACCAATATGCTATCCTTCATCATGCCATGTTTGATGTTCAAACCCTTTTCGTGCCCTTTCGTAAATAAACCTTTTCTAGTAATTTATTTCTCATGTAATCCCTCACTTCAGATCTTTATACTCAACAAATCCTCTCCGCTTGTTGTCATGAATTATCTCAGAAACATATCGCCCTAAGTCCTTCTTCTAAACAAGTTCTTACCTTCTCACTTTTCAAAGAAAAAAACAAGTTCTCTTCAAAATTCTACATTGTTGCACTCCCATCATTCATTTCAAATTCAAATTTGACTAAGCCTTCAGATGTCAGAACATTTTTCTTACTTGAACTCATTATCAGCTCCCCTCCTAGGGGTAGTGTCGATGATGTAACTTTTTCATCTAATGTTGCCTGTTCTTTTAAGGTGTGAATATATTCTTTTGCCGGTCAAATTTTCATTCCTACCAGGACATTCCTTTTCAATTACCTACCCTTAACATTCTAGCAATTTATGTCAAACCAGTTTCAAGAAGAAGATAGTCATTTACCAAGATGCCTTTCGGGCCATTCTGGCCGTTCAACATTTGAACTCCAAAACATCTATTGAATTTCCATTCATATTAATGTACCTTGTACCCTTCAGTTTTTTAAACCTGACTCAAGCCATTTAGAGCCATGAATCACCGGACGCAGCATTTGACACTTCCTCTTATGTCTTGTCGTTTCTGTTACAATCTTGTTACATCGGTTGAAATGCCTATTTTGTTTTAACCTCTTCATTTTCGCATGAGGAATAACCTCGACCATTTATTCCTTGGCAGTGTACTATTCCTCTCGAGTAGTGTAAACTTGAGCCTTTGAATTGGATCGTCAATGATCGCTTAAATTTTCTTTAAAATTTTGAATTAATTCTTTGAAATCCCCAACAATTCTTATGTGACTTTTCCTCTTCACTTATGATCTTATTTGCCACTTACTTATTCAAACTTTTGATATTCCATTACAATTCCTTGAGGGAAATTTCTATTTCTTTTAAATCTTGAAATAACTTAACCTCCATTGTTTTCAGAACTTATTGCCTCTTCTTTGGATCACTAAGTTGACATACCACCTTGGTACTCAACTTCTCACTTTTCAAATTTATTTATTCTCCAAGCTAACCCTTTTGGGAAAAAGAATTGGATCAGAACGTCAGAGAGAAAACATGGCAGATGTATGTTTCTCATTCCCGAGAAGTCTCAGAAATCCTATAGATGGAATCCTTGCATTTCCTCAGCAAGCTTGTGTTGCAGTGATGGAGGTTGAGATCAAAATAATTCAAGTATGCCAAAAAGATGTGAGTCGGTTGGCAAGCTCACGCACTCAGGACATAGGTCAGCAAGAGCAAGCAATGTATGTCGTACCGTTGATCGCGAGATGCGAGGCAGTTGTTGAGATCGTGAAGAAACAAGACAAATCTAGTTGTTTATGGGTACAAGTGAGTGGCTGGAGCCAAACCAACCAAGGTCACGAGTTAGATGAAGATGGCAACCGTTGGAATCGAAATCAGCTTTGGGTTCCGAATGCTGAAGATTGGGAAGGACAATAAAGAATGAAAACCACGAGTTGGCAATTACTGTTCATCTCAGTGCGACCAAGATGTACAAGACTTGGAACAGTGCTAGTGACGATCTTACATAAAGATAGAGATAGAAGAGTTGGCTACAACAATAGCTACCGCGCCAACATCTAGTGTCAACATTTGAAACTCTGCATAGGGAAAAGGGAAGAATGTGAGTTTTCTAGGATGAAGTGGAGCGACGGCAGAATATGAGACCAAAGTTGATAGATCAAGAAAACATAATGATTGAAGCGGGTCATCGCAACCTCGAGATGGCTCAAGACAGGTAGAAGAGTTGGGAAGAGGGAAGAAGAAGGCTGTAAGAGATAGAAGGCGAAACGCTTTGAAAAGTCCAGAGTTCAAGTACACCCCAGTTACATTCGAGTTTCAAGGACAAAACTCCTCTTAAGGGGGGAGGAATGTAACATCCCGACCTTTTAGAAAGGGTAAAATAGTAATTGGGCATACCCACTGATGATCCAAAAATCGTCTCTTTCAATCTTAGGGTTCTTTCTCTTGATGATAGTCCAAAGGTATTTCCGGAATATGAAGAACGACAAAACGAGGGGGTGATTTGAGATGTTTTAGATTGCACTTGACGGTTGTCAAGCTGCCAACGTATTCAATGCTTGGATCGGAATCAAGACTCGGTAGTTCCTTAGGGATGGTTTATATAGAGGGGCATGTGCCCTAGAGTTAGTGTGTAGCGTGTATGAGATGGGCTCTTAATTACCGTGCTCCCTACGGAAAAGATTATGACTCGTTAATCTCCTTGATTCAAGAAGATAATTATAGTATTCAAATATTAGTATTTAAGTGATAAAGATTGGAGTCTTAACGACTCGAGATTCTTTCCATAAGTATCAGTTTACTACGCACATGGGAAATATGATTAAGAGACTGACTCTGGCCGACATGGATGGCCCGTGCTGAACTGACCGACCCTTGATGGTCGGGGAGAATGGCCGAGCTGGTGTCATATCGGACTCTTATGCTTGGTAAGTCAGGGACTTAGGCTGACCGATAAGGTTGGTCATCGGTCAGCTAGGATGTAAGCGACGCCCGACCATAAGATGTCGGACACGAAACCCGAATCTGCTTATGATTGGTGGAGGTCGGTTCTAAGAACTGGTCGACCTGAAAAGGATGGGGCGAGCAACCGGACTGTGTTAGTCTAGTTACTGGGATTTCCAGCGCCATCTCTCTCCTTCTTTAATGTAGAGCCACTAAAAAGGTGCCACGTAGGTAGGTACAATTCTTGGCATCGTCATAAAACCCCTAGATCTAGCCGACCTTTGGTTGGTCGCCTCGGATCTATCGAGGTGGTGGCTCGACACGGAAGTGGAACTTTTGAATGTTGAAATTGAAAAGGAGTTGCCAGGTGGCAAGGCTAGTCATAACGCATTAATAGCTATCCCGGTAATCGAGGCATCGCTGTCTACTAACTTAACTGAGGGTGTTTTTCGAGATATGTGAGGGGGTTATAACCCCATTATATCAAACGTCACTCTACACTTCCTGGCTATTATTTGGCTGTAACTTTCTACCATGATCTTCTTCTCTCTTACTACATTTACGATCATATGTCTGAGGAGGAGTCACTTACCCCCAGGACCGAAGCATTCATCGAAGAGTCGTGGACCATGGCTGTGGTTATCGAAGAAATTCCTTAGGTCCTTCCTCAACCGGTTTCTGCCGCTTCTTCTTCCGTCCCGTCATCAAATACCTTAGATCCTTTCTTCAGGTATAAAATACAAAAGGCTGTCCAGGATATCATGGGGAGTCACGGATTGGCTTCAGTTTTGGCACACAGCTGCGTAGAATACATTTGCGACGAATATAGGATAAAACGGGAGGACTTTTCTCCTCGGCTCCCCGTGGATCCTCGTCCGTTCGCATCTCATCCTCCACACGGATAATTTGCTATCTACGAGGCTCATTTGAAGGCGGGTCTGAGGTTGCCATTGTGTCCTGCTGTCGTTTCTGTGCTACGTCACTAGGGTTTAGGCGTGGCTCAACTAGCCCCTTCTGGAGTCAAGGCAGTGATTGGTTTCGCAATATTATGTCGTGCAGTTGGGGTACGGTTCTCAGTGGGTCTCTTCCGGACCTTCCACCGTATAGCCCAGAGTCCTGGGTTGAAAGGATTGTATCACTTCTCCCGCCGATCGGGAGTAAAGGAAATGATGCCTGAGGGCCCTAAGTACCGCGCATGGCGGTGACGTTTCTTCTTTGTTCGAGATGGTGGGGATTCTCGACTAGGGCGTTGGAAGATGAGCTCTTTGCAAAAGGAAGAGTGTCCGACTCTCCCTGAGTCGGCTCCTATAGATGCTATCCAGAACACGAGGGTCATCCTGAGACTGCGTGAAATGTCTTCTGAGCTGATTGCTGCAGCTCGTCTAGCCGAGGCTGGTCACGACCCTTAACTTCCCTTGGATAGCACCAGCCGTGACCGGGGTAAGTATCGTTTCTTTTTTTATGTTTCCGTGTGACATAAGTAATATGTCTGTAATCTTGCAGTTAGGATTCTTGCCGGCCTCTAAGCCCCCGGTATCAGGGAGGAGGTGGGACAACAAACCAACGAGGTGGGCAAGACCTTTGGACACACTAGTCGACCACAGACGACCAGGGTCGTAGGGTCTCTCGTCGGGCCTGACACGGCTCGTCTGTTAGCCGAACTAGAGGAAGATACACTGGAGGAGCCTCATGCTTCTCGGAGGAACATGAAAGTTCCTGTCATTATGGTGGACGAAGAAGAGGAAGATGAGCCTGAGATTCATCTCGTATGAAGATCCTCTGGCTCTAGGCCAAGGGATGCTGACGTAGAAGAGACGGTGGGAAAGAGATGCAGAATTGATGTGGGATTGGACTCAGAGAAACGTGATGAAGGTATGTCTGGGGTTCGTCAAGGGGATGTTGAAGTCCAGGGTGATCTCCAGACTTCGCATGGTGAGGCCGACCATGCGCAAGATGTTTCTCAGATGTCCGACCTAGATTTAATCAAAACGGGCTTCGAAGCTATGAGATATGTAGGTTTATCTTTTGTTTCCTTAATACATTCTTCCTGAGCGATCTTGATTATACATTGTGTAATTTCAGGGGTCGGTCGTAGGTGAAGAGATTTTCCGCCGTCTTGCTCGTTCGTCTGCTGAAAGGGAGAGAAGGGCTTCCGATCTGAGGTCCAAAGATGATCGAATACGAGAACTTGAAGAGCGACTATGGTTACAAGTAGAAAGGACAGAGACATTAAGGGTCGAACATGATGCTCGCCTTGAAGAGTTCATGAACGAACACTTAGAGAAAGAGGCTGAACAGGACGGTCATGTCGCATGGCTTCGAGGGGAGCTCTCGGCATCCGAGGCAATTGTTCGAGCTTTCCCTGCTCGTCTACAAGAGGCCTCGGCTCAAGCAGTTAGAGATTACAAGGCATCCTATGCCTTTATTGAATCCTTAAAGCGGCTGCTGAGCCCTGTTGTGAGAAATAGCTATACACTAGGGGTAAACGATTGTAGGGTCCTTCACCCGGACCTCACAATTGATAGCTTGGCCCACTCCGACATGTATAGTTACTCGACGCTTGAATCGATATACTCTCTTCGGGTAAAGGAATTTCAAGCGGGGTGGACCTCGAGGCGAAATACCCTATATAGTCTTAGTTTTTATATTTTGATAGTATAGATTTTGTAGCTCGGTAGTTTTTTTGGTCAGTACGCTTTTAGAGTTAATGGAATTTTGAAGCGTTTGTTTTGTTTGACCACCTTGACTTGTATTTGTAGTTTTATTTGTGTGAGTAATGTAGTTGCCCCCTAGTATGTCATGTCTATGGTTATTCAGGGATGGCATACTAGTGTGTATTTTGTATTATTTGAGCATATAGTTAAATTTTTGTTACAAGGCACCGTGGTAGGGGTCGGATTAGGCCAACCTATCGTATGAATGTTTTGGCGAGCAGGGTCAAGCTGGGCTGACGTATCGTGTGGAGTATTAAGGACGAGCAGGGTCAGGCTAGTGCTGACTTCTCGTCTTAAAAATGTGGAGAGCGGGGCCAGTTATGTCTGACGCCTAACACGAGCATTGTAATCTATAATAAATGTTTCCGATAAAGTAAATGATAAAAGCAATTTTATCCAAATGGCAAAAAGATAAAACAAAGATTTTAAAAGAAAGGACCAGCCCTGTAGGGGCTGTTGAAGAGATCTGTTCTATGGATAGAACATTCACAAGTTGTTGGAGTGCCAGCTCCTGGGGACGGTCTTCCCCCGAGAGTCGGCCAGCTGATAAGTGATGACGTAGATCAAGTAATAATAAAATACTCGACCACCATAAACCAATACTAGCAAGCGGACTAGGCCCATCGTAGTATAGCTATAGTGAATCAAGGTCAATCCCACAGGGAACCAATTGTGGATCATTTCATATATAAACAATGAGTCATTCTTGTCAAGGACACGAAGGCGGTCTACAACCAACATAGGACAAGAAAAGGTAAATTGACACGACTCAAACATATAGACAAATAACGTAATTAACCTCCCAATTATAGCCTTAATCATTTGGACCTAGACAATTTATATAACAAACCAGACTTATCAACTATTAATCCGTTCGTATCTACTTCATGTTGGCTATGGGAGTCATCCTCTTAAAGTTGACTTAGCACCCGTTAGGTCGCTAGATCACTGTGCTACATTACGTGACTTCACTTTTTAGGCTTCCATCTCATATAACTTGCACGCTTACGACTCTAAGGATGCCGATATTAATCGTACACCTCATCTAGGCAACATTCCTATGGTTAGGCGTACTTCCTAAATTATTACTCAAGCCCTCGTCCAACTAGCAATTACCAAGTTATAGTCTCATGCTAGTCTACGACCTACGTATAAAGAAGGTGCGCGCAATTCCCTACTATAAACCTACCTAGATAACGCTGAACGTCCGTGAAGAGCAATTCATAAGCCTACCTAAGAGTTTTATATTGGTATTTCCTTTTTACACGTTTTAATTAAACTAAGCGAGTAACATAGCCATAGCCATACCTACTGAGATAATAGATTCAATTAAGCTAACCTAATCATAAAGACGTGACAGATTAACGGATGAAACAGGGCTCGGTCGACCGAATAAGCACTCTCGGTCGACCAAATGGAAGGTCTCGGTCGACCGAGTGACACCGCTCGGTCACCCGAATGCTTCAACTTCCCAGATTACATCCCTGAATATATTTCTCTCGGCGTTTCTCATACAAATCAGATTAAATAGTGCTTCGTTAGGCAATCATATAAACTAATCTAAATACACGTAAATCAAACACGTAGATTCATCCATAGATGTTAGGAAGAGGACGTAGGGTATGGGATCCTCATAGACAAGGCATCGCCACCTCCCTAACGTCAAAGCCTAGATCTACGTCATCTAACTATGCATAATTGACTCAAACAATCAAAGCATAATTGGGAAATTAATTACTAAAAAGAAATGGAAGAAAATAAACTAGGGCTTACATGTTTGCAACCCTAGCTAGCAACCTTCAATGCTGCAATGTATGATTGTATATGAATATATGAATTGTTTGCATTTTATGTCTAAGGTGTGTGTTGGTGTGTTTTTACAAATTTCGTAGCTGCTGCTTATAAAGAGGTTTTTGCCGACCTAGGAAGGATCTACAAGATATACACGCGATTTCTGCCGGATAAACTTCAAGTGACCGAGCCGACTCTCTCGGTCGACCGAATGGATAGGCTCGGTCGACCGAGCCCTTTTTTACACGTGTTAAACGCGCTTTTCGTCTATCTTGTTCCCCACTGCATCCTTCCGTGCTGATCTGATTCCTCTGATTTATCTCTTGATTAATGCTCCGATTTTCCTCTTCATTATCTTGAGATTTCTCGATTGTGCGATATTTATCTTCCCGATTTATCACGATCTACAAAATCAGCAATTATCGCACAATAAATCGGTCTTTAATAATAAAAATAGCTAAATACCAAAAATCATATTAATAATCACTTAACATTAAATAATAAATATAAACAAGTGATTTAAAACGAAATATATATTATTTGGCTCGATTTAAGGATAATGTTGATGACATTTACGGGTATAATTTGACCGTCATCAACTACCCCCCACTTAGACTTTGATCGTCCCGAACAAAACATCAATAAGTCATTCCCTAAGTCAACATTTCCCATGGTCAAATCATACTTACACAAGAAACCCGAGTCAACTCATACTAGTCATGCTCATAAGATGTCCAATATTCACTACTTATTATGAATCGAAGTGATGTGTGCATGTGCATTCAGTTTTATATATTCATGGCAAGATTAGAGTTTATGCTGACTTCGTAATCTCAACCTACCAACATCAGCATTCATACTTCTTATGCCTCGCAATGGTTAGAGCACTAGAACAATAAGCAAGAGCGTATCTATAGGGTTTTTGGACTTGGAGACCGAGTACTACTCAAAGCCTCTTAAAAAGTTGAATTTCTTCAATTCTTTTCATATTTTTCAAATACTACTAATCTCAAGGAATAAAACTTTTTTTAGTCTCCCATTATCTTAGATCATGCATAGCATTGAATATTACCACAAGCGCGAGGCTACTTTGGTAACTTTACTACAAGCCCAGTGTTTAACATTTTGCTAAAACACAGGTACGTCTCAAGCTTATTACTCTGCTTTAATGGCTAAAAGATAAGAATGCATCAGCAGATAGATATTGATACTAAGTTCACATAACCAATCATCTATGCAATGTACACATAATTTCTTCAGTTATTATGATTTGTGCGGTATACTCGATTCACAGATTGAATAATTGAATAATAAATAACTACTTGCAAAAACGGGCATGAATATCCTTAAATTTACTTAACATAAGTATAAAATGATCACGTACTCATGAAACTTGGTTCATTTCCTATCAATTCTTAGCTAGGAACTCACAATTCTAATGGTACGAGATACATAATATGGTATTTATTCAAATTACCATTTCATTCAATTTTCAATTATATAACACATCATAGCTAAGTCTCCTAACTACCCCCCACTTAAACATGGCATTGTCCCCAATGACAAATAAAAATGAGAATTGAAGAAAAAGACTTAGCTCTGGAAACAGCTCTCAAGTAGATGCAGACCATCGGAGTAATCCTCAGCACGTCGTGGAGAGACAGACACATCCTGCATAAGCAAACACACTCCACGAAACCGTAAAATACCATGTCTATGGAAGTGATAAAATAATGTGGCAGTAATTAGGTATGAATACCGAAAAACATTTTAAGCCACTTTATTTTATACAACCAATGACAAGGGAAACCAAAAAGAAAAATACTAAACAGAAAGAAAAATAAACAAGCAACTAAAGATGGTGGTCTACATCTACAACCTCCACCGCCTAAATATTCTTAAAACCGGGTGGAGAAGACAATGATCAAAAAGCATTACCCGACGTGGGAAAACACGAGGGTGACTCGATCGAAAAGGTATTCAATCCAGGAAAAGAGAAACTTGGTAAGGTATAACAGATTGAATGCGACCTATTGGCTAAAGATAAAATCAAATACTTAACGCAGAAACTTCTCGCTTGCATTGGATAACAACAACTTAGGGAGATGTAGCTACTCCTCGAAATTACTAATAACCCAATGTATCACGTAAAAGTCATAACCGTCATCAACAAGGTCGGATCGGTGTGATAGGTCAAAACAAAACTTATCATCTAGAAATGCCGGAATAGTCGGAAAAGTGGGAAATTGAAAACTTCCGGTAGAAAGATAAGTCGTATGTGATCGAACCAAAAACTCTTTGAAGTCTAGCTAGGGTCAGAGCCACACTTACCCCAGGTACGATCATGAAAATCAAAATGATAAAAGATAATCATTAAAGCTTAGCAAAAAATCAATCTCTTATATTTCCATTAATTATCCAACAAATAGATAATTAATTAATTACACATGTGACATAATCTAGAAAAAATTCTTTTCCTAATTTATCACATAATAATGGCCCCACATATATCAGTAAATTTAATAGAAAATGTATTTTCTATATTTACATATTATTTACCAAAATAAATAATATTGCATATTAATTAAATAGACCAACTACTTAATTTATTCTTGAGGTTACATAAAACGAGAAAACACTCGCGTGTTAGGAGCCAACCCGGGGACCATGGACCTATAACCAGAAGCTACAATAAATTAAATAAAATATTCATCAAACAAAATATTTCTAATTAACTCATTAAATCCGGAATTACGCCACCATAAATCTGAAACTGAGCTCTATAGATTATGGATATAACTTATTCTCAAAATTTCGAGTCGAGTCGATAAGTGTCCATTTATATAATCATTACAAATAAACTAACCCTTCATAGACTATCCGTAATGAAGCAGGATTATCTCCGTAAACCTTCTTCAATACATCTTATCCTTATTTACCATTAACCCACTAGTGATCAATTAGTTCATAACCAATACGAACTCCATGGATCGATCAGTTTCTAGGAGTAACAAATAAGGGGATTGTCTTTCTACTTCCCGCAGGAAGGAATGGATTCCATATTTGTGAAACACACACTTCTCACTCATTCCAAAATAGTGCCAACGTGAAAGTGATTCGGACCGCGCCTCTTAGCGATCCTTAACAAACACATCTAACCCTATCCTGAAACCAGTAGGAGTATGCAATCACTTCAGGATTAAGGTTAATCCATATATGATCATCTTGTGATTTAATAAGATTTCTCAATCACGGAATTATATGATAAACTCAGATTTAATCGGTCCAGTCCTATATGACTCTCATCATATATGAATGCCCCACTTAGATAACCAATATCGACGGTCCGGATAAAACGGTCACACCATAAAGTGTTCTGGGTGCATTAATGGTGGTTTAATCAATAGACACCATACTTTGATTAAATTCACCATGAACTTACAGTTCAAGTGTATCACCATAAACTTAATCCTCATTTGTGACACACACTAAGTTATATGGCTACATATGATACGACTTGGGGTTTTCAGTAGTGTACATAAATTGTCTTTCGGGCGCTACTTCTAACAATCTCCAACTTGGCCGTAAGGACAAGCAACAATTGTCTTTCGGGCACTCTACATCTAACAATCTCCCACTTGCCCGTAAAGACAAGCAACAATTGTTTTTAGAGCACCACACCCTTATTATACCTATACAACATTCTTCCACTTGCTCTAAAGCAGATGAGACATATCTCCCAATTTCATACCCACCAAGCGCTTATCAGTGACATTAGATGCCACTAGACTTGGTAAACTGATTAGCTAGGTTGTCGGCTCGAGGCGATCTTTAGGACCAAAACGTCGCCTCTTTACACGGTCTATCTGATCATGTGGGACTCTCTCTCACTATGATTTTGACCTCTTGTGACTGCGAAGATCATTTGCATGAGCTACCTTTCAACTGTTTTCACAGTAAAATGGTATCGGCTCATCGAGACCTGGAATCACTTCCCGATCCAACAAAGAACTTCTCAAGCCACACTGCCTCTTTAGTTGCTCCGAAAGCTGCTATGTATTCGACTAACCGAGTCAAATTGGTAGTGTTGGATTGCTCTAGACTGTAGCTCCATCATAATGAGTAAACATTGAATCTGAGATCAATTAACGATCATCCTTAATCCGACAAAATATTAGAATCAGTGTAGTCAATGACACTCAGGTTCGCACCCGAATGCACAAGCATATGATTCCTTGTTCTCTAAAGATACTTGAGGATGCACTATATTGCCTTCAATGTCCGAATCCAAGACTTGACCTTTATTGACTTTTAATAACCTCACTTTCTCTATCAAAAAGAGAATTTATCCCATTTTCTCCATATTCAAAGATTGAGAGAATTATTCCGTGAGGGGTTGGGTAGGAAACCTCTCATTGAATGTCGCATATGAATATGCGTTATCATCTTAGGCAATAAGATGCATGGGATTTTGCCACAACATGTTCTCGTGAATTCAACCGAATCGATTTCTAAGAATATAGTCCACTTCTCTAATTCAGAGAAGCTCTGGCTCGTCAGTTCTTGACTTCAGATAACACACCCATGTTGTTCTCAACTGTTGCAGTGTTATCTTTGTCATTAACACTAACGTCTACTACTTTACCAATATTGATTCTCTGGTCTACAAAAGACTCATCAATATTCTGGTCAAGCCCACACATTTCAAAACATGTGACTTTTAATGACCTAGAGGTTTGCTTTAATCCACCAATGGATATAAGCATCTGTCATTGGATTTAAGCTAAAACCCTTCCGCTCTGAATGAATTCGAGCTCCTTTGTTCGGCAATAAAGTTTCAGGGCATCACCCCTGGTAATCTTCCAGCTTTTCATGGAGTCAAGCAAGGCTAAATGGTGAGAAAGTTTCAGGGCATCACCCATTGCGAACTATCTACTTCTCAGGGAATTACCCCTAGACCACTTGGCTTTGCTTAGAAAGATAAACTTTCTTATTCATTCGACTCCTTTTCACATAGATCCAATTGCTCCCACTGGGCCTAAGCCACTCAGGTGGTTCTATAAGAGTATGAACAGACCTGGAGTACCAACTCCATTTACAAGTATTTGGCTTTAAACCAACCTCCTATTGTCAGAATACTATACAGTCCTTCCAAAAGACCATATGTTATCAATCACCTCCAGCAGACTGTAAAGCTGCATAATCAAAGTGAGTAACTGGATAAACCATACTCCCACTGCATTTGGGTGGATTGACATTCTGATCTGGTTTAGTAGTATTTATTAGCGTAATCCCCAACAACCAATGTTGGATATGGTCTGATTAAATCAGATAGTAACTCCTTGAGTAACTGTACTTCAAGGTCTAAGGTTGTTATTTAATCATTCTTTTAGAAATGATGTAACAGTGTAACCATCACTATCCGATCTTAAGAATCTTATAACCAACCTTTACTCATTGCAATAAGATATTTTATGAACAGTCATCATCTGAACGTGTATGCAAAATCTCCAGTCCTGCCTTCAAGCACTAGTGCTAAATGCCTCTATTTGCGGAAGTGGGATAAATGTAATTCACTCCTTATCCACAAATTCATAAGCATCTTCTTGGTAGACTTTTCGGTATTACATAATAATGTATACTGTTATTTTGCAGCTAGTATCTTAATTGAGTTAAGCAGTGTAATGTAGAATATCAATAAGTATACAAGGCAATACATGTTTATCCTTTCAATGAAATCATTTCACTCGGAGGTAGGCCAAGCATCAGTTCCAGAACACTAATGCTATAGCCTGTCTGAGCATAGAATACTCGTTTCTCTGGCAATATCAGAGATTCCTCCAAATATTTAGATAAACTAATAGGCGTTTCGAGTTGTCATCAGACAAAATGTCTAACACTCAAAAGCTCCCACTAGCTTGTATCCTTCATAAGACCCCGAAGGTCAATATGAACAAGCCATGATACTTCTTTAGCTCTATCACCCTTTCCCAATTGAAAGGTTACTTAGTCATTTTTTCTTTCAGATAGTCTTCTTACACTGGGAGATAGGAATCATCCTGATTGACGTGATCAGTCAAGTGATAATAACATACTCGATCACCATAAACCAATACTAGCTAGAGGACTAGGTCCATCGTAGTATAGCTATAGCGAATCAAGGTCGATCCCACAAGGAACCAATTGTGAATCATTTATATATAAACAATCAATTAATCATGTCAGGCACATAGAAGCAGTCTAAGACAAACAAAAGACAAGGAAAGGTAAAAACTGACTCGACACAACACAAACAAAGACAACGTAATTAACCTCCCCAATTATTAAGTTATCGTTTGGATTTAGAGATTCTATATAATTAAGATAGACTCAATAACTACTAATCTGATTCGTATTTCTTTTATATTGGCTATAGGAGTCCTCCCCTAAACTTGACTTAGTTCCGGGTAGGACACTAGATCACTGTGCTACATTACGTGACTTCACCTTTTGGGTCTCCATCTCATATAACTTCCACGCTTACAATACTAGGGATGCCGATATTAACCGTATTCCTCACCTAGGCAACATTCCTATGGTTAGGCGTACTTCCTAAGTGATCGCATCAGTCTCTGTCCCATTAACACTAACTTTGTAGGTATCATGTTAATCTACGATTTACGTATAACTAGGTGCTAGCAATTCCCAAATATAACACAGATCTAGATCTCGCTGAAAGTCCCGGAACATCAATTCATGAGCCGATCTAGGAGTAATATATTGGTATTACCTAATAATACGCTAATTAAAACAGACAAGCAACGTAGCCGTAGCCATACCTACTACGACAAGAAATTCTAGTTGGACAATCACACCATAAAGACGTGGCTAGATTGACGCGGCGAAAACCTAAATCTTAGCGTTTCTCTATACGTAACGGATAAAATAGAGATTCATATATTAATTATATAGATCTACTAAAAACACGATTGTCGATCATACCAAAGTCATCTATAGATCACTAGATGGCGGCGTGGGCGTATGGATCCTTATATACGAGGAATCCCCACTGCCTCACGTCGTATCCTTGAATCTACAACGTTTGACGAAGAACGAAAACCTCAAACGATAAACAATAATTGGGGGGACTTAATTACAAAGAACAAAGAACAAATAAATACAAGAACTCACATAATTGTTGTTGAACTTGTATTAAAACTGCTATGAGAAACTGAGAATTTGTGCTATTAGAAGTTGTATTAAAATTATTTCGTATGATGTTTTGCTATGAAACAATGTATTTATAAGTTGTAGAAACCGACTTAAAATCGTATTTCCTAAACTCTAATGGAGTCTAAAATGCGTCGAGATAACTCCGCACCGATCCGCTCGATTTCGCCCAGCGAGTCCCCCAGCCTCTAATTGGCTCACTGGCTTTTCTTGTTTGTTACTCCACTCCTCATGTTGATTTGATGTATATCTTTAATGCGATCCGATTCTGCTCCGATTTATCTTGAGATTTACTTCCTAATGTCGGTAAATATCATCCCGATTTACCGTAATCTATAAAATCAATGATTATCACACAATAAATCATATTTTAATAATAAAAGTAGATAAATACCAAATTATATTCTATAAGTCACATAACATTAAATAATCATTATAAACATGTGATTTAATATAAAATATATATTATTAAGCTCGATTTAAGGATAATGTTGATGTCTTTTACGTGTATAATTTGACCGTCATCAACTACCCCCTACTTAGACTTTGATCATCCCGAAAAAAGCATCAATAAGTCATTCCCCAAGATAACATTTTACAATGGTCAAATCATACTTACACAAGAAACTCAAGTCAACTCATACCATTTATGCTCATAAGCTATCCATTATTCACTACTCGCTATGAATCGAAGTGGTGTGTGCATGTGCATTCAGTTCTATATAATCGTGGCAAGATTAGAGTTTATGCTAACTTCGCAATCTCAACCTACCAACATCAGTATTCCCACTTCTTAAGCCTCGCATGGGTAAAGACATGGTTCAATAAGCAAGGGCGTTATCCAAAAGGTTTTTGGACTCGGAGACCGAGAAATACTCAAAGCCTCTTAAAAAGTTGAATTTCTTCGCATTTTCATAATTTCAATCATTAACACCTCTCAAGAAATAAACTTGATTTAAAGGTAAAGTATGCATTGCAAGAATCCTCCTCTCACGGATTAGTCAGTAGCATTGAATATTACCACAAGCTCGGGGCTACTTTGGTAATGTTACTACAAGCCCAGTGTTTAACGCATTGTTAAAACACAGATAATTCTCAAGCTTATTACTCCGCTTTGATGGCCAGAACATAGGAATACATCAGTAGATAAATATCGACACTAAGTTCACATAACCAATCATCTATGCAATGTAGACATAATTCTTTAGTTATTATAATTCTTGCGGTAAAGGTCGATTCAAAGATTGAGTAATCGAATAATAAACAACTACTTGCAACAGTCGGCATGAATATCCTTAAATTTTCATTCACATAAGTATAAAATGATCATGTACTCATGCACTCGGTTCCTTTCTTACTAATTCACAGCTAGGAACTCACAATTCTAAGGGTACGAGATTATAAATTTGGCATTTATTTAATTTTTTCGATTTCCACCGTTTCTTTCAATTTTTTTCACACATATAATAGCTAAGTCTCCTACCCCCCCACTTAAACATGGCATTGTCCCCAATGACAAATAAAAATTAAGAATTTAAGAAAAAGACATAGCTCTGGAAACGGCTCTCAAGTAAGATGCAGCATGCAGACGTAATCCAAGCACGTCGTGGAACTTCGGGGCATATCAACAAACCATAGATCGGACAAGTAGTATATCGCTGCAAAATAATTCTTCAACAAAGCTCGAAACTTGTTACAGCGTTAGCCCATAAATAGTAAAAATCGAATAAAAGGGACAGTAAAAGGAATACATTAAACCTTAAATATTTTCAAGTCCTTAATACAATTACAATTTTGAAACATTAAAACTACTAATCCCGACTTGTTTTTAGTACAACATTATTATTCAGAAAATACAACAACGGACTCGATACTACTAGACTCAAGACTAACCTAGCTTCGATACAAGGAAAACATACTAATAAAGAAATACAAAGATACAATCAATCTCCTCCACCACAAGATCGTCCAAAACCCGGAGGGATACGAGAAGGAGAGGGCTCTTGACCCTCAAAACCAGGTGGTGGTGTAGGCCGACATTCACATCGGGTCCTAGAAACATCATCTCCATCCATATGTCGCACAATCCTCCCGACCATGTGATGAATCTGAGCCACTGTCCGCTCCATTCCATCGATACGAGCAAAAAGTTGCTCCAAGTCTCGCCCTCGTCCGGCGGCATTTCCTTCACCGTAATTCGTAGCATGGCGGGGTCGAGGTGGTGGCCTTGGATGTGGGTCGGCATTAGTGAGAGCCGGAAGGGATGCTCTCGGCAATGGAGTTTCCGGATCAACATACACATCGGCCCCTAACTCTTGGTAGCCAGCCGCTATTGCAAGAGTTGAAATCATAGACCCGTAGGGCAGAACGGTCCTTTTCTTCTTGGCTACCTCGGTCATGTTTCCCCGCATGACTGTGCCCAAGTCTACTAGTCGCTCTAACCATAACCAATACATCAAGGCAGCATGATAGTCATAAACTGTGGAGGTATGGCCGGATGGAAGTATATCGGAACAAATAAACCGATGTAAAAACTTTTCTTCCCAAGTGAAGAATGTGGCCTCTTGAAAATTTCGAGCATATCGACCTATATACCACTCGATATCAAAGTGATCACCGATTTCCGCTAACAGTGCGTCAGGAATGGTTATACACATTAGTAAATTCCTCAGGGTGATCCACTAAATTACCCAAATTAAAATAATCATTGATAGTGGTAGGTGAGATAGCAAACGTCCGGCCTCTAACCATGGCAGTGTGGGAATTGGGATGAACCCCTAAATAAGCATAAAATTATTTAACCAGGGACCCATTACGATGAGTAGGCGGCTCGGCCACGTACTCCTAATTATGATAAGCGATAATATCTCTAACTAACTCCCTGCAATTCTCAAGATCTATGCGTCTTCCGCGATACACCATCGCATTGCTCCAATGAGTACGAAATGCCTCGTATACCGTGGGGCTAACAAATTGCGGCACCCCATCAATTACCGGTATAGCGTCACCATCGAGAACTAATTGTGCTCTAGCCCGATGAGTCTGTGGTTTATTCCTTCTATTACGATTGTTCTGATTCATCCTGCTACGCTAGAAAAGATCCCCAAACTTAGATTCTGACTGAAATCAGCTCACTGGCAGTGAAGCCTGGTCTCGCTGGGGCAAACTGCCCAGTCCTGGGTGGTTCAGCACGGCTTGCTAACCGACACCTTGATCGATTTGAAACGTGTATTTTCCAGAAATTTAAGAACCAAATTGAATGAGAAATGACCTCATTTCAATTTATAAAATTTGGAAAAAGATAGATAGTGAATAAATTTGGGTTAAAATTGTACAAATTGGCTAAGATAGCATCACAACATTTTTTTCTACATAAATTGGGTGTTGGAGAAAAAAATATGGAGGTTTAGAATGTAATGGGTTTAGAAAAATGATAGAGAAAGAATGATAAGAGTAGAAATGATAGATGGTTAGAAATTTGTGAAATGAGTGTGGTAGAAATGTAGTAAAATAGGGGTTTAAATAATTAAAGGATAAGGGAAAAAGAGAGGGAAGTGAAAATGAGTTTGAATTTGAGAAAGATGGTGATTGGTGGATTTAGAGAGGAGAGGATTGATGAGGTGGAAAGTGATAAAGGTAAAGGTGGAAGATTGGGATATGTAGAATAAGTGTTGACCACTTTTTTTTTAATTTTTGACCCTAAAAAATTTGAATTTGAAGATAGGAGGGTAAACCAAAATTTATTGATACTTTCACACTTTAATTAAAAAAAATTGTTCTAAAAATAATCTGGACACTGCCTAGTGAAATAGACAGTTTCGCATGGGGCAGTCTGACCAAACTGTCACCGATTTTCTCCATCCTGCTGTTCGGTAAAAACGAGTTTTACAATTTATAACCGAAACACCCCAAGTATAAGGATCGTAGTATAGGATGTTAACGGGTCGTCCTAAGGGAGTGGAATGTTTATCGGATCAAAGTGCAATAATTAAATCGATTATGTCACGAATTATTAACTAAACTAGGGTTTATGCTAAAAATAAAGCTAATGAACAGTAACTACGATGAACAGTAAAAACGATGATGAACAGTAACTTGGATGAATAGTAAATTTACAGAAAATTAACAATTAATAACTAGAATTTAAAACAACTAACTTAGCAATCAACGATTTATACTAATGATTCGATTTATCAAGTAATTAAAACAACGGCAAGGCAACGGGAATCCACCGATCAACCAACCCAACCCCAACTAGACGGCAAGTTAAAGATATGATTTTTAGTAATGATCTATCACGAATTCGATTAAATTTCTCTGAGACGAATTCTAGGGTTTCGTTTTCTTTTTCAAGTAAAACTAAACGACATGTAAAACACGATCACGAGATTATTTCTAATACTCTTTACTCAATTAACTATAAACGATCTCTCGAATTATAATTAATTGCATCAATTAAAAGATCACAACTTGAACAATATTTTCATATAAATTCAAAGCATAAAAGATGGTTTCATCGATCTCTTGATTCAAATAAAACGTAAAACGATAAATAACAAATTCTAATTGATGAAAAACTATAACTTTACTCACTAAACATGTAGCAAAAATCTCTCTAGTTGGTGTTGATGTTGATCGGTTTCATCCGTTGTCCCACCGCTGATAAGCTTAGCCAATAATCATGTTGTTAACCATGATTATTGGGTTTGAGAAATTCATCCCTAACTAGGCTTTGTGCGGCCGAAAATAATTATGCGCTTCGCTTTTTTTTTCTTATGTATGGAATGGCTGTATTAGGGTTATCATGCAGCCTGTATTTATAGATGGATAGGTCGGTTGCTGAGGCGGTGCACTCCGGACGCTAGTTTAGAAATCTGAAAGCTAGTTCACTCCATGGACTCAAACTTCTAAAATTCATATCTTGAGTTGTAGACCTCCAAAAATTATGATCCGGATGTCATAAAAAAGCTCTCGGAAAACTCTACAACTTTCATTAAGGACTCTTCTTCAGAAAACGCCTTTTTGATTAGCCCGTCGTATTACGAGTCGTTTTCGGGATTTTCCACTTACCCAAATTGATTAGCCACTTGATCACCATTTGAGTTGTAGAAGTCCGATTGATGTAATTCAAAGTGCGTTGGAAAGCTCTTTCAAAGATCTACAATTTTCATGAAGAAGTCCTCCCCTGAAAATGCCTCGAAGCTGGGTCAAATCTCCGTCGAAAATATGTAACGATTTAAGTACTTAGGAAAATTTGCTCCGTTGAACTCGTAAACTTGTGGCATCTTCTTCTAACCCTCTAAACACCTCTTTCAGACCGAAGATATGCATCTACAAGATATCCAAAATATTGCAAAGTGTAACAACATCCAAATAAACATAAAACCAACGATAAAAACACATAAATCAGTCACTTTTGCAATTTATTATCTTTAAACATCATTTGCTCAGTTTATCCTTTTGGCGAGTGATTTTCTATAAAATTCACTAAAACACGGGAGATAATGTTACGAAATAACTCGATAAAAACCATAAAATTAGTCGTAAACAACTCCCCCACACTTAGACTTTTGCTCGTCCCGAGCAAAACAATCAAAACTATAGCTCAACTTTCATGTAATCCACATAGATCTCTAACTCACGTAACAAAAGATACAACAACTATAGAAAGTAATACCAACATAGAGATAGATTCGGTGTGTGTAACAAGCCCTTTTCAATCTCCACAATCCTTTCAAACAAATATCTTTTCAAACAATTTAATGACTATCCTAGATATAGGCAGTAATAGCTCCACTCAAAGCATTCCCACGCACTCAGTAGGATAATCCCTACAGCATATCATGCGGTTCTACTGGGTATAAGATCCATGATAACAAAGACTTCACTTTATTTTTATTCATCATTTCCAAAATTTTCAAATTTGACGCATATCAGAATGAGCTCTTACCCATCGTAGTAGAATAGGATGTTTCGTGATAACACCCTACCTTACTCAAATCATAAGGTAGCTTCTCCTCGATCGTCGTGAGCTTTTGGTCATCATAGTGGTATAGGACATTTCGAGATAATGCCCTACCTCACTCCAATCATTGACGACTTCCGACAAACGATTTATTATGATTGCTTATTCATTCTTTTCTTCAAGACATAAGTTACATCTCACTTATCACATTCGAACTTTATGATATTCACAGCACACGGTCTAACTACGGTGTTACTATACTGACCTTCCTAAGGTAAATCACTAAAACAATGAAAGGATATAGTTCAAAAAGACTTGCTTCAATATCAAAGGCTCTCGTGAGTGAAAAATGAATACTAGCTCCATGAAAGTAATGACATGCTATAATTATCTCACTAAGTCACATACTATCATCGTTAGAAAACTACAACTAGCAAGCATTTGTTCCAATTACATGCTCAAGATTTACAATTATCCAAGTGCCAAAATTTTAAAATTTTAAAATTTATCAAGGATCACAAATATCTACTCATATTGTCGAAATAAAGCATGAATTGCACCCCCCCCCCCACACTTAAATCACATTATGTCCTCAGAATGTGCAAATAAAAGAAAAAAAAGAAACTTAGCTGGTTTCAACAGTGGTTGTCGGGCTGTAGGTTGGTAGTGGTCAGGACGGAGCATGAATAAACCGCTGCACTCGTATGAAGAACAGACGACACTAAAAGTAAAAGCTTGCAAACCTGCTCAAAAGTATCTGCAACACTCGACATACCATATAATCTCGGGGTACACGGGGTATATGAGCAACACATAACACAAAACACTTACAATGAATGTAGGAGGAATAACCATCAACACAAAATCAACTAAAGTATTATTTCTAAAACAATAAAACAAAACAACCTAAGCAAAGAAAACGAACAAAGAAAACTAGGTTGCCTCCTAGGAGCGCTCTTTTAATGTCAATAGCTTGACACAGATTTCAAAAATCAACCCGGATCGGGCCACTTTGGTTTGACTACCGCCACCTCGAGATCGTAATCGAGCAGCCTTTCAAGGAAATGATTTTCACCACAACAACAAGTCAAGTGTGCTATAAGATCATTAAACTTTTCTCTCCAAACTACACTGACTCTCTTCTTCTTGTTCTTGCGGATGATAGGCATAGGTGTGCTAACATGCTTAGGAGTCCCAGAAGAAGGTTCCTCACAGGTAGAGGTAGGAATGTCATCATCTGACTCAAAGAAATAAGATGGAATCTCTTCACAAATCAGGACATCAGACTCTCATCTCTTCTTTGGAAATAAAGAGTCTCAGCTTTTCCTTTGGTTGCCCAAAATATTTCTTGAGTCGATGACCATTCACTTTAAAAGCGTGATTACCATACCCGCTCAAAGTAATTACTCCACTTGGATTAACCTCGAGAATCTCAAAGGGACCGCACCATCTAGACTTGAGTTTACCCGGAAACAGTGAAGTCTAGTATTATAGAGTAAAGCCATTTCACCAACTTTGAATTCTCGGTCCTTGATCTTAGCGTCATGGAGCATCTTCGTTCTTTCCTTGCTAAGCTTAGCACTCTCGCATTACATGGAGTCCGAATTGCCGAGCTCGCTCAATTGTAACAACCGCTTCTCCCCACAGAGTGGCTATCGAAATTTAAGAATTTAATTGTCCGTAAAGCTCTGTGTTCAAGTTCGACAGGTAAATGACAAGCTTTGCCATAGACCATTTGGAAGGGTGACGTGCCCATCGGGTTTTAAATGCAAAGACGATAAGCCCACAATGTGTCATCCAACTTAAGACTCCAATTAGATCGATTATTGTTCACGGTCTCTCTAAAATTCTTTTCAAGCTCTGGTTGCTTATCTCGACTTGGCCTTTGGTTTGGGGATGATATGGTGTACCAACTTTGTGTTTGACACCATATTTTTCAAGGATTTTATCAAGCGGCGCATTGCAAAAATGGGTACCTTCATCACTAATGAGCTCTCGGACGTTAAAACTGGTGAAGATATTCTTTTGCAAGAATTTCTTCACAACTTTGTGATCATTAGTTTGGGTGGCTATTGCCTCCACCCACTTGGAGACGTAGTCTACACAGACGAGAATGTATTTATTTCCACACGACGATGGAAAGGGTCGCATGAAATCAATTCCCCACACGTCGAAGACTTCGTGATTCCGAATGGGTCTAAGTGGCATTTCCATCCTGTTACTCTCGCCTCCCAATTCTCTCGGCACCTATCGCAACCTTTACAAAAGGCTTCGCGTCCTTAAAAGAGTCGGCCAAGAGAATCCGGCTTGGAGGATTTTTGCAACTGTCTTGGGTGCTCCGTGAGTGTCCTCCTGTGGGACCACTATGACATTGCTCCGAATATCCCATTGCTCATGTTCCGGAACACACCTTCTAAGCAACCCATCTTTACAAACCTTGAACAAATAAGGATCCTCCCACACGAGATACTTTAAGTCAGAAAAGAACTTCTTCCTCTGCTGATACGTCATGTCCTCTAAATGACCACTTGCTAAATAGTTGGCGTAATCAGTACATCACGGCCTAACAAGATCAAGCTTCATCAATTGCTCAGTAGGGAAATCGATGCCTATTTCCCTGTGATTTACGCCACCCTCATTCACTAGGCGAGAAAGATGATCAGCCACAACATTATCACTACCCTTCTTATCTTTGATCTCAAGGTCAAACTCTTGCAAAATTAGAATCCATCTGAGTAACCTTGGTTTTGCATCTGCTTTGTCCATAAGGTAGCGTAGGCTGCATGGTCGGTCCAAACAACAACTTGAGACCCTAGAAGGTAACTCTAAACTTGTCAATAGCAAAAACGACGGCTAAGAATTCCTTCTCGTCGTAGTGTAATTGCATTGAGCCGGGTTCAAGGTGCGGCTCGCATAGTAAATGGGCTCGAACCTTTATCAACTCTTTGACCTAAAGCTGCGCTTTCACGGCGTAATTAGAGGCATCGCACATCAACTCGAAAGGCTTGGTCCAAATAAAAGCGATTAAGATAGGGCACTTATGAGCTTTTCCTTCAAGCAATTGAAAGCTTTCTTGCATTTCTCATCAAACAAGAACACAACATCATCTTTCAGAAGGTTGGACAGGGGCTTGGCGATGGTAGAAAAATCTTTAATGAAACGCCTGTAGAAGCCAACATGACCTAGAAAACCTCGTACCTCTTTCACTGTCTTAGGGTACGTCATCCTTTCAATGGCTTCGACCTTAGCCTTATCAACTTGAATACCAGCATTGGACACCTTATGTCCCAAAACGATTCCTTCGTCTACTAGAAAATGGCATTTTTCCCAGTTAAGCACCAGATTTTTCTCAACACACCGTTGGAGTACCATATCTAGATTCCTTAAGATTTCATCAAAGCTATCGCCGTAGACTGAGAAGTCATCCATGAAGACCTCCATGCATTGCTCCACAAGTCCATCAAAAATGGCTAACATGCACCGTTGAAAAGTCGCGGGTGCGTTGCATAGGCCGAATGGCATTCTGCGAAAAGCAAAAGTACCAATTGGACACGTAAAAGTTGTCTTCTCTTGGTCATTAGGATCAATGGCTATCTGGAAGTAGCCAGAATAGCCATCAAGGAAACAATAATACTTATGACCACTCAGTCGTTCAATAAGCTGGTCAATGAAGGGTAGGGGAAAGTGGTCCTTGGCAGTAACCTCGTTAAGTCTACGATAGTCAATGTAGACTCTATAGCCAGTCACAAGGCGTAAAGCTATCTCTTCCCCCTTTTCATTCTTTTCAACGGTGATACCTCCCTTCTTTGGCACAACTTGGGTGGGGCTAACCCACTCGCTATCGGCGATTGCATAGATGATCCCCATGTCAAGCCACTTTATCACTTCTTTCTTGACAACCTCCTGCATATGCGGATTCAGCCTCTCTGATGTTGTCTAACCTTTTAGCTCCCTCCTCCGCTCGGATTTTATGCATGCACACATCGGGCTGATTCCTCGGATATCACCCACTTGCCATCCGAACGCGAGGATATTCTTTTTTAAGCACTTCTATCACCGTGTGCTTCTTTGCTCGTGGTCGAGTTTCAAGAAATGATCAAAGGCAATTTATCTCCATCCTTAAGAAAGATATACTTAAGGTGTTTGGAAGCGGTTTGAGCTCTAAATCGTAGAGGTGGTTGCTCAATACTAGACTTTAACGGGCCACCTTTCTCTTTATGAGCTTGGAGTGGTTGACTAAAGAATAACTCATCTTCCCGAGGCTCAACCCAGTAAAGGCACTGGATCAAATCATCCATCGGGATCCTCCGGTCAACACTTGCTTCCTTTTTCTTGTGATCGATCATTTTTCTTAACTCTTCATCTTTAAGCTCTTACGCCAGCTCTTCCCAATCATCTACTTCCCAATGAGTAGCTTATCTCCAAAATTCTACCTCGTCCCAACTACCCATCGAGCTTCTTCTTCACCAGGGATGAAGTCTTCGACTCGATTCTTTGAAATCATCGTTTGTTCTTTGGGCATCTCCATGCTTCTAACTCATTAATGTGCTCGGTGTGAGCGAGTGAAGATGACTCGTCAATGACTACGGGCTGTAATGAATTAGAAGATGGTCCGCAGTCAGCTGGATCTTCAATGTCCATGACTTCGAAAACACCTATCTCTGTTAGCTCTTCTGCTCCTTCAGAGTTGGCATCTTCTTCGTCCTCATAAATTGCTTCAACGAACGAGAATTCCTCAATCAATGGTGTCTCAGGACTTTGCCCGCGTGTGAAGGTGACAGATGTATCATCAACTCTAAGTGTAATCTGACCCTTACAGAAATCAATGAGGGCAGCAGAGGTGTCTAAAAAGGTCCGGCCTAGAATTAGAGGCATCTCTCTGTCAGGTGGGTAGTCTAAGATAACCCAGTCGGTAGGGAAAACCAAATGTTCAACAAAGAGAAGAACATTAGTGACACAACCGGCTGCTGATCGGCTTGATCGGTCTACCATCTGAAGAGAAATAGGGCGTTCCCGCATTCTTTTGTCTAAACCGAGCTTTTGCAGACGTTCAATGGCATCACATTTATAGAGGCCCCCCGAGTCGCATAAGACATTCTCGGAACTTGTGGCCTTCAATCTCACAGGAGATTGAAGGTCTTCCGGGGTCACCTCGCTTAATAGCAACTTTTTGTGAGACCATGGAACATTCTTCTCTTAAAACTTCTTCTGCCATCCCTTGAAGCTTCTTCTTGCTTCCACAAACTTCTTTAAGATACTTAGAGCACTTGGGCATTTCAGTCAATACCTCAGCTAGGGGTATACTCACTTTGGTGTCTCTAAGCATCCTCCTCACTCCGTCATATTGTCTGTCAAGACTGAGGGTATTCTCTTTCCTCTTTGGTGGATAAGGAAGGGCTTTATCATTGTCAGGGGAACAGCCACCTGACTTTTTTATGGCCTCGTCTTCCTTATCCTTCCATCTCACAAACTTTTCCTCTCTCCTCTTTGTCAGGGGAACAGCCACCTGACTTTTCCTCGAATCAGAATCATCCTCATCCCCCGAAGAACCGTCGTCATTAAGCTCCTCCTCACTGTTGGTTTCTTCAGTATAAGATTTCTGATTGCCCCCTCCTGAACTTATTGCGTCAGGAGGGGCTGCTCGTTTCCCGACACCTTTCCGGGTCCCGCCTGCTTACCACTTCTCAAGGTAACTTCATTCAACTCTTGGTCTCCATACTCCCATTGAGGTGTGATGGCAGTGCAAACATTGATATCTGCTTTTGGATTTCTCTCGGTATAACTTGGAAGTTTACCGTGGGGTCTGCTTGCTTGCTGGTCTGCCATCTGCCCGACCTGTCTCTCTATTGCCTTGACACTAGTGGACAAGGTCTTCACCATATCTACTAGCTCATCAAACTTATGTTGAGGGACACATGAGGTGGTATGATTTTGATGTTGGCTTTGATTCCAACCACCTTGAGGTCTTTGGGAGTTGGGATTATGAGCTTGATTAACCACCCAGGAGGTGGTCTTTGATAACTGGGTTGAAAGAAGGGTTAGAATTGGATGGGCCAGGTGGTGCATTGGGACGTTAAAATCGAGAATAATTCCGGTTACGATTAGAGTTTCGAAGGTCCGGTTGAAATTCACTTCCTCGTAATTTCATCTCCCGCTGCATTCAGGTAGTTCACATCTGGTCGCCTTGTTCTTCTCTTGCATTTGTAAAGTGGCTAGTCGCTTGCTAATTGCTTCCATTTGAGCAACTAACACCTTAGTCTCGTAATTGCTTGCAAGCAGATTCTTTCTTATTAACATTGGTCTTCCTTGGAGTTGACCACATGTTATTCTTGGCTATGGTTTCACTACCCTATAAGCAGCATCATCACCTCCCCCTAGGAAGGATCAATGGGCAGTTGAATCAAGGAAATCTCTATTGGGTTGAGTAACACCCGATAGAATAATTCTAGTAGCTCATGTCTCTTGTATCCATGGTTGGGGCACTTCCTCATCAATGATTTAATCTCTCCCATGCTTTCCCCACACTCTCACCATCAAGTTGTTCAAATGTGGCTATCTCCCTTTTCATGTCCATGATTGTCCCTGGTGAGACAAACTTCAGAGCAAAGGCTCTTTTGACATCATTCCAGGAGCGGAGAGAATGATGGGCTAGAGATTGAAACCAACGGTTCGCTTCACCCTTGAGAGCAAACGGGAAGAGTTTTAACTTGACAATCTCAGAATCAACACCAGGATAGTGGCCTGCTTCGCAGATTTGAACGAAAGTGGACAAGAAGTCATGAGGATCTTCGTCAGCAGTGCCATGAAAGGAACTATTCTGGACCAGTCCTACCACTCCATTTTTCAGATCGAAATTAACTTGCCCCATTTCTAGAGGGCGAATGGGTCTATGCCCCTTCCGGGAAGTCTTGGTCAAGATAGGGAGCATAGGGTCTTGGTTTAAGCGGGTTTAGCTGGTTTTGACGGAATTGTTGAAACCGATTATTTATGCCCGACTTGTTGATTCGTTGTTCTTTGTATTGCTTGCATCTGTTGAAGGATCAGATTCATCTGGGCTTGAGGGTCTGCATTCGGGACTTCGTTAGCCATGATGTCTGGATTGGGAAAGAGCTTTCTCCTGATAATAGATCGCTCAGGCTCGGGATTAAAGATAAGAGGTCCCTTCTTGCTCCTGGTTTGCATAAACCAGAAGAGCAAAATGGAAAGAAATCAACCTTAGGGTTGATGAGAACGAAATGTAGAGGAAATTAGAGGGTTTAGAAAGAGAGAAGAGAAAAGAAGTGTCAATTGAAGAGAGTGAACTGGCGTTCAGTATGAGTGAACGCTCGTTCAGAGGAAATTCTGGAAGTGGACGCTCGTTCAGATCACTGAACTGGCGTTCAGAAGACAGATTGGGGAGAAATGGGCGTTTAGAGGCTGGACGAGCGTTTGGTAGTTCAGACGCTCGTCTGATCAGCATAAACGATGCAGAGAAGAAGATTTTTAGAACAGACGGGCGTCTGAAAGGATGGACGCCCGTTTAGAAACTGAAAAACGAAACAGATAAAGAAAAGAATAGCAGGAAAGAAAATAAAAACCTAAAATAGTAATAATTAAGGCAACAAATTTATACGATCTAAAATCTAAGGCAAATCTAAGCTAAATCTAAGGCTGCTAAAATCTAAGATCTAAAGAAAAATCTAAGGCTAAATGTAAAATATGAAAATTAAAATTAACAGGTGAATACGAAAAATAGAAAAATAAAAAGAAGAAAAACTTATGAAAGATCTAAAATCTAAACTATAAAAATTATGATAAAATAAAGGTCTAATAAAAATCTATGGCAAAGTCTAAAGTCCTAAAAAAAATAACATAAAAAAACTAAAAATAAAAATGTAACTATTAGATTATCACCTAAAAGAGATTAGCATCGATACAAAAAATTGCACCTAGAAGAATCCGACAACCGTTATCGACTCCCCGGCAACGGCGCCAAAAACTTGTTCGGTAAAAACGAAGTTTTACAATTTATAACCGAAACACCCCAAGTATAAGGATCGTAGTATAGGATGTTAACGGGTCGTCGTCTAAGGGAGTGGAATGTTTATCGGATCAAAGTGAAATAATTAAATCGATTATGTCATTTAATTATTAACTAAACTAGGGTTTATGCTAAAAATAAAGCTAATGAACAAGAATTACGATGAACAGTAAAAACGATGATGAACAGTAACTTGGATGAATAGTAAATTTGCAGAAAATTAACAATTAATAACTAGAATTTAAAACAACTAACTTAGCAATCAACGATTTATACTAATGATTCGATTTATCAAGTAATTAAAACAACGGCAAGGCAACGGGAATCCACCGATCAACCAACCCAACCCCAACTAGACGGCAAGTTAAAGATATGATTTTTAGTAATGATCTATCACGAATTCGATTAAATTTCTCTAGACGAATTCTAGGGTTTCGTTTTCTTTTTCAAGTAAAACTAAACGACATGTAAAACAAGATCACGAGATTATTTCTAATACTCTTACTCAATTAACTATAAACGATCTCTCGAATTATAATTAATTGCATCAATTAAAAAGATCACAACTTGAACAATATTTTCATATAAATTCAAAGCATAAAAGATGGTTTCATCGATCTCTTGATTCAAATAAAACGTAAACGATAAATAACAAATTCTAATTGATGAAAAACTATAACTTTACTCACTAAACATGTAGCAAAAATCTCTCTAGTTGGTGTTGATGTTGATCGGTTTCATCCGTTGTCCCACCGCGATGTGCTTAGCCAATAATCATGTTGTTAACCATGATTATTGGGTTTGAGAAATTCATCCCTAACTAGGCTTTGGTGCGGCTGGAAAATAATTGCGGCTGCTGCTTTTTTTCTTATGTATGGAATGGCTGTATTAGGGTTATCATGCAGCCTGTATTTATAGATGGATAGGTCGGTTGCTGAGGCGGTGCACTCCGGACGCTAGTTTAGAAATCTGAAAGCTAGTTCACTCCATGGACTCAAACTTCTAAAATTCATATCTTGAGTTGTAGACCTCCAAAAATTATGATCCGAATGTCATAAAAAAGCTCTCGGAAAACTCTACAACTTTCATTAAGGACTCTTCTTCAGAAAATGCCTTTTGATTAGCCCGTCAGACACGAGTCGTTTTGGATTTTCCACTTACCCAAATTGATTAGCCACTTGATCACCATTTGAGTTGTAGAAGTCCGATTGATGTAATTCAAAGTGCGTTGGAAAGCTCTTTCAAAGATCTACAATTTTCCAGAAGAAGTCCTCCCCTGAAAATGCCTCTAAGCTGGGTCAAATCTCCGTCGAAAATATGTAACGATTTAAGTACTTAGGAAAATTTGCTCCGTTGAACTCGTGAACTTGTGGCATCTTCTTCTAACCCTCTAAACACCTCTTTTAGACCGAAGATATGCATCTACAAGATATCCAAAATATTGCAAAGTGTAACAACATCGAAATAAACATAAAACCAACGATAAAAACACATAAATCAGTCACTTTTGCAATTTATTATCTTTAAACATCATTTGCTCAGTTTATCCTTTTGGCGAGTGATTTTCTATAAAAATCACTAAAACACGGGAGATAATGTTACGAAATAACTCGATAAAAACCATAAAATTAGTCGTAAACACCTGCCTCCAGTCAGTTTCATTTTAAAACTCATGCTTCGCTCCCGTCTTCTTCTCGGCTTGATAGTATACCTTTTATTCCTAATTTAACATACTATCCTAGACACACCTACGGAACTCTACTTCACGTTGCAACGAATTGAGTAAAAAAGCTTTTGCACATCCTTAACCCAACGGTCATCGGAACATGGCAAAATTAAAAAACCTCAACCGTTTTAACGTTACTTTTATTTGACTCAACGAAAAGAAAAAGATAAGGAAAAGGATTAAAAACTAAAAACTACGAAAGCCTAAGGGATAGAAATAGTTCTGAGTTTTTTTAAGTCCTCAGCTCGACTTTCCAAAAATTATTATTCCATTGAGCTACCGTCCTTTGCTTTCCAGATTTGCACCCGGTTAGCCTTCACTGAGATTTGCTTACCTTCTCTGAGAATGCGTGCTTTTCCTCAGGTCGTGAGACTGGAGAGAACACTGATCATCCTTACCATCCAAACAGGCACCAACCTCAGCCTCTATCTCAGAAACTAGTGAACTCTTAGAAGATCAAACACTGCGAGTTCTCTTTTTAACACGCCTCCGTCTATCTTTTGAACTTAAGCTCTCTCGACCCTCAGCATCTCCTTTGGATGGGGCGAACCCACCTCCGTACAGCAGTACGCCGCGCAAATCGATCGGAAGCATTGAGGTATATACCGGTACTGTATGTTGGGATTGAGCGTCTATTTCCCTTCTTAAGATAGACATGAACTCTAACTCACTATTTCTCATGACAGCGTCAACTTCGTCAACACTTCCTCGACTAGGAATCAAGGCAGTTTCCTCCGCACCATGAACCTTGATTACAGAAATACTAGGCGGAAGCGGATATCGAGGTCTAAGAATCTTATGAACTTCCGAGCCTTTAGTATCAGACAGTGTAAGTTCGAAGTTAGCCATGTCTACTTTAGCCTTGGAGGTTGCAATAAATGTTCTGCACAGCAAAAAAAGGTAGTTAGGATCCTCCTCTACGTCCATCACAATTATGTCAACTAGGAAGCACAGCTTCCCAATCCGTATAATCATGTTGGTCATGGCTCCAGTATTCACAGTACGAGAGCCATCTGCAAAGCGAATGGACATCTTCGTATTCATAAAAACATAAACACCGACTCTCCTACAAACGCTAAGAGGAACAATATTCAGGCTCAATCCAGAATCAATCAAAGCTAAGCCAGCCTTCTTCTTATCTAAGATGACATCAACAATAAACGCTCTGGGATCTCCTAACTGAGGTAGTAAACGAGCGCGATCCTCTAAGTCTTCTGCCTCAGGTTGGCAGGGCACTAGGGGTTTAGTGTTGAATTCGGACTCGTGGTCGAATCGTAACTCGGATATTCAGGAGGTGGGGAAAGAGATGGTAGATACTCGGGGTCAGATTCAGACACAGAACTAGAGCTAGAACTAGAATTATAATCAGAATCATAAATAACAATAGCGTTACGAGCACTTGTACCTTGGAAAAAAGTGGAATTTCTTGCTTCCCTTCACTCCTGCCTCTGTCTTTTTTGTTCTTCCAATCGCTTTTGTGTATCCGGCCTCAATGGTGTGGTTTTAGTGCGTAAGACATTAACCTCTTCCTTCCTTGCTTCGGAAAATTGATTAGTCGACATTTTCAGCTTGGCTTGAACAGAATTCGATGGAAAATTGATTTCTCTGGCTCTCTACAAACATAAAAAAACATGCAAATGTCAGTAAACTAAACAGCATGATTACTCATGTTGTCGTTAGACCTACAGACTACAAACAGGGGTAAAATAGACACAACAAAGACCCAGAATGCTGAAAAATGTGGTCTCGCTGGTAGCGAGTAAAGGTCTCACTGGCAGCGAGTATAGGGCTCGCTGGGAGCCAGCCCAGATTTTTAGTTTCTGGTGATTTTCAGACAGCCAGAGGGACTCAAATAAAAAAGAAAATGTAAAAACAGAATCTAAAACAGAAAACTTGACATGAATAAAAAATTATTTATATATAGAATTGATTTTTGGCTCCCCGGCAACGGTGCCAAAAACTTGATTGACGTGATCAATCAAGTGATAATAAAATACTCGATCACCATAAATCAATACTAGCAAGAGGACTAGGTCCATTGTAGTATAGATATAGCGAATCAAGGTCGATCCCACAGGGAACCAATTGTAAATCATTTATATATAAACAATCAATTAATCATGTCAAGCACATAGAAGCGGTCTAAGACCAACAAAAGACAAGGTAAGGTAAAAACTGACTCGACACAACACAAACAAAGACAACGTAATTAACCTCCCCAATTATTAAGTTATCGTTTGGATTTAGAGATTCTATATAATTAAGCTAGACTCAATAACTACTAATCCGATTCATATTTCTTTTATATTGGCTACGGGAGTCATCCCCTAAACTTGACTTAGTTCTGGGTAGGACACTAGATCACTATGCTACATTACATGACTTCACCTTTTGGGTCTCCATCTCATATAACTTGCACGCTTACAAAACTAGGGATGCCGATATTAACCGTATTCCTCACCTAGGCAAGATTCCTATGGTTAGGCGTACTTCCTAAGTGATCACATCAGTCTCTGTCCCATTAACACTAACTTCGTATGTATCATGTTAATCTATGATTTACGTATAACTAGATGCTAGCAATTCCCAAATATAACACAGATCTAGATCTCGCTGAAAGTCCCGGAAGATCAATTCATGAGCCGATCTAGGAGTACTATATTGGTATTTCCTAATAATACGCTAATTAAAACAGACGATCAACGTAGCTGTAGACATACCTACTAAGACAAGAAATTCTAGTTGGACAATCACACCATAAAGACGTCGCTAGATTGACGCGGCGAAAACCTAAATCTTAGCATTTCCCTATACGTAACAGATAAAATAGAGATTCATAAAGTAATTATATAGATTTACTAAAAACACGATTGTCGATCATACCAAAGTCATCTATTGATCACTAGATGGCGGCGTGGGCGTGTGGATCCTTATAGACGAGGAATCCCCACTGCCTCACGTCGTATCCTTAGATCTACATCGTTTGATGAAGAACGAACAACCTCAAACGATAAACAATAATTGGGAGGGACTTAATTACAAAGAACAAAGAACAAATAAATACAAGAACTCACATAATTGCTGCTGAACTTGTATTAAAACTACTCTGAGAAACTTAGAATTTGTGCTATGAGAAGTTGTATTAAAATTATTTTGTATGCTGTTTTGCTATGAAACAATGTATTTATAAGCTGTAGAAACCGACTTAAAATCATATTTCCTAAACCTTAATGGAGTCTAAAACGCGTCGAGATAACTCCGAGCCGATCCGCTCGATTTCGTCCAGCGAGCTCCCCATTCGCTGGCAGCGAGCTCCCTAACCTCTGATTGGCTCGCTGGCTTTTCTTGTTTGTTACTCCACTCATCATGCTGATTTGATGTTTATCTTTAATGCGATCCGATTCTGCTCCGATTTATCTTGAGATTTACTTCCTAATGTCGGTAGATATCCTCCCGATTTACCGTAATCTATAAAATCAATGATATCACACATTTTATCATATTTTAATAATAAAAATAGATAAATACCAAATTATATTCTATAAATCACATAACATTAAATAATCATTATAAACATGTGATTTAGTATAAAATATCTATTATTAAGCTCGATTTAAGGATAATGTTGATGACTTTTACGGGTATAATTTGACCGTCATCACACCCTTAGCCAGTCTTCAGATCTTACCTCTAGGATATATGCTCTAATTAATAGATGCTTGAAGAATCATTTATCTAAATACAGAAACCATTTGTCTTAATAGTATATGATGTGTTGCATATACCTTTTCAGCATTACTTAGTGGTTCTGACTTTATCTGACAAAAGTCAGAGTCTCAGAATCATATACAAATGCCATATTCACTTTCTTTAAGGAAACTATATTATCGATGTGAAAGTGAATCCATTTGTTCCAACAAATCTGAAAACAGAAATTATATTTCTTTGATACACAAGGATTAAAATACGAAATTTATTTCCTTATATCACTCCCACTATCTTAGCTGAAATAACTGCCCGTTGTTTACTCTTCATCATGAATGCCTAGCTACCTTGTTCTTACCAAAGAACTTTAGCTTCTGAGTCAAATTACTCGGTTAAGAAAGTCTCTAAGGATTCATAGGTTAGTGATCCGAAATCACTTTCCTTATCATATATTTCTCTTATTAAAATTTTGGTTTAGCCTTTAACTTATTTAGTTTAGATGACTTGCATTTGTAGACATTACCTTCCCATTATTTGCTTTCTATAAAGGAAATGGTTGTGAACTAGTAGTTCATTTGAATAGACACTACTCGTAAACTGTGGGATGTCTAGTGAGATTGATACCAAATCATTCTCTTCATCTTTGAACAAATTTTAGTTTGTCTCTCGTTCAACACAAGTGACAGCAGTGACATACTTATCATTGTCACTTAAGTTTGTAGACTCAAGAGGAACATCCTCTTCGGAAAAAATTAATTTGCATTCTCGATTTATGAGTTCAACAAACTTGTTACTTTTCAACTTTTACGAAGTCATCATCAATCAATTTATTGTGTTTAGCAGTATAGATACCTTGGGATGGTATGTAGTTGTAAAATAATTTATGACAGAAATATAAATCAAATCATACACCACAACAAATAATAATTTTAGGAATAATAAACGTGATGTCATGCATGCAGTTTATCCTTCCATTCCAAGGATTTAATCTCACACCTATAGTGCCGCCTCAGGGTAGGTCAAAGAGGTGATGATTAAATTGAGACAATCTCTCTCAACAACTAACCGAGAATCGGACATCTCTATTTAATTACTGATTACCTTCCTTTTTCAGCCAAGATATTTCCTAAAATATCCTTTAGAGTGTTACCTACAATTTCAGATCTCAAAGTACGCCCCGAGTATGCCGCCTCAAGGTCGGTCAGTGAATCGACGAGTACCCAAAATCCTATCCTTTCGGAGACCAGGCCTTGTATTTTGATAGCGGTGAAAGCCACCCTCAGGGGGCCGAAATCAAAGCGGCACGAGGCGTCCCCATTCTCTCATGTGCTTGTGTCAAAAGTAGAGGCCGTGGGGTCGGTTGTCACCTTCCTCGCTCCCACTCGTTATTTTGAAAAATAGGTAGTCTTAATAGGATTTTCAGATATTCTTAATCATCCGAAAAACAATAAATCATGAATATTTAAATTAATCCTCCCACTAGTTCATCGGTTCCAAATACCGTCTAACTAGTGTCACTTATTCATGATTTTCCAATTTTATGGATTTATTAGAATTCCTTGTGTAGACGCTACCCAATTAAAATTCACTAAGAATTTTATAATTCTAATATATTAGGACTTGTGAATTTCCCACCATATCGAAAAACAACAAATCACTGATTTAAAGCTCCTACTAGTTTATCGGTTCCAAATACCGTCTAACTAGTGACATGATTTTCCGATTTTTTGATTATTTAGAAATTATCTCGTGTAGTCACTACACAATTAAAATTTACTAAAAGAATTTTATAGTCCTAATATCGTCATGATAAAATTTTAGGATCGTAGAATTTTATCTCAATAATTTGAAAACAATAAATATTGAAAAGCAATCACCAACTTATCGGTATTAAACCCTGGCTGAGCTTTAATCGAGATCACCGAATGGTGTCGGGATTGGCTAAGCAGAACCGTCCTCTTTGTTGGTTCATATACGACTGTTGGATGAATCAGGCTAAGGTTGCCCCATTGAGCCTCAGCTCGCCGGATAGCTTGACCTTGTCGGACCCCCGACGCTATCGTCGCACTTGGACGGAGAAGTCGAGTCGAGCCGAAGCCCTGTTGACCGCCCGAACCAATTTTCAAACCTTTTGCTCAGTTGGTGTCCAACTTTTCTGGATTATCCAATTTTTCAATTATTAAAATTCTTTTATGTAGTCACTACATAATTAAAATCCACAAATGATTGTTAGATCCCAAAATTAAATTTACCGAGTAAATTTTATTTTATCATTTGAATTTTATATCCCGATAAAATTCCGTTTGTTTGAATTAATTTAATTTATTTTTAATCTAAATTTATTATCGTGTTCTCACATGTCTAATTAATGCCAATATTAATTTTCTACATGTATCTATATGCTAGGAGTGAGATTCATGAATATGATGCATGGTATGACATGATTATATCACATAAATAATCATCCAAGAAAATAAATGCGAAAAAGTAAACCACTGAGATGGATCGTTGGTACCCCGTATCTAACCTATTTAAACTAGGAAAAGCAAAAAAAATCCTAAACATTCATCTTTGTTACCATCTTGATCTTGGATAATAAAATATTGATGCATTTTCCTTCCTTTTTCTTTTCCTCTCGTACGTACAGCAGCAGCCTCCTTTCTTCTTCTTCTTTTTATCAATGATGACGGCATGATGACATCAGTATTCCAAATCCAATTTGATCACCTTCCAGCAACAGAAATAGCGCCGGGGAAATAAATAAATAAAAATACAACTATGTATCATATATCCAAAATAATTTGAATAAAAATAAATTCCAGAAAAATAAATACAACAATTTTTATACCCGGAAAAAAGAGTTTACAACAGATCTAACGATAAACAGGTACCAACCCCATCCATCTCGTCAACCAAATCATTCAAAAATAAAATAAAATAAAAGAAGCAATTTTTATTCTAGTCCACTCCTTATTAATTAATTATGCAATCATGATCGAAAAATCGCTTTAACCTGGCTCTACTACCACATGCTGGATATACAGAATCCCGAATCCGGATCCGATCCATAATTCGATCGTCAAATCCAATTCTCAGCACCGACCGAGACACTCGATCTAGCACAACAGAAGATATGAATAAATTCGCATGTGAATTTTACCACAATACGATCTGCATAAATAATCAATCTAACTAATAGAAGGTTGAATATTTACCTCAAAGGAGAGGAAGAAATATATCGACATATGGAGAAGCCACAATCTTCCGGATTGTATGTCCTAGCGACGACTGGTGGACGTCGATCCTCACCGTAGAACCTCCTCGAATATGCACAAGAAAAAACCCTAGGTTTTTCTTTCTCTTAATGACTAGAACAAGAAAATAATTTTCTCTCCTTTTTATTTGCAAGTGGCGCGATTTTCATTGTGTTATTGTGTTGGAGGAACTCTCTTTATATAGGAAAATAACTAGTCAAGAGAGATATTTTTTTCACACCACAATTACCTATTACCAAAAGAAAAAGATATTTTTGCCACAAAATAAGAGATATTTCCCAATAAATCAATCTCTTATTTGTCCATTAATTATCCAGCAAATAGATAAGTAATTAATTACACATGTGACATAATCTAGAAAGATTTCTTTTCCTAATTTATCACATAATAGTGGCGCACATATATGATTAAATTTAATAGAAAATGTCTTTTCTATATTTACATATTATTTACCAAAATAAATAATTTTGCATATTCATTAAATAGACCAACTATTTAATTTTATCTCGAGAGTTCCATAAAACGAGAAATCACTTGCATGTTAGGAGCCCACCCTAATTGGACTGACTATAACCAAGAGAAATTACAATAAATTAAATTAAATATTCATCGAGCAGAATATTTCTACTTAACTAATTAATTCCGGAATTACGCCACCATAAATCCGAAACTGAACTCTATCGATTATAGATATAACTTATTCTCAAAACGTCGAGTCGAGTCCATAAGTGTCGATTGATATAATCATTACATATAAACTAACCATCCATAGACTATCCGTAATGAAGCAGAATTATCTCCGTAAACCTTCTTCAATACATCTTATCCTTATTTACCATTAACCCACTAGTGATCAATTAGTTAATAACCAATACGAACTCCATTGATCGATCAATTTCTAGGATTTCCAAATAAGGGAATTGTCTTTCTACTTCCCACAGGAAGGAATGGATTCCATATCTGTGAAACACACACTTCTCACTCATTCCAGAATAGTGTCAATGTGAAAGTGATTCGGACCGCGCCTCTTAGCGATCCTTAACGAACACATCAAACCCTATCCTGAAACCAGTAGGAGTATGCAATCACTTCAGGATTAAGGTTAATCCATATATGATCATCTTGTGATTTAATAAGATTTCTCAATCACGAAATTATATGAGAAACTCAGATTAAATCGGTCCAGTCCTATATGACTCTCATCATATATAAATGCCCCACATAGATAACCAATATCGATGGTCCAGATAAGACGGTCACACCATAAAGTGTTCTGGGCGCATTAATGGTGGTTTAATCAATAGACCCTATACTTTGATTAACTTCACCATGGACTTACAGTTCAAGTGTAACACCATAAACTTAATCCTCATGTGTGACACACACTAAGTTATATGGCTACTTATGATACGACTTGGGGTTTTCAGCATTGTATTACTTATAAGCACGAAGCATATAATAAGATGAGAATAAATCTGTCATTTATTAATTTATAAAAACAATTACATAAATTGTCTTTCGGGCGCTACTTCCAAAAATCTCCCACTTGCCCGTAAGGATAAGCAACAATTGTCTTTCAGGCACTCTACATCTAACAGTTGCTGTAGTCATCATCTTTCATTTTTAGAAGCAGGGTCCCGGAAAAACAGGTAAAAATCAGCTCCGGTAAATCGGGAGTACGTGCCGGTTTACCGAAGGTCCTTTTTCTATTTCAGCATCATCATCAGTCCATGTTATCATCAGGATGGCCCCAAGCGTAGCAGAACCGCCCATTGTCCGAGTGGTCACTAGTATGTATACGGAGATGCTAACCCCTTGATAGACAGGGTTGAGCAATTTCATTCTTTAGAGTTTTATGAGTCGTTCCGAGGATATTGGTATGGAAGACTTGTTGCCCGAGAGCGTGGCATAGAGTTGGACGACTATGGTACTATCTTGTCCAAAGCCCTGAAAGTGCAAGATATTTTGGATATGGCTGAGGCATCGACGAGGTTCAATGCTACGATGGTGCGAGAATTTTATGCGTATCTGGCGCATAACTTGGGACCTACATTTGCTACGGTCCGGGGAGTCAAGGTTGATTTTACAATTGAACGGATCAACGAATATTACGGGGTTCGCAATCCACCAGTGGGCCCAGATGAATATACATCATCTACCAATGTTGACGATTTATAGAGGGTGCAGATGATTGTTGATTATTTTGGGGTGCAATAGAAGCGCAATCCTATGAGAGCCCCCACCATCTTCCTGGAAAATGATTTATCCTGGGATAGGAAGATGGTCAACAGATTTGTATGTGCCTGCTTTCTGCCGACCAAGCATACGGTATCTGTCACACCGAAGAGGGCGGAGTTGATGTTTTACCTAGAGCAGGGATCTCCAGTCAACATCGGCCTACTGATGCACAGCCGCATTCATGAGATTGCCGCTAAGTCCGAGCGAGATCAACTGCCTTATGGACCTATGATAGACATGTTCGCTACGGAGGACGAGGTTCCGGTTCTGGATAGTGATGATTGGGAAGATCCTGAACCGATGATCAGTTCACAGTTAGTTTTTAGAGTACCGAGCCTGGTCGGTCAGAGAGCTGAGAGAGAGCGTACTCCGGTCCTTGAAGCACCTCGTCTCAGAGAACCTTGTTAGAGGAGCACTCACAAAAGATTGCGAGTCTGCATCGCAAAATGGATTGACTATAGACTTTCTAGGCGTTCTTCCATCGACCCCCCCTCCACCTAAGACTGCCTCACGTCACGGAGCATCTTCTTCCGCCGTTGCTGCATCAAGTTCTGGACCACCTCCTAGTTTTGAGCCTAGAGATGACTGGGAGGATTATTATGACGAGGACTAGTTTTCTTTCTTTTTATTGTTGTTATTTTTTGTGTCTTGTTTTTTATTTTATTTCCTATCTAGTAATGTAGCAGATTTTAAATAATATAATGATTTTGTCGGCTTAATTTGTTTGGAGTTATTTAATTTCTCTTTTACTGTCGCGTTATTATTATATGGTTTGTTGTCACCGGATTCTTCTTGGATTGTTTGAGATACTTAGCGCGGATTTTTTTGATGACTACTTACATCAGCCCAGTGCAATTATGGCGATCCAGTTTCTTACATGGCTCCAAACTTAACCGAAGGTAAGTTCCTTTTCATTTTCCATTATCATCTTCTCATTGGGGACAATGTTTCGATTAAGTGGGGGGGGGTAAGGGACGCCACTTAGCTCGTTAACATTATTTTCCGAATTATTAGGATTATCTTTGATTCGTTTCATCAAAATTTTCAAAACTAATGACATCTTTGACCTTTTGGAGCTACTTAATTACATATTTGTTTCACTTTGCATAAGTAAAAGTAATGACCACTCTTGAAGTAGTGGCGTATTAAACGTATATTCTATTATTAACCACCAATTTAAGCACGTATAACTCACCTACCTTAGTGTACATGTAGTCGATAACGCATTACTTCGACTAGAGTTGACCCTAGCTTTATCTTGAATTTTGTTCTACCTATGGTCATTCGAGTCAAGTTTTGGGCCTTATACGGGCGACGGATTCGGTACTTTATCAAGAGTTGGGCCGTGAGGATAGATAGAATTAAGCGTTCACCCACCAAGAAAGTGGAATAAATTGCAATATATATATCTATGTTCTCTTTGGCAAAGAAAAGTCGATGGAGCATAAGACGCACGACTCTCATTTCGAATAGACTGATAAACGTGAGCCTAGAGTAATACTCGGTTCTCGATCCCGCTACAAGAAAAACGGGTTTTAATGACGGGAAATCCCGTCATTATATGCCATTTTCTCGTCATTAAAGACTTTTAATGACGGGAAATCACCCTCATAGTTGCCCTTCTAGTTAAAGCCTTCAATGACAAGAACGGGCCTCGTCATTAAAGACATCAAGGGTTTAATGACGAGATTAGACTATCATTAAAAATAATTCCTGTGACAAGTAAATTCCTCATTATTACACTATTTGCCTCTCAATAGAACTAAAGTTGAATATTAGTTTCTACCCGTGAATGACGGAGATTACCGTCATTAATAACTGAAAACCCGCTCATTAATTAGCAATGGCCATTATCAACAAGAGACATGTAATGACCGGGTATACCGTCACAAAAACTGCTTTAATGACGATAAAATTTGTTGTTATGCTACAATTTCACCTTCATTAAATCTTGCTTTCTATAAATACCCATTTGGTCATTATGAACATGTTCCAATATTGTCCCCTGATATTATCAAAACTAAAATGTCAACAAATTCCATATACAATGATGGCAACAATAAACCAACGAAACAGAACTAAAACCAAAACAAGCATCTCCTCAATCTAACAAAACTAAACAACCTCGGGCAATGATTGTAACATCCTGAGTTTCGGGTCACTATTGTTAAAATAATAAATAGTAATAAAATAAATAAATGCAGGTGTAGCTATATGTAAATAGTTCTTTTTATAAAATAGAATTGAGGCACATTAAGAGATCATATTATGAGAGAATATGTGTAGCAAAATAGTTTAATCTTGATTAAATATTTTCGTCTTGACGCTACAACCGGGAAATTAATATCATGAGACCCCCTTATCAATTTTTTTTCAATAGTCGTAGAACTAGAAAATACTCTTTTTCTACTACATAGAGAGTGTATATATATATATATATATATATATATATATATATATATATATATATATATTCTCAAAAATATATGTGTATATTTCATATAGTCTTGGATAAATTACATGATTTGATTACAGGACAAGCTAAAATAAATAAATAAAAAGGAATAAAAGAGGGGGGTCAACCTAAAAATTAAATTCACAAAAAAAAAATGGCCATGTGAGGAAAATAATACTCCCTAATCAAAGCTTCTGGTCAATGAAAATGATTAATGGAGAGACCACGTGGGAATTACCTCAGGCATTTAAGGGGGAAATAAAGGGGGGCTAGAATAAAGGATTTGAGTAAATTATTTGTCCTTTTGGAGTAGTATAAATAGAGGGTTAACTATAGGAAAAATATAGATACTTACGCACCAAAAAGGAGAGCTAGAAGAAAAGGTAGGAGTTGGTAAGAGCAAGTAGGAATCACAGCACAGTGAGTTCCCTCTTCCTTTTTTTTTTCTAAGACAATGTGTATTTCATCTTCCTTTTAATAAAATACTAGTACAGTAAAGCAATGTTCTTTTGTTTTGTGGTATCAAGTCTCTGTTTCATTCTTTTTTTCAAATATATATATATATATTCTCTTTCTGCAAGTTTTTGTAAATTTTATCTTTGGTAATGCAAATTGTTTTGGAAATGTTGGTACACACACGTTTCTAGTCTGCTTTATCAGTTATGGAACAATGCTTTATCTCAAATGCAATATTTATATTTAAAAACCTTAGAGGACATAGATTCTTGATGTGGATGTTGCAGGTGCATAGCATTTCTTCTTTTGGCCCTCTACTATAGATCACTGCGAGGTCTATGTTGGTTAAATATCATTTTGAGCAAACAATGTTAACTCTGCAATGATATACGTGCAATTATTTTTCCATAAACCGTATCGTTTAAATGGGAGTGTCAAATTATTATTTGTTTTGAATCGATCTTGCCCTGAAGTATTTCATAGTGTTTTCTTAAAGTGAAAATGGTTGCTCGCCTAATCCCGACTATTCCAAAAACGAGAGTTAACTTGTACCCTTTCCTCACTTTTTTTGAGTACCCCATTCTTGCCAACTGCGTGTTAAAAGGTTTGCGACACATATATCGGTTTGTCTTAAAATACTCTTTTAGTGTAAGCTCTACTCTAGAACTTGGAAGGTCGTTTTAAATTATGTTCACTTTGCAACTTGCATCATATGTATGAACCCGCAACTCCACTTGATTGTCTATGGTGAATCCCAACCATCAAATTTTGGGCCTGCATTCTTCATAGGCTGTGTTTCATTTCAATAAGTTTGATAATCTGGGGCCGTTTTAATTAAGGACCATGATAGATAGAGAAGTTGAGACTAGTGTTGTGTTCAGTAACCTTGATAGACATCATCGCAAACACACTTAATGATAATAATAAATCAAGTCTTGATCTCGAATGATTGTTTTGCACAACTCTATGCGACTAGGTGAGTTAGGGTTATTGCACCGTAGAACGGCTAGTCACCGGTCTCGGGGCCTCTTGACCTCGGCTCATCGACAGTCCTAGAGTTATGGTACCAAAATTCCCCAATGATCCATGCGCATGGCCGGGAAAGCAAGGGTGGACGGTGTCTCATGGTTCGGAGGGCGATGGGGTTGCATTTGGAGCCCTTTGGGAGGTTCATTTGGCGAAAGTCGAATCCTTTCCCTGACAATCGGCCGGAGTTGTCAGGCAAGAGCTTGCTTGTTGGAGTGCGGTGGAAAATCGTGTCACGTACTGGAGATCGGTTGGTATCGACTCATCGACCCGGCCAGGTCGATGTCAAGTAACCAGATAATTCAAGTAACCTAAGCAACTTAAATCTTTAAGTGACGTGAATCAATTTATTGCATATTTTACCATGTACTGAAACATTTTGATGCAGGTCGAAGCTAAAGTGATCCGCTGTGGTATATTTTATTTTAGTCTATTTCATTTGCTTGGCTATTAACTATTCTTCTATAAAGGACACACATATACACAGGAACTCACTGGGCTAGTAATAGCTCACACGTTTGCGAACCCTTTTTTTTTAGGTATGGAAGCGGAGTCGTTTGATGGCGAGGCAAGTAAGGAGACCTTGGAGACTCTTTTTGAGAGTGAAATTGATGTGGACTATAATGTGGAAATGACCAATTGAGCGACTTTTAGACTTCATTATGTTTTGTCTTCTTTTTGTTTGTTTCTTGATGTACGGATAATTCAACAATTATCGTTTTGAATTTGTGGTTAATGTAATAAAGGACTAGTTCCCTCTCCTTTTCTTATGGATCTAGTTTGTATGGCGGTAGGACGCCGACCCTTCCTTAACAAGATCCCAGTGGGACCTAGGGGTCGGGAAGTGGTCTATTACAATGATCATGCAAATGACATACTCTGTCATTTATCTAATATTAAAAAAAGAATTAACCAATATCCATGGAAAGTTATCAATGTAGGCTTTGCAACAAAATTTACAAAAAGGAGTGTAGTCCACGTTGTCTTTAAGATCCACAAATGAAATTCAACCTCTAACAACAAGATTGAATATCCAAGAGAATGGTAATGGAAATGATTACCTTCACAATGAAAGGTAGACAATACGGTAGAGTAGACTCCAATTGATGTTTTCAACTTGAATATATCAATGATAAAACAAGTAGAAATTCATTGGCAACCGAAGAACTAAGTGGAGAAACTCAAAAGTAAGGATAATTGCACCATCTCAACATCCCTCTGCATGATCTTCCTTCATCTTAATTAAGTGCACTGGCTTCTTAAGAATAAGGCTCACCACGACCAAGAAAATGAATACCGGCAACTGAAAAGGAAATGATGCATGGAAAAAGAATACTGGAGAACGAAAAGGAAATGTTGCATGTCGCATTAAAGATAAACAATTTCAATCGATGACCACATGGGATATTTGCCACAACAACATCAATCCTGCTCTTTTGCAAATGCGGAGACAAATCCTTCGTTTTCTTTGCTGCAGCCTATTATATTATATAGAAAATAAAAATCATGAAAAAACCATAACAAAATTGAAAACGAACATCATGTTAACCATATTCCACTAACCATAAGAACGATGATTTGTTACAGGCATTGTTAGTGGTTCCTTGTTGAAGTGCATACCTTTCTTTTTGGCTATGTTCTCAACAAAAAGAAAGGCGTCATAATAAGTTGATCTTTCCTGTAAAATCTTTGTGCCGACATTAGCAAACTAAATAAAAGCATAGCCATGTTTACACCAGCCAGCTGGCCATTTGCAGCCGGTGCACCATCAATAATAAGATTTAATAGGAAAACATATGAGAAATCCATCACCATAGATTCTCAACACCATCATCAATACTTGTACCAATCTTGAGGGTATACTTTCTCAAATACTTGTGGGATGCACGCACCGGAGATGAAAGAAACGTACATTAGTTTTTCAAATCATTCTCCTTCATGAGAAACAATTTAGTTGTACAGATAGCTGTAAATTAGTTTAAGTTTGTTATTACCTACGGGCTTCAAAATTGTTAACAACCAAATTACACAACAATTTAACACAACATTGATCTAAACCATTGATTATTATGGGACCTATATTGATTGATCTAGATCCACAATAATCAATGGTTAAGATCAATGTTATGTCAAATTGTTGTGTAATTTGGTTGTGTCCGTATCACTCCCCTTTCTTTTTCTCAAGAAAAAAACAGTAAATTTGATGTACCTTAAAGAGGCGAGAGGAAAGCAATAGAGGGTGTTTAGAAATGTATGGTTGCTTCAACGGAAACAAAAAAGAAAAAAAAGGTTGAGAAAGAAAAAAATGGACAGCTTGTGGGTATTCGGCCAATCTGGCTCTTTGTTGAAGACTTAAATCTATGCTAAATTTTTATCTCTATTTTGATTTTCTGTGATTTGTAGTTTGGACTATTCGAAAAATATGGTGACCTTATCACATTCAGATAATAGGCGTTTAATATTCATGGTGGTGGGACAGCCACATCCCGAAAAACTCGAAATGGCTTCAAGAAAATCTTACAGACATGAATTGTAAAGTGAAAGCCATGATAAAGCTTATTGAAGAAGATGCAGATTCATTTGCAAGAAGGGCTTAAATGTATTACAAGAGAAGACCTGAGCTCTGAAATTGGTGGAAGAATTTTACCGAGCATACCGTGCTTTAGATGAAAGTCACGATCATTTGACCGGAGAGCAATGCAGCATAGCAACGGCCTTTCCAGATCATCAACTACCTTTTGAAATCGAAGAAGATTCACCTGCAATATCTTCAGCAACTGGATCTGAACGTCACGTATCTGATGTTCTTCCTAATTTTTCACATGCATACTTAGGCCAAGAGAACCGTGGATGAAGTTCTGCTGGGTATGACGCTCCAAATCATGAGGCAGAAGCACTAAAGGCCATGGCTTTATCAAAACCTCCTCAACCTGTGGATAAAGCTGAAAACAAAATACAAGATTTAAAGAAAGCCATAGCTGATGTCCAAGCTGAAAAAGATGTGTTTTTTCTTCAATATCAGATCTGTTTAGAAAAGTTGTCTACTATGGAGACCGATCTCCATCATGCTGAAAACAAATCCATGAAGTTCGATGAACAAAAAGTTCGAGTTGAAAGTGAAATCAAGACGATGAAGCAAACCCTGGCTCGGTGGGAGGTCGAAAAGTCGGATGTATTGACAAGACAAAAGGAGTCTATAGCACAGATTGCTGATTTCCAGGGTATAACTTCTCATCCAGAAAATGAATCTCAACGTTTAACCGAATCAACCCCCAAGTCGAGAGCGAAAAGGAAGATAGCCTTCAAACATACAAACTCTGTTTAGAAAAGATATCCCCCTTGGAGAACAAAATATCACTGACTGAAGAAGATGTCAAGTTGTATAAAGAAAAGTCCAAAAAGCCGAGAATAAAGTCAATAGGCTTCAAAAATTGCTTGATGAACTGACTGTATAGAAGGAATATACGGATCTCCAATACAAAATTTGCGTAAAAAGGATATCCGATCTTGAGAGTGAATTGGATTGTGCACAAGAAGATGTGAAACAGCTCAATACCGAGGTACAGATATAAGCGATGAAACACAAAAATTCCGAGGAAAAGTGTAGTCTACTAGAGATCTCGAAGCGATCACTGACTCAAGAGGTTGATGATCTGGCACGAAAAATCGCAATGAAAGACTAAACGCTTTTAAAGAAGCATACGGAGTTAGAAAACGAAATCCTCTACTTGAAGATGACGAAGGCAAGATTGGAGGAAGAGGTTATAAAACAAACAGAGCAAACAAATTCTCTTCAGAAAGAAGTATCGTCCTTATCAGAAGAAATCAATGGATTAAACGAGCATTATCGTGTTTTATTGAAGAAACTTGAGTCAGTAGGCATGAATCCATATACGGTCCAAACATCTGTACTTGCTGGATGAAAACTCAAGGCATAAACGTATCTGCAAAAGTGTGAGCATCGAGAAAGAAGTTCTTTCTAAGAGTTTATTAGGCATGGAGACGTATCAAAGAAAAAGAACTTGTTGGAAAGATCCCTTTTTAGCTTAACGTTCAATCAGAATCATCATGTGGAGAAGTTAAAGAATTGCATAAGACAAATCGATTTCTTCTCGGAGAAAAATCCATACTTGTTGATGAGATTGGCACAGTTACAGGCCCTTACGGAAAATATACAGAAGGCTTTGGGAAAAAACGTTGTTCTTGAGAATTCTCTTCCTGCTGCTAGAATCGAGCTTGAAGGTTTGAGGGAAAAATCTAAGGGCTTAGAAGAGATTTGCCATTTACCTAAGAGTGAAAAGTCGGATCTTTTTACGCAAAGAGAGACGCTTATTGTCCAGCTGGCAAATGTTGAACGAAGAATGGAACATATGGAGCATAAGTACGCTGGGTTGGATGAATGATATACGGATCTCGAGATGTTGAATAAGCGTTTGGAGTCTGAAATACAAGATCAGACGTTATCTCTCAACACGGAAAAACTTGAAAGAACAAAATCTGCACATCGTTACGAGACTCTATTGGTCAATGGAAAGCAGCATATATACATCGCTTGCAAGCAGAAAATAGGTAGAGGAAGAAAGAATACGAAGACGAGCTTGACAAAGCTGCCAGAACCGAACTCAAGCTTTTTATCTTGCAGAAGTTCATTCAATAAAAAAAACTAGGGAATAGAAGCAGGTGGATACCAACAATGTTGTCCATGTAGTTGTTGTAAATCCTAAATACATACCATTTAAGTTTAAACATTGTTAGGGTAGCAAAAGTTTTATGATTTCAACCGCATGGGTTTCAAAAATCAGAAAAAGGTTACACCCTTGAATCAAACCACACTAACAAACTGGATTGTATGCCTAGTTAAACTGATTAAACAGATACATAAACTAGACTGGTTCATGGCATTTCAAATTCCAGGCATATCAAACAGCTAACAGATAAGACAAGAACATGTTACATGCAATAAAACTCTCAAATAGTGCAGTAGCTAAGCAAATATGCAGCATACTGATCATCAAAATAGTAGCAATATACAATCTGATCAGATGCAAGAACAGACACACTTAGTCACCTATAATAAAAAGCAAGACATGAACTTAACTTAGCCGAAACATATTCTAGTCGAGACAAATAACTCGTCACATATTGAAGACATGAATCAGAGCAAACACTTAGAAGGATAGACTATATTGCACATGAACATGACATAACAATGACCATTCTGACTTTAACCAAACAAAACCTGGCGAAGATTGAGCAGAGCTTGGAAACAAGAACCACAATAGTTAGCAAACCTGAAATTATGATGAAGATGCTAGCATAGATTATGCTTACTGTAATGACTGAACAATGGACAACATCCGCTCTCTTCACCGAATCTGGGAGCTTGAGCCAAAAAAATGAGTAAAAAACCATTGTTAAAGAAATATGTAAGAAACAAAGACTAAATTGGCTATTTGCACAGAGTGGGAGATCCAAAAACTTAGTTTAGTGGGGGAAATTGTTTTAGGCACAAAATTATTATAGTATACTTACCATTCTAATCTCGAATACAACAACCCAAAATGTGCAATGAAACTAATTTTGATCAAAAATAAACCAAGAAATCATCATACCACAAATCACATATCAATAAGAAACTCAATAAAAAATTAAGCAGAAAACCACTTTGTTAATTTTATTTTGTTTTTTTAAAGCTAATGCAATTTTGTAATAAATCAAAACACTACGAAGGTGCTAGAGAAGCAAACCGTACAAAGAAGAGCAAGCAATCAAAACGAAATCAAACAGAGCCTAACCAAAATGAAATATAAACCCAAGACAACACCTACTTAAAAGCATATTCAAAAGAAGACAAAGCAAACTTAATCAAGAAAACAGCCGTGAAAAGATTGGACTTCCATGTAAACCACTCAAATCTAAATTTATAGTACCTTCCACTTATTCACCCAAAAGAGGAAACTTGAACTTCAACAAAAACAGCATCGACATTCAGAGATCGGAACACATGACAACCTCAGTTCTTTAAATTCATTGAAACCAAAGAACAGACTTCTTGATATCTTCCTAAAGCCAAGATAAATTATTATTCTGAGAAAAACCAAGAGGAAACGAACAAAATTCATACCATCTGGAAGGAGTAGATTGCTGGAAACGCAACAAACAGCAACTGAATTCCATAAATTCGAAGCAAAAATAGAGTATAAAAGCATATGGGCAGGCTCTTCAATTTCCAGTCTACAGAACCGACATAGCAATGAACTAAGCACAATGCATTTCCACACACCAATGGGAATTTCATCCATGTATGCTTTATAAGAGATGTTGGTCTTCGAGGGAAGAACCTGGGGCCATATGGTTTCATCGAGAGCAACGGCGAGGAGAGCGGCGGTGAGTAGAGCAGCGGTAAAGAGAGAGGCGGCGATGTATGGTTGAGAGGCAGAAAAACGCAGGGAAGAGGGGTTAGGGTTCTTGAATAGAAAATGATGGAAATTTGATGATTCTTCTAAAAACATGAAGAAATAACCTAAAAAATAAAGCTTTTTAAAAGATAAAATATAATGTTTGTCAAATAATGCGGGTTTATTTTATTAATGTATCATAATGACGGGAATTATCATGATTAATGACGAGATTTAAAAGTTGGTCATTAAGAATTGTTATTTAAATATTAAAATAATCTCCCCGCATTATAAGTACTAATTAGTGACAAAATTTACCTCCAGTCATTAAATTCCCCTCATTAAACCCAAGTTTTCTTGTAGCGTCCGCCTTGCCCAGTTGACTTGCCCCAAAGCAATAAGAAGAAAAAAAATCCATTAATAAAATAAATGGCGTAAATGGAAAAGCATGTTCGTGACTGGTTTGTTCGACTACGGGTTGACGTAATGTGCGATTGTCTGCATTGCTAGAGATCGAGGGGTTATTGCACACACACATTGGTTCATGACATGAATATTGTTTAATGCGTTACTTATGGATGTGAGTGACATGATCTTGATCTTGACTTTGTGGGGCATAGCTGTTTGTAATTAACTTGTATATTGGTCGGGGTTTCATTTTCTTTTCGGTTTCTTTGCACGGGACGATCAAAAGCTAAGTAGGGGTAGTTGATAACGCTCTAAATGCACCATTAAATTAACCTTTATTTACCCCAAAATTCTGGTCTGGAGAGTGTAGATAAGCTCATTATCTTGAAGGAATATATGTTAAACGCTGAGTGCATGTTCCTAAGTTTGTAATTCTGCATATGTGTCTGTATCCGGAAGATTTGGTACTATTTCGCCTTGATTTATGTATTTTCAGGATGTATCAAATCTGGGGCATTTAAGGACGCAGCTGGACCAGAGGAAAAAGTATTGGGCCAAGTGAAGTGATTCCAGGAAGAGATCTGCTGAAAGAAAAGAAGAAAGTCAGGCTCGATTTACCGTGGGCTAGGCCCCATAAACCGAGGGTCTTGGGGAGCAAGAAATTGATTGTGCCGCATCTACTAGGTCGGTTAGGGTTTTTATGAGTCATAAGTCGGCCAATGTATCTATATAAGGCTGAATAAACTGATTATTACATAGGTCTTCAATTATAATACAAACTATTTTATTTCGTTATACCATTTCGATGCAATAAGGTTCTTTTAAGCTTTTGCAGTTTATTTTCTAGTTTCCTTCCCTTCCTTGCCATCTCTAGCTTGAGTGGATCAAGCTAGATCTCCATTGTTGAAGGTATGAAGCTTTGAACGTTCCTTTATGTCTTTAATAGGGTAGATCTGCTTGTATTTACGTGTTTTAGTTAATCTGCATGTTTAATGACCCCATAATTTACTTAGATTAATCTGAATTGAGCATTGTAGATCCAGAAATAGGAAAAGCCGCCCCCGGTAAACCTGTGGTCTAAACCGGTTTACCGAGGCAAAATTTAGAAAACCTAATCAGGAGGTTCAGCGTCAGTTATATTGATCGACAGAAATAATTAAAACGAGTAATAAGCCTGGCCAATCTAGTATTCGTAATTCTTAAATTAACATGAAGTACTGATAGTGAAGTGTTAATTAGGACATTGTCTTGATGGACCTAATGAACGTGCTAATCAGTGTCGATAGCTGCCTAGACGGGTTAGCGGTATGAGTTAGAGCTCAATACTAGCAATTCTAGTTCTTTATGCGTATGGGCTATTACGAACCAATTAAGGAGGGTAGCTGGCATATAGATTATCTACTACCATGAACGGAGTATATAGGGTTCGGGATTGCACCCGTAGCTTAAAACTGAATTAAAAGCTCAATTGATCTAAGGAAATTATGTGGGGAAGTAAACATAAAGATTACCTAAGCCAACTTAGTAGATAGATGGGATAAGAGGGAGGAATACCACGTCTCTTCTATGTTCACTATTGGTCAAAGACCATATATGTGTCTTCTTAATTAGATTAGAACCGTTCATACTTGAGTTGCATTGTCTCTGTGGGATGGACCTTAATTCGCCCTTGCTATACTACGATTGACCTAATACTCTTGCTAGTAATATCGATGTAAGTGACTTACACGTGATCACATCCCAGGCTTATAAAGAGCCTTGCTAGGAAGGTTGTCCATGACAAAGTCGGCGACCTGACCCTTTGCCTCATTCACGCTTAAAGTATATCCGTGGTTCAGGATCGGAGTATGAAGCAGTTTCAAAGCCTGAGTGAACTCTTCTGAAGCCTCATACTTTTGGAAGGCCTCAGCAATCCGAGCTGAAACAACAGCTTCATGTTCGACCTTTTCAAACAAACTTTTCTTACGACTTAACCTCCAGAGCTGGATTTGCTTACAGAGAGCCATGATCTCTCGCGTGTCATTAGACTCAGCAGAGCACAGTCCGCGCAAGTCCTCAACCTCCTTCTTCAAATCTCCAAGAATGGTGAAAACTTTCCCGGCTGAGGAAAACTTCTTGGCCAACCCAGGTTCCCTGCATAATAGAACAACAAAAGTGAGAAACGCAATCAAAGTATAAAACTCAAGTAGGAAAAGCAAGCTCACGTATTCTATGGCCTTGAAGCAGCGTCAGCTAGCTCCACATCGATCATCCAAGAGATCACTCTTGTTTGTTGCGGTCGGACTCAATAGAGTCTGCACGGTAGACTTAAACTGAGCTCTGCAGGTCAGACTCACCAAGCTTGTGAAAGCCAACATTCTAAGTCTGCAGGACACTCTAATTTTTGAGTTGTGTAGGTCAGACTCAGAGGCAACAAATTGTACAACCAAGTAAGCCAACCAAATTATGTTAGTTAGTGCATGGCATCCTGGGGGGCTTAAGACACCCCACTATGGTCAAGGTACTCAAAGTAAGTGTTGAATATAAAGTTAAGGAAAGAAAACTTGCAAAAATTTGCATATGTTATAAAAATATAGTACATGTTACAATTTTGAAACTTTTCAAAGCAAAAGTACAAGCTCAAAAACACGAGGCGTGTTAGGGGTGAGTTTTGCCTAGACTCAGAAAGCTTGAGAGTAAGATTCTCCACAGAAAACATTGGCCTAAAGCGACTCGGCAGAGCACTTGAAGGCGAAGTAGCGGCCGAAGAAGCCTTGTAATCCCGAATCACCTAATCAATTTGGCCCAAAATAGCAGGTTCCAGTGGGGTCTTGTCAGTTTGGAGCTCCATCACAACTTGCTCTAGCTCAGTTTTCTCCTCCAATAACTCGGCTCTCAAAGCTGTCGGTTCGGCCTCCTGAACTGAGATTTTGCTCCTTTAGATATCTAATTCTTGGCCCTTGGACTTAGTCACGTCCTTGAGCTGTTGTCCACGTTCGGAAGCCTTTTTCTCCAATTCAGAGATCTTCTTCTTCAGCTTCGCCACAATGAGAAGGCGCAACAAGTTTTTATAGCGGCCTCCGGCCAACAAGGGACCCATGCACAAGCAAATCATCAAGTATGAGAACATTTACAAAATCAAAGTACAATATAGAAAATTTAGTCAAAATCAAAGACAAGTATAGATGGCGGTGACCGGCGACACCTCTAACATATCCGACCTCACAACGTGTAGTTTATTGAGAGATGGGGGGCTATGATGAGGTTGAGCTGAGCCCCCTCCCACGTGTCATCTTCTAATTGATCAAACAATAAATGAAGGTATAGAAACTGCAACATTGAGGGCCATGAGGCCCACTTTATGCCTAAGGAGTGACCCTAAGTGGGTGGTCTTACCCGTTCTTCCGAATAGCGCCACCACAAGTCGGATAAGTTGTTGGGGAGCTCGGGTCTATATAGTACTGGCCATAGTGGCATCGAGGGCTTGACGCAGGTCGGCCAGAGCCTTCCTTATATGTTATTTAGCCCACGTGTTACTAGAGTCATATAAATATGGAAAGAATCCCATAAAGACTCTGGTCCTGACATTCAAATATGTCGACAATTATCTCCTAAATTATGGAAATTAAACCGTGATTATCCCTTCCTTAGGGAACACAAAATTAGAGTCCAATTACGACCCGGCCCATGCAGGCCAAGGGCATAAGCCCTCTGTATATAAACAATCCCTAAGGAACTACGAAGACTTCATTCCTGAATAAATTACAGGATACGTAGGCAGTTTGAGAAATAACATCTCAAGTGCATTCTAAATCACCACAAACCACCCCCGTTTCACATCTTTTCTAGGGTTCAACCTTGAACAAGTTGTCACTAGGATAAACAGGGCCCAAATTTACTACCCGGCGATTTCCAGCATCGTCACCTCTCTTACCTTTTAGCAAGCAAAGTCCAAACCCAAAACTTGAAGAAATCTTGCAGGCCTCAACCAAAGACCTATTTGATCCGCAATCAATTCAAGAATTAATTAGGATCAAGGTTTCTAACAACTAGGGCTATGAATTATACCAAGAAGATCAACCAAAACATGATTAAAACCACGGTTAGGGTCGAAATCCATACCTTTGAGAACTCCGAACTTTTGATGTCACAACGATCACCTCTTCACGCTAATTCCGAATTTCTACTTGTATCTGAAACCCGAGTAGTAATTTGTGAGAATTTGTAGAAAGTCTATTTGGCTTTTCTCAAGCTCTACAAAACCAAATTTGATTTCTGATAGGTTATAAGCTTTATATGAGATTTATTTTCCTTAAATAACCTCCCCAAAATAATTAACAATTACTTTCCTTATTTACTCATTAATAATAAATGAGTCCAAAATTGTATATATATATATATATATATATATATATATATATATATATATATATATATATAAAATTTTTTTTTTCCAACGTGTATAAATAAGTACTATATATATATATATATATATATATATATATATATATATATATATATATATATATATATATATATATAAATTTTTTTTTCCAACGTGTATAAATAAATACTTTCCATAAGTATCTATTTATCTCAAGCGATTCTTAAAAATTTATACATAAATTTATTGAATGAATCAAATGACTTTTTAATTCAATTAGTTGTTATTTAAATGTCTGCAAATTACTTGAAGCTTTTCGACAACCTGCTTGAGATAAATGATGCGGAGGGAGTATTGTGTCCATTTTAGTAACCGTATTGTGTATAATTGTCAATTTTAGGAACCAATACGAAATGAGAACAGTAAATTACAGTTTTTTTGTTTTTGTTTTTTTGATAGGAGTAAATTATAGTTTTGATAGTCAACAAGTCTATTGAAAATAAACATCCAAGCAAGTCAACCTCTAGAATTAGGGCCAACACAATGCTTGACAGTAATTAAGCTGAATTAGTTACCCACCCTTAGAGATCTATTTTAAAAAATAATAAAGGATTAATAAAATAGTCCATCTGTCACCAACCCGGAAAATGAAAAGACACTAGGACTAGTGTGAGTGTTTGAAGATTTTTGGAATTATAAAAGGTACACGCACTTTAGATCCAAGCGGAAAGAATTTACATTCCCAAAACAATATTATTCCTTTCTCTTACATTGATTTTGTTAATTTGATGCTTAATTTCATCCTGAAAATCTGGGATTTTTAATTTCTTTAGCAAAGAAAGAAATCTTTTTTCTTTGTGTTTAAGTTTTAGGAATTAATGGAAAACATAGTTGGTCTGATGAGGATTCATGTCATCCGAGGTATTAATCTTGCTGTACGAGATGTCAGAAGCAGCGATCCTTACATAATTGTCAGATTGGGCAAGCAGGTACATTTTCCGGGCAAAATTCTTACCGCACACTCCTCGCTTACATCGATCCGTTGGATGCACGATATATGTATTAGAAGACAAATACATGTCGCGCATCCAATTGGCGGTGCAAGTGAAGACTTCTCGGGTAAGAATTTCCCCATTTCCCGATCTCCCTTCTTCTCCGTTTTTCCAGTACTCGTTTGTTTTTCAGATATATATATATATATATGTATATATATACACACACACAACACGAGTTCTTGGGTTACCTTGACTTTTTTCTGGCATCAGAAATTAATCTGTATCCGATGAAGAATTTTCTAATGGCCGGACCGGTTAGAGAGCATATCCCAATTTTATTTGTTCCGGTTACATTTTTAAACACATTGTTATTCATTCCAAGTTCATGAATATATATATATAAATATATAAATTTACATATTAACTTGAATAGTTTATACTACTACTCCAATAACTCATTCATTCAAGTTTCAACATAAAAAAGCCTTTCCGCACCTGTCCAATATTGGTGTTTAATTTCGGTGTTTAAGTAAAAACTATGTCGTTTAATGTGTGCTTTATATTTTTGACAAAATTTAAGAGAAACAAAGACACCAAACCTAAAAATAAAAAAATAAAAAACTGAAAAGATTAGTTTTTACTTGAATACTGAAATTATAAATCAGTATTGGACAGGTGATTCGAATCTGCCAGCACCAACAAAAAATTAAAATAATAAATAAAAGAAATTATACTTTGATGCAGCAGGCACATGCGACTATAGGGTCAAAGTTGCTAGAATTCACAAAAACTTGAAAAACAATTCAAAAGAATTGAGGAAGAAAAAAAGCATAAACCCAGAAAGTAGACAAAAAAAAATTCAGAAAAGAACAAAAGCATAAAAGTAACAATAGGATAAGCTTTAAGCGAACAAAAGTGATCTGGTGTGAACAAACAGTATGTAAAGATTCTTTTTTTTTTTATATAAATGATTTTTCAAGCAAAGAAATAATTGAAGTAAGGGATTCCTAAAAAGAAAAAGAAAAAGAAATAAAATTTTGAGGGAGAGAGGAGAATAATAACAGGTAGGAAAAAGAAGAATGAAAGTGAGAGCAGGTAGGAAGGAAGGAGAGAGAGAGAATACAATCCAAATAAAGTGCTAACAATGTATAAATTAACAATTCCATCAATTTTCTTTATGGCTAATTAAGCAATCCCCTTTATCCTCAAGGATATCTAATCCAGAATTCTATTTTGCATAACATGTGTTGGAAATAATTAATAGGAGTACTAGTATATCAAACTGGTCATGTAATTGTGATGAAAAATTCACTCCATTTGAGAAGTTGGCCACGGCCACAAACTGTAATCTATAACCAAGATGATGCCATGTGGCGTCACTTCACATGAGGAGTGACCATGAAGAATTACCACGTGAAAGGTCTTGGGAAAAACACATTAAAGAATGGAATGAGAAAAGAAAAGAAAAAGTTAAGTGGGTCGGGACATACGACACTATTTTCCTCAGCCAAACTACCGTCATACATTTATCAATAATTATTAAATCATGACAAAAACTATGCACTTGTAAACCATCGATCATGATCCGACTAATTCACTTATATAGATACGTGTCGTTCAATAATCAGTCTACAATACAATACAATACAATGTCCATATAATTTTCCATCTAAATATGCTTTCCCTTTTTTCAGATGAAGTGGGATTGTGAGATCAATCAATTGATACAATTAATTAATATTAGAAAGGATCTGTGTCATGCATATACTTTCTGTATATCATTGTCTTGCACATTTTGTACAAAGCAAGCAAATTGATCTGCAGGAATTTTTTTTTGGGAGTTCTAGGACTAGTTTTGAGATTGTTATACTTTTTGGACCGTGTTAGAGATGGAATTGTCAAACTCTGAGCAGGTGCAGAGGTATGTATATCAACGTGGGATCACGTGACTCCACTGAGATCCGGGATAACAAATAGTATTAAAATGATGTAGTTTTGTAACGCCCCCAGACCCCGGGCCTCGTAGCGCTAAATGAGTTATAAATGTCCGGTCAACTGCTTAGACCGCCGTCCTCGCTTGGTTTAAAATGGCTAACCCAAGTTGACAAGACATTTATGTCTCACACTTATATGTGGGTGAGCATTCACTTACATTACCGATGTGGGATATCACAATCTCCCCCCCCCCCCCCCCTTATAAGGGACTGACGTCCTCGCCAGGACGGCAAAGACTTGTCCCGGATCGTCCCTACCAGAGGTAACTAGAGGCCATCCTTACACCGTCACATTCTCCACCCCTTATAAGGGACTGACGTCCTCGCCAGGACGGCCAAGACTTGTCCCGGATCGTCCCTACCAGAGGTAACTAGATGCCATCCTTACACCGTCTTCTTGTACGGTGCAGCGCATAGTTCCGTCTGATAGTCGGCTCTGATATCATTCTATAACGCCCTCAGACCCCGGGGCTAGTAGCGCTAAATGAGTTATAAATGTCCGGTCAACTGCTTAGACCGCCGTCCTCGCTTGGTTTAAAATGGCTAACCCGAGTTGACAATACATTTATGTCTCACACTTATATGGGGGTGAGCATTCACTTACTTTACCGATGTGGGATATCACAAGTTTATTGATAAAAAGTGTCGTTTTGTAGTTTAAAAAATGTAGTTTTAGATTTCGGTGATCTCATTGGACAAATTTTCGGAAAGAAAACCTCCGGTAAGGCGGTAACCCCACCGAAACATATTTCTGGATCCGCCCCTGACTCCGAGGGCACATATATATACTTACTGACTTTGGAAATGAATGTGGCTTGCAGCAGAAACTAAAGACGCGTGTGATCAAGAAAAACGTCAATCCCGAGTGGAATGAAGAATTGACGCTATCTATCCAAGATCCTATCACCCCCGTTAAGTTGGTGAGCAATTGCAATCGTCATTCTCCGTATTTTAGTACGGTTAAGAAATCAAACGCATAAATAAATGGACATTAGCTGATGAAAAACAGAGGAGTGAATTAATTGACTATCTAATTCAGTACAGGATCTCTCACCATGATATGCAACAATTTTACTTCGTTTTTTTTTTTAAATTTATTTAAATTTATTGTAATACCTGATACATGATTAATGTAATGCAGCAAGTTTATGACAAGGACAAATTCAGCCTGGATGACAAAATGGGTGATGCGGAATTCGAAATAGGGCCGTTGATTGAGGCTGTCAAGAAAAGTACACAGAATATCCCAAACGGAACTGTCATCACAAATCTGAAACCGAGCAGGCAAAACTGCTTATCAGAGGAAAGCAATATTGTCTGGGAAAATGGAAAAGTTACTCAACACATGTTTCTCAGGCTGCGCAATGTGGAGTGCGGTGAAGTTGAGCTTCGGCTAGAGTGGATCCATGTCCATTGAACAACGGCGGACTCCACAATGTTTAGAATATCTCTTCAACAATGCATAACTATTACTAAAATGAGATGCTCTAATTTTTCAAAGTGAAATTGCTCCGCAGATTTTCGTATGTACAATTTCCACTAGTGAGGGAATTTATAGGTAAAAAATACTTGGAGGTTACGCACTAAGTCACTATATTTAGCATTATCAATGTAATGAGCATTACGTACGCATGTTCTCCCACGTCCATGTTGCCCAATAGGTAATTCCCGGCAATGGATTGTGACCTTTGAAATGGTCAAGCATGCTTAAATAGTAACGAGATGGATCGATGGGCCGAAAACAGACGCGGTTAATGTCAAAATTAACTATCTACATGTATGCATATGCTAGGAGTAGAATTCATAAATATGATGCATGACATGACATGGTTATATCACATAAATAATCACCTAAGAAAAATAGCAAACCTTGGGTCAGAAATCAAAGCGTTCCATGATTTTAATACGCTCTTAAGTCGACCAAGAGATTTTGCTAGCAATCTGACCAAGATATGAATCAGCAAATCATCAGCCAAATAAAAATTCGACATTGATCCAACAATTCCTTGATTCTAAGGAGAGGAGATTTGTTGCTTACAGAAGTAGGAGGCAAAAGAGAATGAAATTTAAACAACGCTAATAATTGTTAGGTTATAACCAAAGAGATCGATTGGATTAGTTTGTCGGCGGTGATTAATAAGTAAAGCCTGTCTCTATGAATAATTCATAGGTTTAGTATTCTAGACCTACGAATCGTATGAGAGCAGTGCTAGTGTCACAATAAATTTTTCGTAACTTGTGACGTACGTCATAATTTTACAATATTGATAATGAAGTAGAAATTATTGCATAAAAGTGCAGTGTCACTTTAATTGTTGTGACAATAGCATTTCTGATCGTGTAAATTTAATATTTACTTTGAAAATCCTACTAACATATACAAGTCTTCTTTGAATAGTAGGATATGCACATGTCCTTACAAATATTAATCTGGGTGGTGTAGTTTTTGTTAGGGAGTTTTTAGGATGATTAGAACAATGGTATCAAAACTTGAAATGCAAGATAACTTGATATGATCGCAGAGTCGATTTTGAAATCTTTCCTGTGAAAATTATTCGTTCCCTTGAATTGCCTCCGGGAATTAACTCGAATATAATCACGGGATAAATCTGCTTCTCTTCCAATCTTTGGCAATAAGATGAAAGAATGCTATAGAAGTTTTGTAGATATGTGTGTTTAAACTTGAGGCTTCAAGAATTTCAAAGAAAACAGAAAAATTTGCTTCTCAAATTCTATTCTTGTGTTTAAAAATGAAGTTCCAAGTGTTCCTTTATGTGTGTGTGATGTTATACTAATATAACACTACATACACACAACCTTCGTAATCGATTACAGTCCAAAACCCGAAAGGATACAAAGAAACCAACCAAAATCGCTCAGGCGCGCATACTGGGCGCCCGTTTAGAATCTGGGCGCCCGCTCGAAGCATCTTGGGCGGGCGCCCGTTTCTTCGAGACGCTTCGTCCATCTCGAATGCAGTCACATCTCGTATGTAAATTCACACTTTTTGACGCCCGTTTGACATCTTGGACGCTGTCTCGAAGAATGCTTTGGACGCCCGTCCAGATTCTTAAGACGCTTCGTCCATCCAACCAGGTTACATCTCGTATGATAAATCCACCTTCAGGACGCTCGTCCGGTGAACACAGACGCCCGTCGAAGTCAAACGCCCGTCCATATGAAATGGGCGCCCGTCCAATAAGCAAAGCGAGAATTTGGATTTTGTTCAACACTTGATCTAACACTCGTAAGCTTGTAAATATCAATTGTAAGCATGCACCCGCATCTCCTAACTCATATCGATTGTTTCAAGCTTACCAAACCTCAAACTATGTCCAATAACACTAAATCACATTAGTGATATAATCACCAACAATCCTCCCCCATTTAGTGTAACCCTTGACTTAGTTAAAACTTTTCAACACACAACAATTCATCTTTCAATGATAATATCACGCAGATTGAATTACCATCTAGTATATTACACATTCCAAAATATTCTAGTATTGGGGTGTGACTAAGCATTGAACCCTTTTACACATTTGAATACTTCAAAGATAATACACAAATGAATCAAGAAACAACTTCTATAGCTTGCTTGACACTCTTTATCCAGGCCTTGTGTCCATATCAATTCATGAGCATGTAGAAAGCCAACCCTAACTTTCTTGAAGCGGCCAAACTTCATACTCATATAGGTGAGTCTTATTAATCGTGTACCTGCAACAACACTTTTTCATAAGACTCATTAAGATTAATATCAACCTCACATGCAGGCTCAAAGACATACCTTCGAGGACAAAACACATGTGCCAAATCTAAGTCACTAGGCCTTCCACATTGAATTCAGCCCCTAATGTCGTATTAGGAGGAATTGGGTATCCTAATGCAAAGATTCAATGGGTTGTAGACCCATCCCGACAACTGACTTGATGAACAAGTCCTTAGCCAATGCCTTGGTCAAATGATCGGCTAAATTCTTTTGAGATCTCACAAAAGCAACAGATATCACCCCGTGAGTGATCAACTCACGAATCGAGCTATGCCTAACTCCAATATGTCGCGACTTTCCGTTGTACACTTGACTATAGCATTTAGCCAATGTATTTTCACTATCACAATTGATAGAAATTGGTGATATCGGTTTTGGCCACAATGGAATCTCGTAAATCGATATTTAAGCCATTCCGCCTAAAGCGGCGAAGCCAAGGCAATAAATTCGATTCCATTGTTGAGTTTGCATTACATGTTTGCTTCTTGGAAGCCCATGAAATGGCACCACCTCCAAGTAGAAACACCCAACCACTCGTGAGCGAATGATTTTCATTTGATATCCAACTAGCATCCGAGTAGCCTTCTATAACCGAAGGATGTCCAACATAAGTTAAACCAAAATTTTTGGTAAACTTAAGATACCTTAACACACGTGTCACCGCATGCCAATGAACAATACTTGGATTACTAGTATATCTACTAAGTTTTCCAACCGCGATATGCAATGTCCGGACGTGTGCTAGTCATTGCATACATCAAACATCCTATAACTCGAGCATATTCAAGTTGAGACTCGGATTACCCGAATTTAACTCAAATTTCTCATGAGGATCCATGGGAGTTCTTGCTTTGGAGCAATTTTCACAATTGAATTTCTTCAACACTTTCTCGATATAGTGAGATTGTGTCAAAGTAATCCCTTTGTCATTCCTTATGATTTTTATTCCAAGGATAACATCCCGCCCCCCATATCTTTCATTGAAAAACTTGATGACAAAAATGATTTACATTGGTCAACTTGATCTTGGTTTGTACCAAAGATCAACATGTCATCAACATATAGACAAATGATTACACCTTTTCCGGTTTCATCAAATTTGCTATACAAACACTTGTCCATTTGGTTAAGCTTAAAACCATTAGACAATACAACTTCATCAAACTTATTATGCCATTGTTTGGGAGCTTGTTTCAGCCCATACTGTTGATTTTACAAGCTTACATACTTTATGCTCATTTCCGGGAATCACAAAACCGTCCGGTTGTTTCATATAAATTTCTTCATCCAAATCCCCATTCAAGAAGGCTGTTTTTACATCTATTTGATGGATAACAAGATTGTTAATGGCTGCCAAGGCAATCAACAATCTAATAGTGGAGATTCTAGCAACCGGGCATAAGTATCAAAATAATCAATGCCTTCTTTTGTCTAAAGCCTTGTATCACCAACCGGGCTTTATACCTTTCAATGAATCCATCAATTTTCATTTTTCTTTAAAAATCCATTTGCAACCCAATGGTTTACAACCACGTGGAAGATCCGTTAATTTCCACGTATCATTGCCTAAAATGGAATCCATCTCATCATTAATGGCTTCCTTCCAAAAGGCAACGTCCCGAGACTCCATAGCCTCTTTATAAGTTCTAGGATCATCATCAATATGATAACAATATGCATATTGAAATCCTACTTCATCTCTTGTACCCTCCACCAAATATGTTTGGAAATCGGGACCAAAAGATTTTTCTTTCCTTGCCCTTTTGCTTCTTCGAAGCTCCAAAGGCTCATCTTGTGACTCTACACCACCACAACTTTCTTTAAATCCAATGTTCATAGGAATAACATCTCTAGGCCTTGATATAGAAGAAAACCGACTTTCGTCAAAGAGAGCATCCCTTGATTCAATTACGGAATGAACCGCAATTGAATCATTTGGTTCTAAAACATAGAACCTATATGCCTTGGAATGCAACGCATATCCAATAAATATGCAATCAATGCCTCTTTCCCCCAAGGTTTTAATCTTGGGATTGGGTAGTCTTACGATCGCTCTACATCCCAAACACACATAAATAATGCAAGTTTGGCTTCTTCTTATACCAAAGCTCATATGGGGTAATAGGACTCTTTTTATTAGGAATCCTATTCAATAAATAACAAGCTGTCAACATAACTTCTCCCCAAAAACCCTCACTCAATCCCGAGTAAGAAAGCATAGCATTCACCATCTCTTTTAGAGTTCGATTCTTTCTTTCCGCTATGCCATTTTGTTGTGGTGTATAAGGTGTAGTTCGTTCATGTATAATCCCACAAGATTCGAAAAATGGTGGATCAAAGTATTCTCCACCTCTATCCGTACGAAGTTTCTTTATTTTAGTTTCAAGTTGCAATTCTACTTCGGTTTTAAACACTTTAAACTTTTCCATTGCCTCGTCTTTGGTAAAAAGCAAGTAAACATAACAAATACGAGTGCAATCATCAATGAAAGTAACAACATACTTTTTGTTTCCAAAAGATGGTGTAGAACTAAATTCACAAAGATCACTATGAATAAGTTCCAATATAGTAGACGACCTTTCAACACCTTTGAAAGGTTGTCTTACTATTTTAGTTAAGTTACAAGTATCACACTTATTCATAGTCGTACTACAAACAGGAATTAAGTAATTTTTAGACATTTGCAACATTCTTCTAAATGACCTAACCTTGCATGCCACAAGTATGAATCATCAACATTTACATGCATAACATTCATAGCAACATTTTCATACAAACCATTATTAACAATATTAAGCATAAACATACCATTGTTAAGATAACCAAATCCTACAAACATGCCATGTTTAGTTAATACATAACGAGAGGACTCATATACTTGTTTATAGCCCTCTTTACATAAAATACTACCGGAAACCAAGTTTTTCCGGATTAAAGGAACATGTAAAACATTGTTTAAGGTTACAAATTTTCCAGAACTAAATTGCAAATTAACAATTCCTCTCCCAACAACAAAGGACTTAGACTCGTTTCCCATATGCACAATGGATCCGTCTTCAACTTTTTCATATGTTGAGAACCACGATCTATCCTTGCATACATGTCTTGTCGCTCCCGAGTCTATCCACCAACTAACATCATCATCCTGCAAATAACATGCTTCGGAGATCAGTGGTACATAATTCATATCAGAATTAAAGCCACAATCATTAACAAGTGTACCTTGATGTTTTGATGGATCCGGATCTTTCGACCCTTGTCCCGAACCTTTACCGGTTCCTTTACCATTGTTATGCTTTCTAGCATGACAATCCGCCCTAAAATGGCCTTCCTTACCGCAATGCCAACAAGCCCCTTTAGGCTTTTTGTTGAATTTTGCTTTGTTTTTGTTGTTGTTGGAATCAAACTTTCTCTTATTATTATTTTTCTTAGAAGTTTCCCCAACTTCAACCATGTTGATTGAAGTTGAGCCACCTGCAATGTTCTTACAGCAACCAACAACATTTTTATCACTTTCTTGCAAACGCAAACTTTCCTCTATTCTAAGATGAGAACCAAGTTCAATCAAAGAAAGTTCTTCCGTCTTATGTTTCAAGGAATTTTTAAAATCCCTCCAAGAGGGAGGCAACTTTTCAATGATGCTTGAAACACAAATGGACTCATCCATAGCCATTTTATGCATAGAAAACTGACCAAACAAACGCAGTAATTCATGATGTTGATCCATAACCGGACGATTATCAACCATAACATACTTCATAAAATTACCAACAAGAAATTTCTTACTTGAAGCATCTTCACTCACATACTTTGCCTCCAAAGTATCCCACAACTCTTTAGATGTTTCAATTTCAAGATAGGTATCAAACAAATTATTAGACATACCGTTCAGGATGTGACCACGGCATATATAGTCATCGTTTTCCCACTTACTTTTTCTCCTCGACTCTTCCATGGTGCTGTTATCATCAATCTGAGGGCATGGTGTACTCAACACGTACACAACCTTCAATGCAGTCAAAAGAAAGTGCATTTTCTTTTGCCACCTTCGAAAATCCTCACCGTTGAATTGTTCCAATTTGCTGAAATTGGAAGTCATCTCCTTGATACTTGACATTGTTCAAACCACAATAATTTTCGCAGATTGTTAGGGAGTTTTTAGGATGATTAGAACAATGGTATCAAAACTTGAAATGCAAGATAACTTGATATGATCGCAGAGTCGATTTGGAAATCTTTCCTGCGAAAATTATTCGTTCCCTTGAATTGCCTCCGGGAATTAACTCGAATATAATCACGGGATAAATCTGCTTCTCTTCTAATCTTTGGCAATAAGATGAAAGAATTCTATAGAAGTTTTGTAGATATGTGTGTTTAAACTTGAGGCTTCAAGAATTTCAAAGAAAACAGAAAAATTTGCTTCTCAAATTCTATTCTTGTGTTTAAAAATGAAGTTCCAAGTGTTCCTTTATGTGTGTGTGATGTTATACTAATATAACACTACATACACAACCTTTCAGAATCAGTTACCAGTCCAAAACCCGAAAGGATACCAAAGAAACCGACCAAAAGCGCTCCGAGGCGCATCTTTGGGCGCCCGTTTAGAATCTGGGCGCCCGTCTCGAAGCATACCGGACGGGGTCCGCTTTTTCTTGACGCTCGTCCATCTCGAGCAGTCACATCTCGTATGTAAATTCACTGCCAGACGCCCGTTTGACATCTTGGACGCCCGTCGAAGAATCTTGACGCCCGTCCGCATTCTTAAGACGCTCGTCCATCCAACCAGGTTACATCCTGTATGTAAATCCACCCTTCAGACGCTCATCCAGTGAACCTAGACGCCCGTCTGAAGTCAAACGCCCGTCCATATGAAATGGACGCCCGTCCAATAAGCAGCAGAATTTGGATTTTGTTCAACACTTGATCTAACACTCTCGTAAGCTTGTAAATATCAATTGTAAGCATGCACCCCGCATCTCCTAACTCATATCGATTGTTTCAAGCATACCAAACCTCAAACTAAGTCCAATAACACTAAATCACATTGGTGATATAATCACCAACAGTTTTTAGTCTTATTGTTATTTTATATAGTGGTCATTGGACTAACAAAACAAAAAATGAAAATCATGTTGTTGTTATAAAATAAGTAACTGTTGTAGTACAAAAGAAGAGTAGTACTATTTGTAGATTTTTAGGAGAAGAAAGAAATAAAATGAGAATCAAATTAGCTCTCTTACCTGATTAATCAAAGTGTAAATACAAGCTCTATTTATAGAGCAGAAAAGGAAACAACTACCCGCCTAATAAATGGGTAGTTGAGGTATTCTACCACATTAATACAAAAACAACTGTTAAAGATGCGGGGACACTAAATTAGCCACCTAACAAAAGAGATTAAACGGTAACCAAAGAGGTAAAAGACTAGGATATAAGTTAGTGATAATATTATTATTATATAGTTAATAATATTATCAAATTTATAATTCCTCAAGCAGTTTGATAAATAACTAATAAATCAAGCTTGCTACAGTGATAGTTGAACATAAGTATGGTTAGTCATTTGGTAAACACATCTGTCACTTGCTGTTTTGTAGGGACATATATATATATATATATATTCTATGTTGATACTCCAATCTTCTTGCTTTTCTTTGATGAAGTGTCTGTCAATCTCTATATGTTTGGTTATGTAATGTTGTACATGATTGTTTTGCGAGATATACAGAAACCCGAATCGGGATCCAACCCGGGAGAAGGTGCCCGTAAATCGAGGCTGTTTTTCCCCCGTTTTTCGGATCGTCAGATCTGATTCACAGCATTGATCGAGACGCTCGATCATGCACAACGGAAGCTACAAATCGAAATTCGTTTACAATTTTACCACGACATGATTCACATAATAATTAATAATCTACAAGAAGGTTAGTAGATTTGCCCAACCGGAGAGAAGCCGTGATCTTCCGAGTTGTATCTCCAAGCGACGACTGGTGGACATCGATTCCGCATTCGAACCTCCTCGAATATGCTCCAAAAAAACACCAATTTTTCTTCTTCAAATGGCTAAGTCAAGAAACTAGCTTTTCTCCCTTTTTTCTCTAATGGGGCGCATGATTTTCTCTGTCATTATGTTTGGAGAAACTCTCTTTATATAGGAAAGTAACCGAGCAAATGAGAGTTATCCCTTTTACAAGACAATTATCTTTTTCCTAAAGAAAAAGAAATTTTTTATAAATAAGAGATAATCACCATTAATGAGATAATCATTGGAAAATCAATTCTTATTTTATTCATTAATTATTTAACAAATAAATAATTAATTACACATGTGATATAATTCAGGAAAATTTCTTCTCCCAATTTGCTACACATGTGGCGCCAATTATTGTGCCATGGAATAATAGAAAATGTCTTTCCTATTTAACATATTATTTACCGAATAAATAATATTTCGCATATTCATTAAATAGAAAAACTATTTAATTTATTCTCGAGGTTCCATAATACGAGATTTCACTCGCGTGTTAGGAGTCAACCCGGGGATCATGGACCTATAACCGGTAGCTCCAATAAATTGAATAAAGCATTCATCGAACATAACATTTCTATTCAACTTATTAACTCCGGAATTACGCCACTATAAATCCGAAACTGAACTCTATTGATTATAGATATAACTTATTCTCAAAGTGTCGAGTCGATAAGTGTCCATTGATATAATCATTACATATAGACTAACCCTCCATAGACTTTCCATAATAAAGCGGGAATGTTTCCGTAAACCTTCTTCATTACATCTTATCCTTATTTACTATTAACGCACTAGTGATCAATTACTTCATAACCAATATGAACTCCCGGGATCGACCAGTTTATAGGATTAACAAATAAGATGATTGTCTTTCTACTTCCCGCAAGAAGGAATGGATTCCGTATCTGTGAGACACATTCCCATCTACTCATTCCCAATAGTGCCAACGTGAAAGTGATTCGGACCGTGCCTTTTAGCAATCCTTAACGAACACATCAAACCCTATCTTGAAACAAGCAGGAGTCTGCAATCACTTCAGGATTAAGGTTAATCCATATATGATCATCTTGTGATTCAATAAGATTTCTCAATCACGGAATTATATGAGAAATGCATATTAAATCGGTCCTGTCCTATATGACTACATCATATATAAATGCCCCACTTAGATAACCAATATCGACGGTCCGGATAAGACGGTAACACCATAAAGTGTTCTGGGCCCATTAATGGTGGTTTAATCAATAGACTCTATACTTTGGTTAAATTCACCACGGACTAACAGTTCAAGTGTATCACCATAAACTTAATCCTCGCGTGTGACAGCACACTAAGTTATATGGCTACATATGATACAACTTGGGGTTTTCAGTAGGGTATTACTTATGAGCACGAAGCAAATAATAAGATGAGAATAAATCTGTCATTTATTAATTATAAAAACAATTAAACACAGCCACAATTGCCGTTATTGAGCGTTAACCCATACCGCTAACCCGCCTAAGTAGCTATCGACAATGACTAGCACGTTCCTAGGGTCCATCAAGAAATGTCCTAATTAACACTTCACTAACAGTCCTTTATGTTAATTTACGAAGTATGAATACTAGATTAGACAGACCTATGACTCGTTTTAATTATTCCTGTCGATCAACGTAGCTGACGCCGAACCACAGAATTAGTATTTACTAGGTATTCAGATCTAGAGATAAAGACCGTTGCAGATCTGAAGAGCGCCACCCATAATTCTGCGTATAATATGAATGAATCGAATAATAAAGAGTAAGGTTCGTTTAATTAATTCATAGTTGATTAGATTCAAGCATAATCTAGATCTATCACAAGAACAATCATGAATCTAAGAAAGAAATAAAACATTGGAATATATCTTACCCACAACGAAGAACAGATCTACTATTCAATTCTCTCTCCCTCCGGCGATTCGAATCGATCCATGATGATCGTAAACCAAGCACTATTGAATAATGGAAGACTCATGATTTATTTGGAAGAAAGAGAAGAATAAAAGAAAATTTAATCTCCAAAAGGCTACATTGTATCTAATAGATCTTGGAATGAATAAAAGAAAAGGTGATTGAATGATAGATTACCAAATCGCAGCGCTGAATGGCCTTATATAGGTGTATAAATCGACTTAGGGGTAAACTCAATCCTTGGAGGACAAGAAAACACGTTTCTAGAAGATTCCGGGGCTCGGTAAATCGTTGGTAGCTCCCGATTTACCGGGGGTATTTTTGTTTTTTTTTTCTCTCAGCCGACTTAACTTGGAATACCCTAGGCCCAACTTCGGTATTTGGACCATAACATGTCCTACGTAACTCTGGTTTAAGTGATTTAAAGTGTGTTGGAATCCTTGTTTCATGATTTACAACTTTCTTGTATAGGTCCAAGCCCAATTCGTATTGTAAGGCTTCAAAAACTGCGTTGCAAGCTCACCAATCAGTTTCTCGGGTCCAATCTCTGCTCGAAACACTTCAACATTCAGCTCCGTTCAGTTCTCTATCGATTGCCTCTTGTATTCAGCCCAAATGATGCTCCATATACACGTTCATCTACCAATAAAATCATAGCACACATAGTAGCTTCTATTTCTCGAAAATAACGCATAATACGCATAATACCAATTTTGTCACACCGGACGTGGCTTAATCCCATTTAGCTAATTAACTCATGATTTCGTACATATTATCACCAATGAGAACACAAATCCGGGGTATATTGATGGTTAAATACGATACCAAGTTGACTGTCATCACCACTCCAAGGATTTAACTGTTAGAAACATTTTAGTATGTTTCGATGATGGCCATACTAGATGTTATAGCAAGTTTGAAATAAGTTAGAAATCTCTATATTAGTCTTTACTTGTTTTATAAGTGGAGTCACACAAGTATTGTACTAGTTGGTAGGATGTCGAAGTAAAACAGAAATCCGGCAGAGTGAAGCCAGCCAAGTACTAGCAGAGAAGCATGAAGACATTATGTTTTGACTTATAACCAAGGAAGTCTGTGATAACCTTGGATAATTCTAAATTATAAACTAATGATGAAATACATTGTCAAATATGGTGTACACTGATCTCACCCAAATCAAGGATCAGTGAAGACGGATATTCTGATAAACGTTTGAAGAAAAATCCGATCACTGAAATCAAGGAGAATCTAATTAAGGGGGAATCAAGAATTAAATCAAGGATTATTCTCCACATTAAATAACCAATGGATGGAAATTCAAATCAAGGATTATCAAGGCTATAAATAGAAGGCATTGACTGACAAGAAAAATAACGATTGAATCTGATAAGAAACAAGCAAAAACTCTGTCAATTTGAAAAGCCTTCTATCTGTACTTAAAGGAAACATCCAGAGATCAACTCAGAAAATAGAGCTCAAATTCCACATCAAGCACTGAGATTGATCACAAGTTTGTGAATCCAATTCACATCAACTGAAGCAATTGAATCAGAGGAATCTGAGAAGGAGTAGCAATCTTTGTGATAGCTGCTGAAAGATTTGTTCTCAAGGAGCAGTAATAGAGACTGAGTCACTGAAGCTTTTGTAGCCAGGGAGTGATAGTCTGGAAGATTGTGAAGCTTGTGTAGCCAAGGACAATCTGACTATTGTATATGTGAAAACAATAGTGAATTCCTCCAATCATCACATGAGAAGAGTGGATTAAGGGATTACACCACCCTGAACCACTATAAACCTTTGTGTCTATTTACTTTCAGCAATTTACTTTTCAGCACTTTATATCGTTGCATACTATATCTGTGACTGCATAATCTACTTTGAACCAACATTTAAAGAAAGGACTTATCCGCTGCCCAAAAGCTTTTAAATATAAGAAAAGTTTTTGAAACACCACTATAGTCATTCACCCCCCTCTGACTATAGTTTACCCTTCTCTGGGACCAACATTGGTATCGGAGCAGTGTTCCTAGTATCATAACCTGTTCAGATCTCATTTCTAGTATCAATGAGATCACATATTTTCAAAGTAGTTTTCAAATTTGTGCTTTCTAAATTCGTTTCTTATTGGTACTTATGGATTCCTCAAATTTCATGTCAAAGGTACATGTATTTATTGTTAATAATTTTGATGATTATAAAATAAGGATGTTGTATCATTTTGCAGCAACTCATGATGAGATGCTGGATGTAATTAATGATGGCCCAATCAAGATCACAACTGTGATAACCACAGGAGCACATCAAGGAAAAGAAATAGATAAACTCATGAAAGATTAGACCAAGGATGATAGGAGAAGAGCAAATCTCGACTTTGTTGCAAAAGACATGATCTTGAAGACTCTGGACTGTAATATGTTCATGAGGATCAAATATTACAAAACAGCAAAGAAGATGTGAGACAAATTAGCATTGATTAATAAAGGATCAGAAGCAGTTAAAGAAAACAAATTATCTGTTGCTAAACATAAATTTGAGAACTTCAAAATGAATATTGGTGAATCCATTGATCGAATGGACAACAGATTTTCAAGCGTCATCAGTGAACTGCAGCGGCTTGGACATACATATCCACAGAAGGAAGTCTGTCAAAAATTCTTGAGAGGCTTACCTGAGAGATGAAAGATCATCACATCAGTTATCAAAGGGACAACAAATCTTGCAAACACTGACACCTTGACTCTGATGTCTCAATTAAAGGCTCATGAATTTTAATTTGAAGGGTGAAGACAGTAATCTAGCTGAGGCACACAATGCCAGTGCACTGGTAGCACCACAACAAAGCAAAATAGCTGATGCAAACAACAAAAGACATAGGAGCTAAAGGAACATATAGCTTTACTGGTTAAACATTTTGATAGGTTTAGTAAGAATAAGCAATTCAAAGAAGGTTCATCATCATACAAGAAGTCAAACACGAGCAAAGACATGAAGAAAAAGGATGATGAATACAGATGCTTCACTTGCAAAAATAAGGGACAGTCCAAGGCTGATTGCCCTTAAGAAACAGATAAAGATGAGGACATGAAGAAGTACAAAACAGTAGTAAGAAAAAGAAGAAGAAGGAACTTAAAGCTGAAACTAGTAGTGAAAATGATGAAGAATCATCTGAAAATGATTCAAATGAAGATGAGTCCAACAACTCAGACAATGAAAAGGCATGTCAATGCCTTATGGCTAAGGAAAGTGATGAAACATAGGTAACTTCTAGTTCATACTCATCAACAAGTGCATCCACATCTGACTCTACACAATCTTATATTCCCCTATTACATTCTGCAAACCTAATCCAAAATCTCATTGAGTAAATTTGAAAAAATTTAGATGAATCATGAAATTATGGAATAGGAGTGTGAGAATCTAAGAGAGGAAAATAAAAGACTAAGGAAAGAACTGGATGGACTAAAATCTGAACAAACAAGTAAGGAAGTAAACTCACTGATCAACAAACAGTAGATGTATATACATCCAGCGGTGACAGACCAGCTGAGAAAACCTCCCTACCAGTTAAGATCTCCACTGCACCACTTAGTGCACCAGCTTACAAACCCCCAAAAAGGTTTGGATCCAGATCTGGTCTTGGCTACAATAGTCAGGATGAGAATAGAAACAATAGACAACACAATTTTGAATCTACGACCAAGACTGGACAAAAATTCAGAAAAGGACAGACCATATTTTCAACCACTCATCCTATACCGGTGAAGTCAAATCCCAGTGTAGTGAAACAACAGACTAAATCATCAAACCAGCTCGTTAAAGGCAAAGGTTTTCTGAAAGGTAAGGGAAGACTTTACCCTTCAGAGGATGATTGAAATGTTACCCCCCCCCAAAATACAAGAAGAAACCATTTCATAAAATGCAACATGTATTTAGGAAAAGCCAACCAAAGCATGTTCCTGGATGCAAGAAGCTATACGAAAATAAGTTTCCTCCTGCATACTGGAGAGTGAAAAAGGAAGCAAATGCACCAAAAAGTAGAGAAGAGTATAAGAATACCTTTAGTAGAAATATTAGAAGTTATTCTACCATGCCTTAAACATATGAAGTTGATGACTTCAATTATCCGAGAAGAAGACTCTTTAGATAAACACTTGGAGTAGGAGGCATGACTGCTCACAAGTATAGACCAAAACAGTGTTGAGTACATAAACTTGGTTAATTTGTTTTGTAGGATGTCTGGCACATAGACAGTGGATGTTCCAGACACATGACAGGGAACAAGAGATGCCTGACTAATTTTAAAACTTTTGATGGACCCAAAGTAACATTTGGAGGCAAAGAAAACACATGGAAACATTAAGGGGGAAAGCATAATGCTAAAAAATAGTTTGAAAATTCAAAATTTAGCCTATGTTAAAGGACTGAATTTCAATCTGCTAAGTATCACTTAATTCTGTGACAAATGCTACAATGTGCACTTCAACAAAGATTTTACAAAGCTGAGAACTGAGCTTGGAATGATGGAATTTGATCAAATCACTAGGATCAGCTAACTAGAGTAATCAACCGAGTGACTCCACCAGCTGATTGAACCTTTGCCATTTTGGGTGCGCTCACTTGGCAGGTAAAGCACTGGTAATTAGCGGAGTTCACTTACCTGATTGTTAGGAACAGTTTTATATACAACAGCTCAGTGAAGAAGTCACTACACCAGCCTAGAGACCAGCCAAGTCACTACACCGAAATATATATTTGAGTCAACAGTAAACTAAAGTGTGAACTAAATCAGTTTTATACACGTGGAAAATCAAGGGAGTTATGGAGGATTATTTAGTGGAAGATTACACACGTGGAGATCAATTTATAATCGTGGAGGTAACTATATTATTTTTGAATTACAAATGCCTTGATTCCCAGGATTTATCATTACTTACCTCAATCCACTGCCCCACTACACTCAAATACCGTGATTTATATACAAAAAATCACGCCATTATGTCAGAAAATCCTTCCATATTCAACCACGTTCACACTACCTCAAATCATCCTATATAAACCACACTTAGAGATTTTTCAGAAATCCTAATGCTCTCTTGCCAATCATAAACCCTATTTATCTGAAAAATTGAAGCTTTACATTCCAAATACTTCAAACAATGGCATCGTCTTCCACACTCTTGGCAACAGAAAAGTACTATGAAAAATCAATCATCACAGGATCGTTTTTCTGACCTGAACACTATCTCCCATTCAGTGAAAGCGATGCATAGGCTCAAATATTAGTGGATGGCTGCACGAATCTGGGGTTGATAACATTTCTAAACCCCCAATCAAAGGTATATGTTATGAAACCTTGATTGCTTTCTGGAAGAATGCGAAGTTTTTACCCAGCAAGAAGAATAGCGACCCATATTGCTTTGTGAGCAAGATGTTTGACAAAGAAGTGGTTATCACTCCGGGTCTCCTCAACAGATTCTTAAATCTATCCAACACTGGACCGGTCAATGTGAAGAAGATTTAGATCGACATTATTGCATTCTGGACCGAGATTACTGATGAGGGAAAAATTCACAGTTATTTTCATAATATTTTACTCTATTTCTAATATCATTTTGAGCATTATTATATCATTTCGAGTCATAAATTCCGTAGATTTATCTAAGTATGTTAGTAGTAGTTATCATGTAAAATATCGTGTTTTTGCTAGATTTTGTACCGATTTTAGTAAATCGGAATGTCGTGTCAGATTTACGTGGGTATTTGTGGTATTTTATTGCAGATGTATAAGCCAAGACCCCGGGAATCGACATTTTTAGGGATATAAGAGTGTGCCACTAACTTAAGTGGTCAAGTGGCTCAGTGGTACCACTAACGAATTATATCTTCGACGAACAAATGGCTCATTAAAACGGCATTTTATGAAGAAGTGTCCTTAATGAAAGTTGTAGATCTTTGAAAGAGCTTTCCAACGCATTTTAAATCACATCAATCGGACTTCTACAACTCAAGTATCATTAAGTCAAGTGGTCAAGTGGCTAATCAATTCGATTTAGTGGAAATCGAGAGATATCTTCGACGAATAAATGGCCCATCAAAACTGCATTTTCTGAAGAAGTGTCCTTCATGAAAGTTGTAGATTTTTCAACGAGATTTCCAATGCCTCTTGAATCATCGCATTTGGAGGTCTAGAACTCAAGATATGAATTTTAGAAGTTTTATTCAAATATATAAATTTATATCCGTAAATTAGATGATCAAGGGGGCTGAATGCAATGATTAGGCCGGCCTGGTCCGGCCCCTACCCGGCCTGATCCGGCCCCTACCCGGCCTGGTCCGGCCCTTGGAACTTTGCCTATATAAGGAAGCATTCAGAGAGCAAGAAAGACGCACCATTATATATATATACATAGCGTATATATATATATATATATATATATATATATATATATATATATATATATATATATATATATATATATATATATATATATATATATATATATATCTATCCTACTTATTTTCTTTAGTTTTTTAGGTTGTAAATAAGGCCTTATGCCGAAATAAATTTAGTAATATTAGTATCGTTGTAATGCTCGGGAAATTATTGGAAGTTCGGTGTTGCTAAAATCGTTGTAATATCAAGTTTTTTTTATATGTAATCGAAGATATCTCTGTTATAATAGTAAGTTTGCTTTTGTTTTCTCTCATTATTGTTATATCTATATCTAGCTATTTCTTTCTTGTTGTTTCTTGTTTCTTTCATTCTCGTTATATATATATGCATATATATATATATATATATATATATATATATATATATATATATATATATATATATATATATATATATATATATGTAGTAGTATCCATATATAGGAGAATCGACAAATGATTGATTTCGGTTTTAATTTGGTTTTAATAGAATTACGCCATATTGATGAAGGCTATTATGTAAAACTTCCCGCCATTTTAATCCATGACATGTTGATGAATCCGTTTATATGGGTAGCTAAACTTTTCATAGCCGAAATATGTGAAAACGAGGAAACACCCTAAAGGAGATCAAAACGGGAGTTGTGTAGTAGCGTAATTTTATGTTTTAATGATTAATCCACGTCCTAAAACTTATTTTAAACGTCTTTGAATTAGATTGATCACCTAGTTCACTATCACGCACATCGAACCTATAGATGTATTTTGCGGTGAGATGTGGGATAAGGGGTTTTGGGATCGTTGCGTAGATTCGGCCTAGTTGTTAGAACCGTTTCCAATACAGAGGTTTGTCATCGTTGTTCGAGCGACTCTAAGAGCATAATCATGTTAGGTTAATCGGTTTTCTAAAGGGAAAATTAATTAATTTCACATAGGGTGTTGAGCGAGAGTTGTTCAGACCTTAACACCAGAATTAGGAGTTGGCACCCGTGGATGTCGTTAAATTACTTTGAAAATGTAGGTTGGTTAAAACACGCTCCCTGTCAAGTCTTCTCTTAGGGGTAAAAGTAACTCGTTGGATCATAATTCGGCTATACCTTTTAATAACTAAACTACAACCGTTAGTTAATCTTTACTTTTGCACTAGTGTAATATCTCCCTACCATAATCTTGACCTGAACTAAGCTCTACGTCGACTTTGGTACTTAAACGTTATTCCCTGTGGATTCGACCTTGTTACCATTATAGTACTGTTGACCCGATACTCTGTCGGTTAAAGTTAGCAGTTAGTTATTTTGCTATCAAGCTTTTTGGCGCCTTTGCCGGGGAGGTAACGTTTGATATCTTGTAAGTTGACCGAAAGCTTGGGCTTAGGTCGTTTTTATTTTTTTCTCGTTGTTTCTTGTTTGTCAATGCATGACCCGAAGCTCCAAAGAACCACTCATCGAGCCAATTGAAGAAATTGAAGCTTACGCACGTCATAGAAACAGTCAGCGCCGAGGAGAACCTCTGATTGCCAGTCCGAACCCTTTGTTCGAGGAAGAAGGGGTAGTAGAGAGTTCATTGTCAGAATCCTCAGAGGGAATTGAGGATTCACCAACTCATAGAGATGGCAAAGAGCCCTTAAGCGAGCACAATGTACAAGGGAAAACCTCAGACACTACTGGTGGTAACGCAACACTACCATTGCATACTCCACCGAGGACCCCTCGTCATGAGCCGTCAAGAGATGACAACACAGTATTGTGTCAACTGAGAACCCCACAGCTTAATCAGAGGACAGGGATTGGATAGTACAGAGGATGACAAAATATTCAGAATACGCAGAACTTAGGACCCGAATTAGACCAAGAGACGGTAAATCGAGTATTGCAGATGCTAGAGAATCAAGGAAATCAACAGCGGTTCCAAAACCCATATAATCAGCAACCACCTATGCAGCAGGATTATCAACAGCAACAACAACAGGATTATCAGCCACAGATGGCTCAGCAGGTACAGCGACCGAGGGTCTGCCGAGATTACGTCACTACTCCTAAGGAAGTTATAAGGCACAATCCCATTAGAGTGCCCCCAATTAATGCAATCAACATGGACATCAAACAGAACATTCTGAACATGTTGGGGGAACATGCTCTATTCCACGGAAATCAAGCGAGAACCCGAGCAGTTTCTTGACCACTTTCTCAGATTTGTGGAACGATGAAATATAATGGGGTGAGTGACGAGGCGGTGAAGCTAATCGTTTTTTCGTTTGCATTGAGAGGAGCCGCAACGGATTGGTTCGATTCATTACCCAATGATTCATTGCATACCTGGGCAGATGTAGCGAGAGTATTTCTGAAAAAGTACTTTCCTCCGTTGAAGATGTTAGATCTGAAAGAAGAAATCTCTTCGTTTGACGGTCTCGAGGGAGAGACATTAAAAGAGACTTATGAGAGATTTAGGGGTTTACTGAAGAGATGCCCTCCACACGGTTTTTCTACGGTGGAGCAAGTCTTTATGTTATTCAGGGCCTTAGAGCCGATGGACCAGAACAAGCTGAATGCCGCCAGTGGTGGAGACATTATGAATCTGCCGCTAGAACAAGCTATGAGACAGATTGAGAATGCAGCAGAAGGAGAAGGACAATGGGGGTCCAGTAGAAAGAAGAAGAAATCCCCAATGGAAAGTGTGAAGTCATTGAAAGAAGAACTTGATAGAGAATCGGCCATACACGATAAGATGCAAGAAATGGTACTAAAGATGGACCGAATGGAGTTAGAAAGAAATAAAACACAAAGAATGCCGACTTTGTGGAGGTGGACATTCGGCCATGGAATGTACATCATCGAGAAAACCCACTTATCCACAACAGTTGCGACCTACTCCAGTGCAGCAACAGTTGGGAAATCAGAATGACCAACAACGAATGGATATCTATACAATGGGTCAAATGAATATGAATCATCAAGAGTTTGGCCAGCAACAGTGGAATCAGAACTTTGATAATCAGCAAGGGCCTCAAATAGATTATGGTATGGGTAATGATTCACAACAATATGATGTGAATTATGTTGGACAAGGAAACCAGGGGCAATGGAATCAGAATTAGCAGAATCAAGGTTGGAACCAGTGGCGAGAATCGAGTGGAATCAAAACATGAATCGAGAACCAAGGATTTAGGCAAAACCAAAGCCCCATACAACCGACCTTGGAATCGAACCCCCGTAATCGAGTTCATACCGAATCGTAATCAAGGTGGAATCAAAGCAAATAACCCTCAATCTCGATCCACAAGGCCAACAAAGAACAAACAAAGGCGGCGGTGGGGCGTAATCAAGGTTGGAATCAGAATCAGGGCCAGCAAAGTAATCAGAATCAACAAGCGAGCCAACCATTGAGAAATAATAATTCTGGCACCTATCAGCATCTGAATGCTCATCTGCACCAGAACAACCAAAACAGTCAGCAATCAAACAATTACGGTGTTGAAGACGCCTACCGAGATATCGGAAAGGTTAGACATGATCTTTACGAAAGCTAAACAAGAATCTGTGTAGAGCAAAAGTGGCCACACATTACGCCATTCGAACTTGGAGACCCAAGTGGGTCAAATAACCGGCACATTGAAAACAAATCTGAGTGGTGGACTTCCAAGTAACACTGAGAGAAGCCCAAAGGATGTGAATGCTGTGTTCACACGAAGTGGTAAAGAGGTTGGGTGAGTGATAAGAAGAAGGAATTATGGGGTGAAAAAGGCGGCGATAAGGTTTGAGAAAGAGAAGGCAATCGACCGTGAAGGGGCCATGTATGGTGAAGTCGAGATTGAGGACTTGGAAGTTGGCAGTGTGAAGAAAGAAATGGCTGAAATGAGGAAAGAATTGGAAGCAACGAAAAAGGCATTGGCTGAGGCAAACCAGAAAGCAGTGGAAGGGGCAGCACCGAAGAACAACTATGACATCAAAGAAGAAGAAGCCTCGTCGCCTAAAGAAAGAGGTAAGAAAAACAGAATTCCTCCTCCTCCCCCTGATTTTGATGTTAATACTTTACCCTATCCTCCTAAGGGACCCAGAAAGGACATACTGACTCAGGGTCAGGCAAAATTTCTAAATCTCTTAAGAAAGGTAGAGATGAATATTCCCCTATTAGAGGCAATTTCGAGCATTCCCCCATATTTTAAATTTTTGAAAGGAATGTTGTCGAGTAAGGAGAAGATGCAACAGATGGTACATTTGAGTGAGGAATGTTCTGCAATCTTTGATAATAGAATACCCCCCAAGTTGCGGGATAGAGGTAGCTTTACCATCCCAATTACCATTGGAGCGTGTTTAAAAAGCGTGCTATGTGATCTAGGGGCTTCGTGAGCTCGATGCCTAGAGGAATTTATGAGAAATTGGGATTGGGAGCGTTAGAGCCAACATGAATGACCTTACAGATGGCAGATAGGTCTGTTAGGAAACCTCTAGGGGTAGCTGAAGATGTGTTGGTACAGGTAGACAAGTTTGTTTTCCCCGTTGACTTTGTAGTCTTAGATATGGATATGGATACTAAAACCCCACTTTTGTTAGGTCGGCCTTTCTTGAACACAGGAGAGACCTTGATAGACGTTAAGAGGGGAGAGATTATACTACGAGTCGGGAAAGAAAGTGTGGCCATAAATGTCTATAATGCAATGAAGCATCCGGATGATGAAAAGAGTGATTGTTTATCTGTTGATGCTATATATCCTTGTATTTTGGAGCACACTAACCTGCAGGAATACCAAGAACCAATGGAAGAATGCTTGATGAAGTCAAGCACCGTAGAGGATGACGATCCACAAATGAGAGTTCAGTATATCATTTGGAGGCAACTCCTTTTGTCGACATAAGTGGAATAAGAAGCTAGAGCTCGGTTTGGTCGGCAAGCCGCCAAAGCCGTCAATTGAGGAACCACCTACCGATCCGGAGTGAATCCACTTCTAAGCATTTAAAGTATGTGTTTTAGAACTGATGAATTACTTCCTCTTATTGTTTCATCGCACTAACCGTTTTTTGCAGAAGCTAAGTTGATCCACGTTTTGAAGAAACACAAAAGGCCTTCGGATGGAAGATGGTTGACATAAAAGGGATCGATCTTGATATCTCGCAAGCACAAGATCATCTGGAAGAAGGTGCCAAGCCGGTTAGGCGATTTCGAGACAATTTGAACCCACATATGCAAGAAGTGGTAAGAAAAGACGTAGTAAAGATGCTTGAGTTAGGGATAATCTCACGCAATCTCCGACATTGAATGGGTGAGCCCCACGCAAGTCGTGCCTAAGAAAGGAGGCATCACGGTTGAGCTTAATGAAAAAGGTGTGCCCATTCCTACTCGTTTAGTTACTGGCCACAGAGTTTGTATTGATTTTCGCATCTTTGAATGATAAGACTTGGAAAGATCATTCCCTACCCTTTATTGATCAAATGCTAGAGCGTCTGAGTGGTCATGCATTTTAACGCTTTTGGACGGTTTTAGTGGCTATTATCAAATTCACATCGATATACATGACCAGGATAAGACTACATTCACATGTCCGTATGGCACCTTTGCATTCAAAAGAATGCCGTTTGGGTTGTGTAATGCACACTGCGACGTTCAAATGATGCATGATGGCCATCTTTCTTTGATATGATGGAGCATTTCATGGAAGTTTTTATGGATGACTTTAGCGTTTTTGGTGATACTTTTGATGAGTGTTTGTCGAATATTGATAAGGTGCTTGCACGTTGTGAAAAGACAAACTTGTTTTTAAATTGGGAAAAGTGTCATTTCATGGTAACTGAAGGAATTGTTTTAGGACATAAGGTATCGGGTAAAGGAATAGAGGTTGATAGAGTGAAAATAGAGGCAATTTCTAAGCTTCCTATGCCTACAAATCTAAAAACTCTACGTTCATTCTTGGGTCATGTAGGTTTTTATCGTAGATTCATTCCGGGTTTTTCCCACATTGCTAGACCTCTTACTCTTCAATTGATGAAGGGTGCCCCTTGTGTTTTTGATGCGGCATGCCTAGATGCTTTTCGAACTCTTAAGAAACTTCTTACTTCGGCTCCTATCTTGGTAGCACCTGATTGGTCCAAGGGGTTCGAAGTGATGTGTGATGCTAGTGATTATGCCGTAGGAGCTGTCCTAGGTCAGAAGGTCGACAAGTTGTTTCGCCCTATCTACTATGCGAGTCATACCATGAACTCGGCTCAACAAAAGTACGCCACAACTGAAAAGGAACTTTTAGCTGTTGTTTTTGCTTTCGACAAGTTCCGGTCATACTTGGTTGGATCAAAAGTCATAGTTCACACTGACCATGCTGCATTGAAATACCTATTTGCCAAGAAGGATGCAAAACCACGCTTGTTAAGGTGGATCTTGCTTCTTCAAGAGTTCGACATAGAAATTAAGAATAGAAAGGGGTGTGAGAACGTAGTAGCTGACCACCTCAATAGGATGGACCATGGAGACAAGAAACACTCTATTAAAGTTGAGATTGATGATCGTTTTCAGGATGAGCAGTTGTTCATAGTGGATACGATGCTCCCGGTTAAGCGAGGAAATTTCCTGCAGAGAGGGAAGAAAGGGAACCCTTGGTATGCACCATTCGTTAATTATCACGAGTGTGGATTCGTAGATCCTGAGTTTGATGAGAATCAGAAAAGGAAGTTTTATAGTGAGGTGAACCGATATGTGTGGGAAGATCCCTTAATTTTTAGGCTATGTGCAGATGGAATCCTGAGGAGATGTGTTGATGACAGTGAAATAGTGAGTATTCTCTCGTTTTGCCATGATAAAGAGGTTGGTGGCCACATCTCGGGCGAGAGAACAACATTGAAGGTGTTACAAAGTGGGTTCTACTGGCCCACTATTTTCAAGGATGCACATTCGTATGTTAAGACATGTGATGCCTGTCAACGCTCAGGGAGGATTTCCAAGGGAAATGAGATGCCCCAGAAACCGATAATAGTTTGTGAAGTGTTTGATATATGGGGATTAGACTTCATGGGACCATATCCGTCTTCTTTCGGGAATCAGTACATTCTTGTCGCCTGTGATTACGTTTCAAAGTGGGTTGAGGCAATTGCTTCGCCTACTAACGATAAACATGTAGTCATACGGTTTCTTAAGAAACATATTCTATCCCGGTTTGGAATACCTCGAGCGACAATTAGTGACAATGAAAGTCACTTTGCAAATAGAGACTTCAATAAGCTTTTAATGAAGTATGGGGTCACTCATAAGTTAGGCACTGCCTACCACCCTCAGACTAGTGGCCAAGTAGAAGTTTCCAATCGGGAATTAAAAGGAATCTTGGAGAAGACAGTCAATTTAATCTTAAAGATTGGTCAAAGAAGTTAGATGATGCGCTTTGGGCACACCGAAACTGCGTTCAAGACACCAATAGGTATGTCACCCTACATGCTTGTTTTTGGCAAGGCTTGCCATCTCCCCGTAGAGGTAGAGCACAAGGCCTATTGGGCAATTAAGAATCTAAATATGGATGACGTATTAATCGGTGAAAGAAGGATGGCCCAATTGAACGAAAGTTAGATGAGTTTCGCCTTCAAGCTTACGATTGTTCGTGAAATATAAGGAAAAGACCAAAATTCTTCATGATAAGTTGATCAAACCGCGTATTTTCAACGTAGGTGATGAGGTCCTTTTCTATAACACTCGCCTCCATTTGTTTCAAGGCAAACTTAAGTCAAGGTGGTCGGGACCATATACGGTATTGCGAGTTTTCGACTCAGGAGCCATCTAGGTAACACATCCGAAGCACGGAACGTTCATCACGAACGGTCTTCATCTAAAAAAGTATAGGAAGTTATCATTTGATGAGGCTCTCAAAATTGTGCATTTGACTGATCCCGAGCCTTGATTAATTGTTTCTGAATCTCGTCGAGCTTAACGACGTTAAACAAAAGCGCTACGGGAGGCAGCCCGTTATTAATAATAATAATAATTTGGATAAGACTAGTCTTAATGAAATGTAGAATGTGTGGAAAGTATGATCATAATGGAAGTTGAACACAAAGCACAACCAAGTCTCTGGATGAGTGTTTGAATGTCATTAAAAGTGAACGATTAGGTGGTTATCCGAAAATCTCTAGGTAGAATACAGAAAAAATTCAAATGCATCATTTCTTGGACTTAGGTTGTTGGGTGTCTTGTGAGAACCCTTGAGAATCTAGGTATAAAAGACTCACTACATTTTATGATTTAGTCTGTTTCCAATTTGAATTGATGCCTTGACTATGATATGTATATGCTCTATTGCCTATCGAATTTTCTGACGTGACAGAGCCATTTCTTTATTATTCCCATATCCCTATTCGATGTCTTGGCACGAGGACCATGTCCCGTGTTTTCTTTGTTTTAGTTTTGTATAGGGATTCGGGTCGTGCTTTCTCATGCCTGTTACGGGATTCAGTAGCACCTTTCTGCCAGGTTTATAAGCTAAGTCTTCCTCTCTATCTCATTCACACGCTTGGGACATTGCAAGTTTGTAAGTGGGGGGTAGAGTCGAGGTTGGTCTAGTAATGGCATTAAGTATTTATTTTGTATCAGAAATCCCTTAGTTTTTGATTTTTTTTTTCGAGCATTATTTAGTTGATTAAAATAAATTGTATAAGGTATATATTTCATGGATTTGATGATGTAATGATCGATTTGGATGTATATAACCAAAGTGAACCGTAAGTGCATTTTAACCCCAAATTTATTTGTGTAACATGAATTCATTGTTCACGTAAGCCTTTGATATTGAAGCGAAAATTTTAAACTGTATCCATTCAGTATCCTAGTGGTTATTCTAGAGAAAATTGCAGTAACTTAGAACCTAATTTTTTAACGTGTACTGTGAATATCTGAAGGTTTGAATGTGATAGAAAGGATATAAGTTAAGTGGAATGAAAAGAAAAATACCAAATTAAGATGAACTACATATATGTCGGTTGTAGCTACCAATGATTGGAGTGCGGAGAGGCGTTATCAATAAACGCCCTATATCACTATGAGGTTTAAAAGCTCCCCATTGCTGATGATAGTAGTCCGGCTAGGGTGTTATCACGAAACATCCTTTTCTTTGGGAATGAAGGCATATGCTACACATGTGAAATTAAGTCCACTAAGGTGTTATCACGAAACATCCTATTCTTTGGGAATGAATTAAGCATGGTTGAAAACTTAGTTATCTTCGACTATCCCAGTATAAACTGAATGATATGCTTTAGGGATTATCCTAATAAGTACAGGGAGGACTTTGTGTGGAATCACATCGCCTATACCTAGGAAAGTCATTAGGAGTGTCTGAATAGATACTTGTGCGAGGATAGTGGAAATTGAAAAGGCTTGTCACACACGCACTCTGTTATACATTTATATTGAGGTTAACGTGTGGTTATGATTCGAATGGTTTCATCATCTGGTTGTCCCTTACATCTTATCTCTTCATGATTTTTTCCTCATTCATTTTATTTTATCGCTTGTTTTGCTCGAGGACGACCAAAAGCTAAGTGGGGGGTTGTGATGAGGGAAAAATTCACAGTTATTTTCATAACATTTTACTCTATTTCTAATATCATTTTGAGCGTTATTATATCATTTCGAGTCATAAATTCGTAGATTTATCTAAGTATGTTACTAGTAGTTATCATGTAAAATATCGTGTTTTTGCTAGATTTTTACCGATTTTAGTAAATCGGAATGTCGTGGTCGATTTACGGGTATTTGTGGTATTTTATTGCAGATGTATAAGCCAAGACCCGAGAATCAACATTTTTAGGGATATAAGAGTGTGCCACTAACTTAAGTGGTCAAGTGGCTCAGTGGTTAATGGTACCACTAACGAATTATATCTTCGACGAACAAATGGCTCATTAAAACGGCATTTTCTGAAGAAGTGTCCTTAATGAAAGTTGTAGATCTTTGAAAGAGCTTTCCAACGCATTTTGAATCACGTCAATCGGACTTCTACAACTCAAGTATCATTAAGTCAAGTGGTCAAGTGGCTAATCAATTCGATTTAGTGGAAATCGAGAGATATCTTCGACGAATAAATGGCCCATCAAAACGGCATTTTCTGAAGAAGTGTCCTTCATGAAAGTTGTAGATTTTTCAACGAGCTTTCCAATGCCTCTTGAATCATCTCATTTGGAGGTCTAGAACACAAGATATGAATTTTAGAAGTTTTATTCAAATATATAAATTTATATCCGTAAATTAGATGATCAAGGGGGCTGAATGCAATGATTAGGCCGGCCTGGTCCGGCCCCTACCCGGCCAGGTCCGGCCCTTGGAACTTTGCCTATATAAGGAAGCATTCAGAGAGCAAGAAATACGCACCATTATATATATACATAGCGTATATATATATATATATCTATCCTTCTTATTTTCTTTAGTTTTTTAGGTTGTAAATAAGGCCTTATGCCGAAATAAATTTAGTAATATTAGTATCGTTGTAATGCTCGGGAAATTATTGGAAGTTCGGTGTTGCTGAAATCGTTGTAATATCAAGTTTTTTTTTATATGTAATCGAAGATATCTCTGTTATAATAGTAAGTTTGCTTTTGTTTTCTCTCATTATTGTTATATCTATATCTAGCTATTTCTTTCTTGATGTTTCTTGTTTCTTTCATTCTCGTTATATATATATATATATATATATATATATATATATATATATATATATATATGTATCTGTAGTAGTATCCATATATAGGAGAATCTGACAAATGATTGGATTTCGGTTTTAATTTGGTTTTAATAGAATTCTGCCATATTGATAGAAGGCTATTATGTAAAACTTCCCGCCATTTTAATCCATGTCATGTTGACAGAATCTGTTTATATGGGTAGCTAAACTTTTCATAGCCGAAATATGTGAAAATGAGTGAAACGCCCTAAATGAGATCAAAACGGGAGTTGTGTAGCGCGTAATTTTATGTTTTAATGATTAATCCACGTCCTAAAACTTATTTTAAACGTCTTTGAATTAGATTGATCACCTAGTTCACTATCACGCACATCGAACCTATAGATGTATTTTGCGGTGAGATGTGGGATAAGGGGTTTTGGGATCGTTGCGTAGATTCGGCCTAGTTGTTAGAACCGTTTCCAATACAGAGGTTTGTCATCGTTGTTCGAGCGACTCTAAGAGCATAATCATGTTAGGTTAATCGGTTTTCTAAAGGGAAAATTAATTAATTTCACATAGGGTGTTGAGCGAGAGTTGTTCAGACCTTAACACCAGAATTAGGAGTTGGCACCCGTGGATGTCGTTAAATTACTTTGAAAAGGTAGGTTGGTTAAAACACGCTCCCTGTCAAGTCTTCTCTTAGGGGTAAAAGTAACTCGTTGGATCATAATTCGGCTATACCTTTTAATAACTAAACTACAACCGTTAGTTAATCTTTACTTTTGCACTAGTGTAATATCTCCCTACCATAATCTTGACCTGAACTAAGCTCTACGTCGACTTTGGTACTTAAACGTTATTCCCTGTGGATTCGACCTTGTTACCATTATACTACTGTTGACCCGATACTCTGTCGGTTAAAGTTAGCAGTTAGTTATTTTGCTATCAATTACCAAGAACCCCAACAGGCATAGGAAGAAGTACAACTTCCCTAGATCAGCACTCAAACGCCCATTTGCTGAGTTTGCTCCCGTAATCACAAGAAATCTTGTAGGAAAGAAAGGGTCCATAGAGAATATGACCGAGCTCATGGCCATTATCTATCAAGGCATTTCATTCAACTGGTCGGAGTTTATCTTCAACAGACTGAAGCATCAAATTAAAAGGAACGTAATATGAAAATCACGGCACCTAGTAAGACTTGTAAAAGAAACATGATTTCTGGGAAAGAAAATCATATAGGATTCCCCTTCAACATCTATTCAATCAAATGAAAGTGAAACCCATCTATGAGCATACACTGCACAAAGCGAAGGTGATATTCAACTATGTGAAAGCATCCCAGAAACCACAACCTGTAATTGGAACCAAGATAAAAGAGCCTGAAAGCAGCAGATTAGGAGTTGGGAGGAGAACCAGATCTCAAAAGGCACAAGAACAACAAGGCAGACAAGGATATCCATGTTGTCATTAGTGATGATACATTGACTGAGGAAGAAGCACAATATGAAGTCACCTACTTGAAAGAAGGTGAAGAAGGATACCGTCTTACATCATCTGATGAAAAAGAGATTGAAGGTGAGGAAGATGCTACTAACAGTGAGGAGGAAAAAGGTGCAGAAGAGCAACAGGAAGGAGATCATCTTAAAGATGATCAAGAAAAGATGGGTCTTTCTGATGATGACCTGAAAATTCAAGAGGTGATTTTGAGGAGCCTCGACAAAGTTGACAAACAGCCGAGTGAGCCAGCTGATCAAACTCACTCTGCTGAACTTGTCAACACCCTCAGCATTGATCAAGGGGGAACAACAGCAGAGGCAGTTAAGTCTGTAGCACATGGAGAAAAAGAAAGTGACCTTCAACAGTCTCTCTCCGATCATGAGATTGCTGAAGAAGAAAAAGAAAAAGAAAAGGAAGAGAAAGAGGAGGAAGGGCAGGGTGATGCATTTGCCCAAGCAGAAGATGACAAAGATGAGGCTGATACATCTGCAACAGCAGAGGATGATCAAGAGAGACAATTCAATCTAGATATTAATCCCTTGATCGTGGATATGGAGAAGCACTACCAAAGCAGGCAAAATCTGAAAAATGCCTTAAAGAGTGATGCAACCTCCTTAAATCACAAAATTGAGGCCCTCATCAGTCACATTAAGGTTCAAGATGAGGTGATGAAGAGACAGGGCAACTTACTTTGCAACCTACATCATCTCATCCTCTATCATGTCCAAACTAATCTTGTGTTTCTAGCTGACAAAATTGATGGACATCTCAAACCACTAGTGGATACTTTGAATGCTCTTACTCAACAAATCCAACATCTGCATGAGATTATGGAATACTCTGGACAACAGCTCAACACCCTACTCAATGTCACTGGAGCATCAAACAAAATTCAGGAGGAAAAGTTTTGTCTTCTCCCAGAATCTAAGGCAGCCAACCAAATTCTAGAGGAAAGATTTGGTGATGCCTAAAAGGGGGAAGGAATTAGCAAGCCTGAAAGCTCCAGTGGAAAGAAGGAAATCCCAACAAACAAGGGAAAGGGCATCTAAAAGGCAAGGGCATCCGGTTTGAAGAAAAGAAGAAGTAGCCCTTTAATAAATCTTGAATTAATTCTATGCCTTTGATTTGTTTTAAAACAGATGCAATATCGTATTGCCCTTGAATGGATGAATAAAGTTTTTTAGTTTTATGAAAATTTTTGTATACTTATGTTCAGGCTTATGAGGGTTTTGACTTCATCAAAAAGGGGGAAATTGTTAGGAACATTTTATTATGTTTTAATGATGGCCATACTAACTGTTATAGCAAGCCTGAAATAATTTAGAAATCTCTGTATAAGTCTTTACTTAGACTCTGCATGTTGTATAAGTTGAGTTAGACAAGTATCGTACTAGTTGGTAGGATAGCGAAGTAAAACAGAAATCCGGCAGAGTGAAGCCAGCCAAGTACCAACAGAGAAGCACAAAGTCATTATGCTCTGAATTATAACCAAGGAAGTCTGTGATGACCTTGGATAAGTCTAAGTTATAATCCAAATGATGAAATACATTGTCAAATATGGTGTACACTAATCTCACCCAAATGAAGGATCAAGTGAACTACAAGAATTACATGAAAGATCAACGAAAATAACAAAACAGTAAACCGGCAGAGTGAACTAACTATCGGCTGAGTAAAGACAAAGGAGTGAAGGAAGATCTAAACAGCAAAGTCAGAAGGATCACTTAACCATTCAGGGAACGGCCAAGTAAAATTTACTCATTCAGATTTCAAATGTTGAAGATCAAGCATTAAATTCACAATCAATTGAGGATCAATCAAGGACAGATTTTCGGTTTGAAGAAAAATCCGATCACTGAAATCAAGGAGAATATAATTAAAGGGGAATCAAGAATTAAATAAAGGATTATTCTCCACATTAAATAGCCAATAGACGGAACTTCAAATCAAGGATTATCATGGCTATAAATAGAAGGCATTGACAGACACGAAAAATAACGATTTAATCTGATAAGAAACAAGCAGAAACTCTATCAATTTGAAAAGCCTTCTAACTGTAAGGAAACATCCAGAGATCAACTCAGAAATCAGAGCTCAAATTCCACATCAAGCACTGATATTGATCACAAGTCTTTGAATCCAATTCACATCAACTGAAGCAATTGAATCAGAGGAATCTGAGAAGGAGTTGCAATCTTTGTGATAGCTGCTGAAAGATTTCTTCTCAAGGAGCAGTGATAGAGACTGAGTCACTAAAGCTTTTGTAGCCAGGGAGTGATAGCCTGGAAGATTGTGAAGCTTATATAGCCAAGGACAATCTAACTATTGTATCTGTGAAAACAATAGTGAATTCCTCCAATCATCACAGGAGAAGAGTAGATTAAGGGGTTACACCACCCTAAACTACTATAAACCTTTGTGTCTAATTACTTTCAGCAATTTACTTTTCAGCACTTTGTTTCATTGCATACTATATCTGTGACAGCATAATTTACTTTGAACCAACATTTAAAGAAGGGACTTATCCGCTGCCCAAAAGCTTTTAAGTATAAGAAAAGTTTTTGAAATTCCACTATAGTCATTCACCCCCCCTCTGACTATAGTTTTACCCTTCTCTGGGACCAACATTGGTATCGGAGAAGTGTTCCTAATCAAAACCTGTTCAGATCTAATTTCTAGTAACAAGGAGATCACATATTTTCAAAGTAGTTTTCAAATTTGTGCTTTCTAAATTTCTTTCTTATTGGTACTTATGGATTCCTCACATTTCATGTCAAAGGTACCTGTATTTAATGTTAATAATTTTGATGAATATAAAATAAGGATGTTGTCTAATATTGCAGCAACTCATGAGGAGATACTGGATGTAATTAATGATAGCCCAATCAAGATCACAACTGTGATAACCACATGATCAGATCAAGGAAAAGAAATAGATAAACTCAAGAGAAAGATTGTACCAAGGATGACAAGAGAAGAGCAAATCTTGATTTTGTTGTAAAAGACATGATCTTGAAGACTCTGGACCGTAATATGTTCATGAGGATCTAAGATTGCAAAACAGCAAAGGAGATATGTGACAAATTAGCATTGATTAATGAAGGATCATAAGTAGTTAAAGAAAACAAATTATCTATTGCAACACAGAAATTTGTTAACTTCAAAATGAATACTGGTGAATCCATTGATCAAATGGACAATAGATTTTCAAGCATCATCAGTGAACTGCAGCAGCTTGGACATACATATCTATAGAAGGAAGTCTGTCTAAAAAACATTAGAGGCTTACCTGAGAGATGGAAGATCATCTCATCAGTAATCAGAGAGACAACAAATCTTATAAACACTGACACCTTGAGTCTGATGTCTCAATTAAAGGCTCATGAATTTGAGTTGAATGGTTAAGACAGTAATCCAGCTGAGGCACACAATGCCAGTGCACTGGTTGCACCAAAGCAAAGCAAAACAGCTGATGAAAACGGCAAAGAGACACATGAGCTGAAGGAACATGTAGCTTTACTGGTTAAACGTTTTGACAGGTTTAGCAAGAAGAAGCAATTCAAAGGAGGTTCATCATCATACAAGAAGTCAAACACAAGCAAAGACATGAAGAAAAATGATGATGAATACAGATGCTTCAATTGCAAAAAGATTGGACACTTCAAGGCTGATTGCCCTGAAGAAACAGATAAAGATAAGGACAAGAAGAAGTACAAAACAACAGATAAGAGAAAGAAGAAGAAGACACTTAAAGCTGAAACCAGTAGTGAAAATGATGAAGAATCATCTGAAAATGATTTAGATGAAGATGAGTCCAACAACTCAGACAACGAAAAGGCATGTCTATGCCTTACTCCTAAGGAAAGTGATGAAAAAGAGGTAACTTCTAGTTCATGCTCATCATCAAGTGCATCCACATCTGACACTGCATAATCTTCTATTCGCCCATTAGATTCTGCAAACCTAATAAAAAATCTCATGAGTAAATTTAAAAAATTGAGATGAATCATGAAATTCTGGAACAGGAGTGTGAGAACTAAGGGAGGAAAATAAAAGACAAAAGACTAAAAGCTGAACAAACAAGTAAAGAAGTAAACTCACCTGATCAACAAACAACAAATGTACATACATCAGGTGTTGACAGACCAGCTGAGAAAACCTCCCTACCAGTTATGATCACCACTGCACCACTTAGTGCACCAGCTTACAAACCCCCAAAAATGTTTGGATCCAAATTTGGTCTTGGCTACAACAGTTAGGATGAGAATAGAACAATGGAGAACACAATTCTGAATCTAGGACCAAGACTGGACAGAAATTCAGAAAAAGGACAGAACATAGTTTCAACCACTCATCCTGTACCAGTGAAGTCAAAACCCAGTGTAGTGAAACATCAGACTAAATCATCAAACCAGCTCAATAAAGGCAAAGGTTCTCTGAAAGGTAAGGGAAGACTTTACCCTTCAGAGGATGATTGGAATGTTACACCCCCAAAATACAAGAAGAAACCATTTCATAAATTGCAACATGTATTTATGAAAAGACAACCAAGGCATGTTCCTAAATACAAGAAGATATATGAAAATAAGTTTCCTCCTGCATATTGGAGAGTGAAAAAGGATGCAAATGCACCAAAAAGTAGAGAAAACTATCAGAATACCTTTAGTAGAAATATAAGAAGTTATTCTGCCACGCCTTATACATATGAAGTTGATGACTTCAATTATCCAAAAAGAAGACTCTTTGGATAAACACTTGGAGTAGGAGGCATGACTGGTAACAGGTATGGACCCAAAAAGTGTTGGGTACCTAATCTTGGGTAATTTGTTTTGTAGGATGTTTGGTACATAGACAGTGGATGTTCCTGACACATGACAGGGAAAAAGAGATGGCGACTGATTTTAAAACTTTGATGGACCCAAAGTAACATTTGGAGGCAAAGAAAACCCAGGCAAAAATTAAGGAGGAAAGCATAATGCTAAATAACAGTTTGAAAATTCAAAATGTAGCCTATGTTAAAGGACTGAATTTCAATCCGCTAAGTATCCGTCAATTCTGTGACAAATGCTACAATGTGCACTTCAACAAAGATTTGACAAAGCTGAGAACTGAGCTAGGAATGATGGAATTTGATCAAGTCAAAAGGAGCAGCTATTTGGAGTAATCAGCCGAGTGACTCCACCAACTGACTGAACCTTTGCAATTTTGGGTGCGCTCACATGGCAGGTTAAGCACTGGTAATCAACGGAGTTCACTTACCTGATTGTTAGGAAAAGTTTTATACACAGCAGCTCAGTGAAAAAGTCACTACACCAGCCAAGTCACTCCACCAAAATATATATTGGATTCAACAACAATCTAAAGTGTGAACTAAATAAGTTTTATACACGTGGAAAATCAAGGAAGTTATGGAGGATTATTCAGTGGAAGTTTACACACGTGGAGATGAATTTATAATCGTGGAGGAAACTATATTATTTTTGAATTACAAATGCCTCGATTCCCGGAATTTATCATTACTTACCTCAATGCACTCCCCTACTACACTCAAATGCCATGATTTATATACATAAAATCACACCATTACGTCACAAAATCCTTCCATATTCAACAACGTTCACACTACCTCAAATCATCCTATATAAACCACACTTAGAGATTTTTCAGAAATTTTTACGCTCTCTTGCAAATCATAAACCCTATTTTATCTGAAAAATCAAAGCTTTACATTCCAAATACTTCAAACAATGGCATCGTCTCCTACACTCTGGGCAAAAGAAAAGTACTATGAAAAATAGATGATCATAGGATCGTTTTTCAGACCTGAACACTATCTCCCACTTTGTGAAAGCGATGCACATGCTCAAAGATTAGTGGATGGCTGCATGAATCTGGGGTTGATGACATTTCTAAACCCCCCAATCAAAGGTATATGTTAACCTTGATTGCTTTCTGGAAGAATGCGAAGTTTGTACCCAGCAAGAAAAAAAAGCGACCCAGATTGCATTGTGAGCAAGATGTTTGACAAAGAAGTGGTTATCACTCTGGGTCTACTCAACAGATTCTTAAATCTATCCAACACTGGATCGGTCGATGTGAAGAAGATGCAGATAGACATTAATGCATTCTGGACCGAGATTCCCAAGAACCCCAGTAGGCATAGCAAGAAGTACAACTTCCCTAGATCAGCACTCAAACGCCCATTTGCTGAGTTTGCTCCTGTAATCACAAGAAATCTTGAAGGAAAGAAAGGGTCCATGGAGAATATGACCGAGCTTAGGGTCAAATTCATGGTTATTATCTATCAAGGCACTTCATTCAACTGGTTGGAGTTTATCTTCAACAGACTGAAGCATCAAATTCAAAGGAACGCAATCTGGAAATCACAGCACCCAGCAAGAACTTGCAAAAGAAAGGTGATTTCTGGGAAAGAAAATCATATGGGATTCCCCTTCAACATCTATTCAATCAAATGAAAGTGAAACGCATCTATGATCATCCATTGCACAGGGCCAAGGTGATGTTCACCTATGTGAAAGCATCCCAGAAACCACAACTTGTAATTGGAACCAAGAGAAAAGATCCTAAAAGTAGTAGATCAGGAGTTGGGAGGAGAACCAGATGTCAAAAGGCACATCAAGGAAAAGTACCAGTGCAAAAAATAAGAGGGCGCTCTTAAACACGGTACTGATCCAAAGACAATGAATACCGATCCAGTGAATGAGTCGGCACCCTAGAGATATCTGTACAGAGATGGAAAATCATCGAGCTAAACGGAATATGGCGACTACGATCCATAGCCGCAGCGAACTTGATAGCCCACAATGGATCAAGTTTCCCCAATCGACATCCACCTGCGGGTCACGGATGGCATGAAGAAGAAAAGTTTCATCCTCTTTAACCTCCTCAAAGTCCACAGATGGAGGAGCTCACGAGTTAATGAACCTCATCCACTCTCGGGTACTGTGAGACAATTCAGACGTAGGGCCGAGTGTTTGAGGCCACGCACGGTCAGGAAAAGCACGTGACGGGTAGGACGCAGTTGGGGTTGTCTACTTTCCTCATCTCCAAGATCCCAAGCAACATCGTAATGAGTTGAAGAATTCATAACGGGAATACGGAGAATTCCGTTGATAGCCTCTGGGTTAAAATTGACAGGAACTCCTTGAAGAGAAACAGAGCTTACGACAACCTAATAGATCTTTGAAAGAACAGAATAAAATTCTGTCACCAGTGTGATGTTGAAAGGTGTCATAGGTGGGGAGATAAAATCTCGCCGCCCGGAAAGTCGGACCTGAAGCAGAGAGCCGTCACCTTCAACTTTGTCCTCGTTCAGACCTCTCTCCCTTAAAAGCTTAACTAAATCAAAATAACGTCATAAGTGGGATTTGGCAATCTCAGAAGCATTAAGGAAGAAGAGGGAAACATCACGCATTTGACGGGCTTTGAACACACGACTGAGCTACCTTCTCCAGATCAAAAATACATGATCAAAGAACCAAGATTTGTGAGAAAAAGAGTAGTGAAAAAATGCCACGAGAATCCTCATTTTTATAGGAAGATGCGAAGGGTGAACGGCAAAGATCAAAGCAATCGGACGTTCAAAATTCATGCGGTTTATCTGAATTTTGAATTTCAAAAGACGCATTTAAATCGCCCGGTAGTTATTGAAACAAGATCCAATGCTGCATTCATTGCGCCGTTATCGAAAAGCTCAAAAGCCTGCCAATGAACTGTCCAATCAAATCAGAACTTTCCGCCTCCCAACAGCACGCCTACCATCTATTTTAACTGAGCCTGCAGCTGCCTCGCCTGAAACAAGGGGGCCGCACGTTGGAATTTTCAAGATGTGATATTTCAACCAAGCCCGTTGCGACCTCACGTTAAACAAGGGGGCCCGGGAGTGGAAATTTTCAAGCATATCCATGCCGAGTTAACATTTCAACGAGGTCGCCATCAGTATTGTTTAAAACAAGGGGGCCGTATGAGGATTTTTCATTCCAGTCCCAGAGGTTAGTCATCTATTCCAATCAAGCTCACCATCGCCTTTCTTGAAAGAAGGGGACCGGATAAATGGAAATATAATTCCAAATCACAAGCTGGACTTTACATCAACTATAACGAACAACACGGTAAATGTTTTCAACCTCGCCAAGGTAAACAAGGCAAAAATTAACTACATGCATTTCTACATTAAATTATTGGCGAGCCCGAATTTCTACCTCGCCAAAAATTAGGGGCCGCACGTATATACTGCGAGCTCCCTCGCAAAAGAAACAACAAACAAGATGGAAAATAAAGGAGAGTGCATTCAAAAAAGGACAAAAGCGGCCACATGTCAAAGTAAATTATTACAAAACAACTGAAGGAAAAGGTCAAACTTGTTCGGACACAAAGCAAAATAGAAGCAAAGTCAAATTTTTACAAAACAACTGAAATTGTTGTGAAAAGAAAAATTACAATCTTCCATCCTGATCAGGCAGAGTTAGGGTGTGATCGCCAATCAAGTTGAGAAACTCATCACCAGCCTGAGAATCTTCAGCAGCAGTTTCTCCCTTGACCAAGACAGTTAAGTTCACCGTGTTGCGGGAAGAAGGATCCCAAACGGCCTTACCTTTATTTATCTGATCAGCAGCAATGTCAGTGATGTGCTCATCGGTGGAAGGGATGTCGGGATGTAAGGCCAACAATTCGGGCCGCCGTTGGGAATAAGCATTCCACTCGGCCAACTCATCAATACTGACAGACTCCCTACCACGTGTAGACCAAAAGCAGCGAGCCAGGTGATAAAAACCCTGATCAAAACTCGCCTCCCGAGTATTTAAAAATTCATCAGACTTCTTGTATTCAGCAATGGCCAAAGGACCAGCCTTTTCGGAAGCTTTATTTGCAGCGGCGAGTAGCTCCTCCAAACCGGCGATCTTCTCCTATGCGCTTTTAAGATCCTCTATAGATTTTTTGGTGACCTCTTCAGACTTCTCAGCGATCTGTATCAGGTCCGCCACTTTCTGCTGTAGTTGAACATCCAACTCCTGACTCATCTTAATGGTCTCCCTCAAGCGAGCATGTTCACACAAAGTATTCGCATGCTTTGCCATGAGATCAGTCTTTGCCTTATCTACAATAGCAAGAGCATTAATAGCTTTCCTGATTTTGGCCTTACGTTTATCGACGGCCTTTATTGCCTTATGGATGCGAGTTCTGAGCTGAAACATGAAAAAGTGTAAGCCCGAAAAAAATGGAATCAACAGGAAAATATGACATAAGTAAAAATTACCATAGAGGTGACGAGCCCGAAATGTCCAGCAAGGTCTTTAAGCTCATCAACATCCTCTCTTGGAGGAGTAGCGTCTTGGACCGCGACACGAGTGGTGATTCCTCGGCCAATCTCCATCTGAATTCCTGGTGGTGAGTCCCAAGTAAGGCGGTTTAAGGGAATAACATCAGCCATTGCTTCCCTCAGCTGGATCGCCTTGTCCATAGCAAGAGGACTTTGAGTAAACTCAGGATCCAACCAGAGGACCTCTTTAACCTTGTCACCGCGAGGCAAAGGTTCATGCACCGACGCCCTGGCCTCCTCAACGACCTCCTCAGTTACCGCTTCAGATCGGACAACAATTTTCTCAACAGGGCGCTTTCAGAACGGCCAGAGCCTTCATCAGCTTCAAAAACAACAGCAGTCTTAGATTTCTTGGAGACTTTGGACCGCTTAGGAAATTGAGACTCTTTTGCGGGCACATCCGTATGAGATCTTTTCTGAACCCCGCCAGCCTGACTTGGGCCCACACTTTTGTTGGCTACGATCTGATGTTGTTGGTTAGGGTCGTAAGTTTCAACAATGATGGAAGCATCCACGGTATGTGGTATCTTCCCAGGAGCCTCCTTCAAAGCTTCTTGCAAATATTTTACCGCGGCAATAGCATGCTCTTTTTTTTGAGCACGATGCTTGTTAGCATCAACCATTCCGACTGCAAAAAAGAGTGCCAGAACATAGCAGAGTAATAATAAAGCTTGAAAGATTAAGGAAAATCTATGAAAGAAAGTTAAGGCGAGGTATTCTTTTAGGATCGCCAAAGCATACGCTACACTCAGAAGGAAAAAATTTGCCCAGATGGAAGTCTCCTACCCAATCCGAGTCAGCTTCCTATGGCTCTATGGCGACTAAAGCTTTAGACTTCGGTGGACCTACTATTCCCGCCCTGCTCGGACATGGCTCCGCCATATCAAAAGGCCAACCCATGAAACATTCCTCTTTGATTGCTCGATCCCATCTGAGTTTATAAGTGTCATAAGCCCTTTAACGAGGTAATGCTCAGAAACAAGAAGCTACTCGAATAATAGGGTTGAGTTTTTCCCTCTACGATGAGCGGCGTTCGGGAAGGGCCAACCAACCTTCGATTCGACCTTAATAAGACGGTCCCCCTAGTGATGAATCTTATTGGGTAGAAGGAAAAACAAATGAGGAGTTTTATTCCTCAAGGAAATATGCCCTGGGATCGAGGTTCCGGTAAAGTGGTAGAACTGGTTCAAAAGAGAGATAGTGGGCTCCGTCTTCATCATCCGGCACATCACGATGAACGACATAAGTTGGATCACGGGCCCCACTCTGAATTCGGTTGGCAATGCTTCCATACATCGAAATATATCTACTAAGAACGGATCGAAAAGGTGTCGAAAACCATCATAAAAATGATCAAAGTGAAGTACTAAAGAGTCGCCTGGGTGATGAGGGCCGATGAGATGAATCAAATAGAGAAAATCTGTAAACACTCGTGTCTATATTGTATCGGCACTTCAAGGTTTTAGCAAGATCGTTACTACTTCGAAGCCGTTCCTACTCCTCCTCAAGGGCTTTCTCGTACTCGGCTACAAGGGCAAACTCCCTTAAGGCATCGGGATTATTGGGTTTCGGGGCATTCCCCTTCGCCGCCTTACCGGCCGCCGGGGTCGGCTGCTGCCCCCTCTTTCTTTTAGGTTTCTCAGGAGCTACCTAGAGGAGCTCGTGCGGAAAAGGTTGATTCTCACCCTCACTCTCCCCCACGAGTTTTACGAAGGCGACGTTCTCGGCAAAAATGGTGTCTTCCTCACTTATGGCGCCGCCGGTTCTAATCTCACCCTGACGTCGGGTAGCCTCCTTGCTACTCTTCTTACGTCACGGTGCTAACTCGGGAATGGCACCAGCCAAGTCAAGGGGATCATCATGGACTTGAAAGATGGCTTCCCGCTCAGCCAACTCGTCGAGTAAGTCATTTCTGGCGGCCACATCAGGACTGGTAGGGTCGTCTTCCACTTCGTCCGGTGCATAATCATACGCCTCTTCATCCTCATCTGAATTTCCCCCCAAGGAGTATTCATCATCAGACATCCTGAAAAACAAGAGGGAAAGGCGGAGTTTAGTCACCTGGGAGAATCAAGATTAAAACAGAGGGGTGATCCCACCCATCTCGACACCTTCCCCTCCGTTTTTATCCCTAAGTGAACTTGAAACGCGATTGCCAATGGAGGGAGCATACATTACAAAGGTCATCACCAAAATACCTAGGTAAGCTCACCCGAAAACCCCCACAAAACCCCACAAACGGCATACCATTTTATACCCCATGGAGGAAAACCAAAGCCAAAAACGAATAACTACTCCAAAAAAATTCCAAACATTAACCCCTGAAAACACAATCGAACAGGCTTACATTGCTATAAAGCAAATCAAACTGAAAAAACGATTGAAAAACGAGAAGGAACAAAGAAAATTGGCTAAAAATAGGGCGGTTTACCTGTTTTGGAGTTAAGAAGTGGGCCAGAAATTAGGAAGTAAGGCCGGAAACCTCAAACAGCAGCCGGAAGCCTCAAAATCTACACCAGAATCTTCAAATTGCCGCCGGAATTCCCCAAATCTCTTTCGAGAAACTCAAGTTCTCGCTGGAAACACGCTTAGGATGTTGAGAGGGAGAGAGCAAAAACTCGAAGGAAATTAAGAAAGTGAGAGGTAACGAAAAGTGTTTTGAAAATGCGGGAGGAAGCTTTATATAGGAAAGGGAAAGCTGATCATGTGGCCAAGATCTAATCCATCCAAAAGGCCCCGATTCGGGTGGTCTTTTCGAATTTTGAAAGTCGGAAAACCGTCATCATTGATCGACAACCATCAATGCCCACGTAAGTACGTGGGTGGTTACCCAGGAGGCTGACGATAGGCCATGAGCTAACCTTTCACTTGCCCCACTACCCACGACAGACACCTCACGCCATCTCTCTTCAACAGTTGTCACTAAAGCGCTCCACTCAATTGAGCTCGACAATCAAATCGTGACTCTAAAAGGCTTCAAGGCACAAAAGGCCGTCCGCTTTATAGCGCGATCCTAAGAAACATGTCGCACTAAATGACATCTGGGACGTCTGCTTCATAGCGCGGCCCCACGGCAAGATGCTTGACGACATAAAAGCTGCAGGAATAAGTCAGACAAAACGACAAGGCCGTCCGCTTTATAGCACGAGCCTAAGAAACATGTCGCACTAAACGGCATCTGGGACGTCTGCTTCATAGCACGGCCCCATGGCGAGACGCTTGACGTCATAAAAGCTGCAAGAATATGTTGGACAAAACGACAAGCCCGTCCGCTTTATAGCACGATCCTAAGAAACATGTCACACTAAATGACATCTGGGACGTCTGCTTCGTAGCGCGGCCCCGCGGTGAGACGCTTGATGTCATAAAGGCTTTAAGAATCAGTCAAACAAAACTATGGCCTTCTAAGGTCAAAACATCACGTTTCAAACAGAGCTACGGGTGATCCATGAGCACGCTTTACTCAATGCTTGGCATTTTTAGGACAATACCGAAGACACGGAGTAGGGGGGCATTGATATGTCTAAATAGCACTGCCACCGATGAGCCATCGGATAAAGCCTATTTAGCCACCAGGGAGGATAAGGAAAGATCCGCGACTATAACATCTGCGGCGGCAATAAACTGAGGTCGCCAAAGTCGGCTTCCCCGCCAAAAGCATTCAAACCTAAAAAATCACTAGAAACTCAGGGGGCCGATCGGCGATCCCAACAGAGGTCCAAAAGAGACCGCATAAGCCTTTGGAGGAAGAAGACAATAGTTATTGTTGTGTTGTGAGACCTTGAGTGTCAATCTGTCGAGTCTTTTGTTTGTTTATCTTCTGCATCTTTCATTAATTTCTCTTATATGACGTAAGGCATACGTGCGGTTTAGGGTTGTCTTTAAATGTTACGTGGTGAATGTTCTGCTGTCTAGGATCTAACACTTTTCTTCTTTTGCAGAGATGGAAGGTGATAGGAGAGTTACTTGTTCCACAGCAAACCGTTTGATCAGGACCCTCTAACTTCTTCAAAACCGGTCCCTCTTGCTTTACCTCCACCTCTTTTAGGACTAGATTGAAAACTCAGGGCCAATCTCAAGGTCAGTCTCAGGGTCAAACTCAAGGGCGTTCCCAAGGGCCTCATAACCATGTGTCAAGTGTCCCTTCTAGGTCTACTTCGAAAAGACTACCACATTCTTCTTGTCAGGTTACCCCTCATCCACCACAAAATGATTCTCACACCCATCAGTGGCAAGGTCAGTCAGAAGGGTTTTAGTATTGTCCTTCAGCACAGTTTCAACAGGTTCTCTTTTTAAACTTGTTTCGGACACACTTTAATCAAGTACATACAATCTTCCATGCGGGCTTAAGTTTAGGCAGCGGTTCCAGTATTCAGGTGATTCCATGATGCACATGTTTATGGAGTATATGAGAGACATGAATGACAAAGAATAAAAGATGTACGGAGAATTGTCTGACAATAGACCAGAAGCAAAAGCTTCTAAGGCTGGAGGCTGGTATGCTGACATGAAAAATAATGGTGCTCCAGTGTTTAATGGCACAGGTGGTTCTGAGAGAGCAGAATATTGGGTCCAGTAAATGGAAAGGCTTTTTGATATTTTTGAAGTGCCCCAAGGCAAGTGGGCTAGTTTGGCCACGTCTTTTCGGAAAGAATGTGCACAGAAGTGGACTGAGACAATAGTGGCTACTAAAGGGACATACCCAGATTGACATACGTTCAAGGTTTGTTTAATGGCAAGTACTTTCCTTCGTCAGCTCATTCCCAAACAACTGCAGAATTCTTCAGGTTGAAACAAGGAAATATGTTGGTTGTTGAATACTCCCACGTATTTGATGAGCTTCGTTAGTATGTACCCTGGATGCTCATTGATGAGAAGGTGCTAACGGATTAGTTTGGTGAAGGTTTAAGTCAAAATATTAGGACAGATTATCAGGTGTTCCCCTAGTGGATATGGTAGACCTGCTGAATCGGGCGACTAGAGTTGAACGGATTTATAAGAACTCTATAATGAGTGTTGGAGTTAAGATGTCACATGAGGAGATGCAAGGAGACGGGGCCGCAATTGCTTCAAGGACCAACCTTAGATAGTTTCGTCGATTCTAGTATGCTCATAGTGTTCCAAGCGTTATCCGGGAGAGTGTAGGTTTGGTAAACAAGTATGTTATTTGTGTGGGAAGCAAAGACACATGGCTAGAGAATGTTCTAACCTGCGTGTTTAGACAAACACACCTCCAACCCTAGCCAAGGGTAAGATTCGTGGGGTTTGAATTTTGAGAGAGGGAAAACTCTCCCGGTGAAACCTTGTTCCATAGCCGATTTCAAAACCTTCTTGCTCATTCAATGCGTTCTATCTACCTTTCTCTAGAAAATTTATTGCAATCATCTATTTCACCTAATATGTTTTAATTCTCTGATTTTCTGGGTTCAATTTGACCCAATTTTGTCCCCTTATGGGGAAAAATATGAAGAAAAAATGGTCTGGATATTCTCTTGCAAAATCGAGGAACAATGAGACTCCTCCATCATTTCTTTCACTTACATCACTAGGTGCTGGTGGTTTGTTGGCTGCTCCGGTTTCTCCGGTTGCTACGGACTCCATGGTTGCAGGTAAAGAAGCTCCGGCTGCTTCAGGTTCTTCTTCTCCGGTGGCTGAAAGTTCTGAACTGCTATGAAAGCTCTCTGTTTTGTACTCTCTGAGTGAACAGGTAGGGGAAGCGACGGTCAAATTAGCTGATTCCTTCCCTACAATGGAAGCGGCGGTTGTTCAAACTACGGTCTCCATTAACCAGAAAGTTTTATTGAAAGTACATAAAGATAAATAAAGGGAAAGTCGTTCTCCTTTTTTTGATAATGTACAAGTTCTTATTAATGGCAACCAACTTCTGAGGAAAATGACGTGTATGATTTCTGGGGAATCTGAGTCTGTTTGTGAGGCTTTTATGGAAGCAAATTTGATCAATTCATAGGCAATTTCTGCTACAATGGCCCCCGTAGCCCTTGCTTCTTTCGAAGCTCATATTGCTGGCATTAATAGTGTTATTATGGGTGGAAATTTGCATTTTGACTCTGGGACCGTTCCTCTGGGAACTGGGGTTGAGGGGAATCCCAAGGCAGGTATTGAATCTTCCATGGTAGGTACTAAAACTGCCATCATTGACTCGTTAGCTTGGAATGTTATTGTGGTAAATGCTTCTGTTATTCAGAATGCTTCTATGAAAAATGAAGATGGCAATCAGTTGAATAGTTTGTGCACTAGTGAGACTAGGAAACATGCTATTAGCACCAATTTTCCATGTACTTCTGTTGATTCTGGGCTTAGCACAACAGCTAGGGGTGACCCTTTTGGTGATCCCACTATTAGGCCATTACCCTCTACACCAATTGCTGCTCCAAATCATAGTGCACCTATTGATAACCTTGGAACTGAGTGAAGCCATTCTAACAGGATCATAACAATGGAAAGTCTGGGTGATACTTCTAGTGTAGTTCAGACTATAGCCAAAGGTACTACAACTCCATGGTCAGATTTTGTTTGTGAAGAACAGGTTGCCTACTAGGGGATTCAAACTAGTTGAGGACATTTCTATAGTCAAACCTGAGGAAGTCAACTTTGTTGGAAAAATAATTAATGAAGATGAGATTCATAATGTCAGTTTAGTAGGTTACTTTTCTCCTAGGTACCCAAGTAAAGAGGCAGTCCTGAAATTGTTCAATCTTGGCCACTTAAGTGCAAAAATTTCAAGCACACATTTGGTTGGATTGTCTTCCCCTTTGAGAACCTGGTTGACATGGATAGGATCTTGCAGGGGGGGACTTACTATGCAAATAGAAAATCCCTTCTGTCGAAAAATATGCCTAAAATGTTCACTTACAATAAAGATGAGTTATTTCTGGTTCATGTTTAGTTGCAACTTCCTAACCTCCCTCTTGAGTTTTGGCAGCCTGAACATCTGAGTTGTATCTGTTCCTTCCTAGGGGTCCCTTTGTATACTGAAATTTGACAGTCACAAAAGAAATACTTAGCTTTGCAAGATGTCTGGTGGAGGTGGATGTCAAATATGGTCTTCTTAAATGTATCCATATCAGAAAGACTGATGGCATACTCATACCTCAGCATGTTTTGTATGAGGGTGTGCCTAAGTATTGCAATGCTTGCAAGATGCTTGGCCGTGCACAAGTTAACTGCAATGGTCAAAGGAAAGATGAAACACAATTGTATATAGTAAGGAAACCAAGAAGGCCAGGAGCCACCACTATTGAAGGACCATCAGTTGCTTCTGCCTAGAAAGCTAATGAACCTGAAATGGGGAATAAGCCAAAAAGAAACAGAAAGAAGAAAGTCCACAGCTCAGACTATGATGATGCTCCTTCTTCATCAGCTAAGAAGGGTCGAGATTTTGAGAAAAAAACTGGTACAGATGGCGGTACAGATGGTGGTGGGGATACATAAGGAGGTCCTACAAAATCTGAACTTAAAGGTGTGGCAGATGAGGAAGGGGAACTATCTTAAAAATCAACAATGGATGAAACTAGAAGACTGAACAGTGTTGAAGTTGAGCAAATCTTCCTACACACTTAAGGATGTGGAATATAATGTTGTGGAAAATAAGAAAAAGAATCCAGCTAATGGCTCAAAGGAAAAAGCAAGTGGGAAAGAGTACACAACTTCTATTAAACCTATCGAGTGAGGGTTCCTGCCTCCTGTCAGATAGAAATTATAGGTTTTTGGAACATAAGAGGGTTCAACAGGTCATCAAAGCAAGCTGGTTTTGTTAAATATATTAGACAACATTAGATTGCCCTGTTTGGAATCCTAGAAGTTAAGTTGTCAGTTTCTTCTAGAGATTTTTTTATGAGAACAAAGTTTGCTAATTGGTCTTGTACAGATAACTTTGATCTACATGGTTCACATATAATCTTCTTGGTTTGGGATCCTGCAAATGTGTTTGTGGAGGTTCTGGATACAAGGGTTCAGTGTGTACACCGCATGGTCAGGGTCTTTGTTTCTAGGGTGGAGTTCTTGGCTACCCTTGTTTATGGGCTTCACTCATCTTGTACTAGATGACCCCTTGGGATAAGCTGTATGAATTTTCCAGCACTGATATTCCATGGATAGTGCTTGGGGATTTTAACTGTGCTTTTGATCCAGGGGATAGGCAGGGTTCAGTGGCAACTACAGAGTATGAGATGTAGGATCCTCAGGACTGTTGCCTTACCACATGCCTTACTCCTTTAAGATCTGATGGTCAGTTCTACACTTGGTCTGGTCGGACAGTGGTTTTAAGTATTGGTAGGGTCCAGGTGAATCCTTCTTGGTATGATATGACACAGAGTGATTTAAATTTTTTTGATCCTGAGGGGGTTAATTCTGACCATTCCCTTTGTAGGATCACTCTGAGGGAGTAGACTTCTGTTGTTGGGAGACCTTTCAAATTCTACAACATGTGGACTGCATACTTAGATTTTTTTTTATCTACTTTAAAGTCTAATTGGTAGTTTGAGGGTCTAGGCAAAACAAAGTTTAAGTTATGCAAAGAAATTAAAGGCTTTAAAGAAGCTCCTCAAATCCCTAAACAACCTGCATTTTGCCCATATTACTTCTAAAACTGCTGCTGCTACCTTGGAACTAGAAAATGCTCAAGTTGCTTATCTGTCTAACCCTGGTAATGAGGTGCTGGATGCATATGTGGATTTGAAAAGAAAGAAGTGTTAGCGGTTGGTTGAAGCTGAAAGAAGCTTTCTTAGTCAAAAAGCCAATGGGATGTTTTTGCTAACAGTGATAGAGGCACCAGATTCTTCCACTCTTTGATCAAGAGCAATCACGCTATGAACCATATAAGCACTATTTTGTTGGATGATGGTACTTATACTACCTCTATGGACCAGGTCTCTGATGCATTCTTGTCCTTTTACATGGATCTACTTGGTACTCCTGGTGATATGGTTCTTTTGTGTAGGAAGTAGGAGCTTAAATCTAAACAAATTAGATCTATGCGCAGTGGATGGATCACGATTCTTAAATTATAACACATAAACAAAGGATTTAATTACTACAAGGGGGTTAAGAAAATCATACCAATAGTAAGGAAGAGAAGATATAATCTTAGGATGAGAAGCCTTGATCTTCCAATGTGTTCTCCAAACGGTGGTTGGTGGACACCCTTCTTGATATGAGAACCTCCTTGATATGAAACACCAAGAAAAACTTGTAGTTTTTCTTCTTCTAAAACCCAAGACAAGAGAACTATTTTTTTTTTCTCTTTTCTTTGGTGGTGGCCGAAAATTCTTCAGTGTTTTACACTTGGAATAACTCTCTTTTTATATGAGAGTAAATCCTTGGTCTCCAAGTTTTAATTAAATAAATAAATAAATAATTAAATTAAATGAAAAGATATTTTCCTTAATGAGTAATTGTGACATGTTATTGACCAATAGGAAACCAAATAACATGTCATACAACCAATCACATAACAAGAATATTTTTTATTTTCCATAACACAAGAAAATCAATTCTTGTGCTGAAAGAGATCAAAAATGGCGCCACCTGGCTCCGTTTGGTTTCGGACTGACTGGATCCATTTGGATCCAAGAAAGAGAAAGAATTATAAAATATAGTGAAGTAATGATGATAAAGTTGAAAAGTTGTATTGAAATTTGTGTAGTTAAAGTAATGATTGTTGATTTGAAATATTATATTGAAAAAGTAATGGTTAAATAGTGTAATGAGTGTATAAAGTGATGGATTAAAATTATTTTATTTGTTGATGTTGATTGATTGATGAAAGAATTTACAATAAAATAATAGAATTAATAAAATAATAATAAATAAGTTAGTGGGGTGAATAAAATATTGGTTTGGGATCCAAATGGATCAACCTAGTCCCAAACCAAACAAGGAGGGTTTTAGCCCACATAAAATGTCTTTTATGTGTATTATATTAGTTAGCACAACTAAATAATATTCATGCATATCAATTAATTGGCCCAACCAATTAATTATTTCTGAGGTCCAAATAAACAAGAATATTAGCCTGAATTATAGAAGCCACATTGGGGACCATTGACCTATAACCAATAGCTCCAATAATTAAATATATTATTCATCGAACAAAATAAATATATTAAATTATTAATTCTGGGATTACGCCACCATAAACCCGAAACTGAACTCTACCAATTATAGATATATACTTATACTCAACTCATAGAGTGAATAAGCGTCCATTGATATAATCACTACATACGGATTAACCCTCAATAGACTGTCCACTCTGTGTGGATGTCTCCGTAAACCCGACATAGAATATCTTATCCTTATTTACCATTAACCCCCTGATGATCAATTAGTGCACATATCTGACTAGTAGCTAATTAGTCAAATGTGAACTCCCGGGATCGATCACTTTCTTAGGGCTAACAAATAAGGGGACCGTCTCTCTACTTCCCGCAGGAAGGAATGGATTCCATGTCTGTGAAAATCAGAACTACTCACTCATCAGGAGATAGTGCCAATGAGAAGTGACTAGGAACACATATTTAAGTGAACCGTAACTAACACATTAAACACTACCCCGAGACAAGCAAAGACACTCGTGATCACCTCAGGATTAAGGTTGATCCATATATGATCATCTAATGATTTAATAAGATTCCTCGATTACGGAATTATATCGAGAAATTCAGATTAAATCTGTCAAGTCCTATATGAATGCCATCATATATAAATGCCCCACGTAGGTACCCTCTACGGACAGTCCGGATAAGACTATCACACCCTAAGGTGTTCTGGGCGCATTATTGGTGTTTTAATCAAGAGACCCTAAACTCGATTAAGTTCACCACTGAGTAATATGATTTAAGTATATCACCACTAACTCAATCCTCATGTGCATGCCATACACTGAGTTAAGAGGTTACATACTGATATACTTAGGGTTTGTAGCAGTGTATTACAAACAAGCACAAAGCAAGTAATAAGGTGAGATAAATTCTGTTATAAAAAACAATTACACAAATTGTCTTTCGGGCACTACACCTAACATTTTGATCCTTCCATTTTGTCCGAGGGCACCTCCATCCCCCTTGATTTCTTGAATGGGTTGACTACTGGGGTGACTAGGGATACTATTAAGCAGGTGGTTTTTAAGATGGATGACAGCAAAGCTTCAGGGCCCGATGGGTACTCATCGGGTTTCTTCAAGCAGGCCCGGAATGTGATTGGAAATGATGTCACAAATGCAGTTTTGGAATTCTTTAGACATAAGACATTGCTTAAACAGCTGAATCATGTTGTGATTGCTCTTGTTTCAAGGAATACACATGCCACTGCTGTTAAGGATTACATGACCATTTCATGTTGTAATGTGGTATAAAAGATCATTGCTAAGATACTAGCTAACAGATGGGATTTGGTCTTGTCACTCATTATTAATGAGGCACATGCTGGGTTTGTTATGGGGAGGTGCATGAGTGAAAAAATTTTCTTGTGCCAAGAGTTGATTAGAGGGTATAACATCTCCAGGTCTCCTCCAAATTGCATGATTAAAGTGGATATCAAAAAGGATTTTGACTCAGTTCACTGGGGGTTTCTTCAGAATATGCTTGAGTTGCTTGGTTTTCCTGATTTCTTTATTGACTAGATTATGGCATGTGTCACCGGTTATATCCATTAACGGGGAGACGAAAGGGTTCTTTAAGAGGAAAAGAGGTTTGTGCACAAGAGAATTAATCAAGAAGTTTGGGATGGAGAAATCAGCTAGCATTGCAACACCAATCAGAACTAACATCAGATTAGTTACAGACAAAGATGGCATGGATGTGGATCAAAATCTCTACAGAAGAATGATTGGAAATCTACTTTACTTAATAGCCAGTAGACCAGACATATCTTTTGCAGTTGGTGTATGTACCATATTTTAAAAAAGACCTAAAGAAATCCATCTCACTGTTGTTAAAAGAACCTTGAAGTATCTAAAAGACACAGAAGGAGTTGGGATATGGTACTCAAAGGACGGAGAATTCAAACTGATATCCTACTCAGACTCAGACTATGCCGGATGCAAGGTGGAAAGAAAAATTACTTCAGGCACATGTCTGTTTTTGGGAAATAGACTTATGTCATGGTTCAGCAAGAAGCAAAACTCAATTTCGACATCAACAGCTGAGGCTGAGTATATAACAGCTGGAAGCTGTTGTGATCAAGTTTTATGGATAGGACAACAACTAACAGATTACGGAATAGAAGAATGACTGATTCTTATAATGTGCGTCAATACTAGTGCAAAAGCTATAATTGACAATCCAGTTTTACACTCAAGGACCAAGCACATTGATGTAAGACATCATTTTATAAGGGATGACGTAGAGAAGAAGGATGTTACAGTTCTTTATGTCCCAACTAAAGATCAGTTAACTAACATTTTTACCAAACCTCTGGACAAAGAAAGGTTTGCTAAACTGATAACTGAATTGGGGATTTTAAAGTCAGTTAAGTCAGTTCAAGCTTAGAGATTCGTCAAGGGGATTGATCTTTGTCATGCTGGTGCGCTCACTTGACAGATCAGTCATTGACATCAACAGTCCCAAACTGACTAACTGAACTAAAGATTTGACAGAACTGAACATATCTTAGAACTGATCTCAGTCTGTTCTTGGCCTATCAAAGAAAGTCAAAAGACGAACGGATAAAACCGACAACAGTTACATCATAAATAATTACCGCCATTTTTGTCAGAATTTGTAGCGTGTATACCCCCCCCCCCCAAATGTCAGATAGTACATGCATCGGTTACACAAATACCCGATTGAATTTGAAAAGTGGTACAAAACCTACCTAAAGATCGTGGGATCTAATCTTTAACCTCCTCATCTTTATATATCTAACCATTTTCATATTCCCTCTTTACAAAAGAAAAATCAATCATTTTCCTCACTTTCAAAAAGCTAGAAATTTTATCTTAAACAAATTCAAGAAATGGTAGCTTCCAAACAAACTCAAGAAGAAAGGTTAATCACCAAACCAGACTCATTTTCGTGCAAGGAATTTGAAGAAATATGTGGTAATACTCTTCTCTCTAGCTAAATAAGCGAAAAGATTGGAAGATTACAAGGTTTACAGAACTTGTTAGAAGCGGAATTGCAAAAAGATTTAGACTTGGAAGATCTACTGCAATTCTGGGAAAATATGAAGATGTTGAAGAACTCTCTTTTAAAAAGAGTTTGTCGACAGAAGATTTTCATCAATGAATACATCTTCAGATAGCTTTTTGGTTTCAAAGATCCTCTAGTGAAATCAATTCAACTAGCATGTCTACCACTCAAGCGTGAAGCTTTTCTTAAGCAGATCTCATCATCAAAACAACCAGCAGAAGTGTATACGCACTCTCCAACATCAAAACTTAATTCGGTCTCCTCAGTAGATGGATCAGCAAACACGCCATCGGACAACTCAAAGGGTTAAGCAAGTTAACTGAAGATGGATTAAAACTGGTGAATGTCATTTGGGATAAACTTGAATTCAACTGGGCAGGATACATTTTCAATCAGCTCAAGAAGCAACACTTAGTTGAAGTAGAAAGTGTCAAAAGAGCCCAAGCTGAAGGAAGGGAATCTGTAGGAAGATTTCGACAGAAGAAATCACTTAGCTTATTGATTCAATATTATTTGGAAAGAATCAGTGATGGGAAGAAGCGAGCACAAACTGCTACTAGAAAATTTGCAGCAGTTGTAAGTTCAACAAAGGGAACTTCCCAACCTGAAGCCAATAAGCAAACTGTGTCTCAGCAGATCGCTCAACAGAAAGGAATTAAAAGGAAAGCTGAAACACAGGGAGAAAAGTAAGTTGGAAGATGTTTGTTCCCAGGAACTTCAAGTCAGTTAGCACCAACTGAGGGGGAACAACCACTGACTACTACAATCAGTCAGAAGAAGAGCAAGGTTACTGATATGGTTTCTCACTTTAAGCAGAAAATATCAGAAAGATAAGTTTCTGCTATACATGTTGAGCAGGAAGAACATGTTGAGAAAGAGGAACATGTAACTCAGCAACCAAACGAGTACCTCTTCGATGCTGAAAGGATCGTCAAACTGATGAAGTTGAAGCTCAAAACTGAAGATTCTCGTGAAGCTACTTTACTTAGTGAAGAAAAACTGTTTTTAGAGAAACTGGAAATACAAAATCTCTATGCATTGTTTCCAATGGAAGAGTTTCTCACCAACTGCTACAACAGATTCAAAGAGATAGCTCAAAGAACTGAATCAATCACATCATCATTGCCTAAGGATGATTGAAAGAAGAAAGATTATGATAAGGATGATGATTCAAGAAAAGAAGTAGAAAAGAGTACAGTTTTGCAACCAGAAGCACAATCTGAAGGTCAAACTAGGAAAACTGATACTCAGCCAGAAGAATTGCCAGTTGGAAATCTGACAACTGACAACAAGGAAGAAGAAGCAAGAGCTGAAGTTAATCAGCAACTGATGTTAATTAAAGATGCTAGTCAGTCTAAAATCCAAGAAACAGAAGGAGAAGATCCATCCGAGAAGCTCACAACAAAAGAATTGAGGAAAGTACAAGAAGGATTGAAGATTATACTCAACTAAAAGGATGAACACAATGGTATTCTGTCACATGTTTCCAGTTACTTGGATTACAGGAAAAAGACTGATGTCTCCATTCATACTAAGTTGGATGTTATCAAGAAATCCACATCACATTCAGTTTCAGAAATTCTCAGTCTCAAACAAAAACTTGAAGTTACAACAATGGATGATCGAGAAACTCATGCTCAACCTGAATGGGCACCTCAATCAACGGATCTATGTGTTAGAAACTCAGCTCAAAGACGTTTTTACTTTCCAGAAGGACATTTCAACAGATTAGAAGGCAACAAATCAGCTAATCAATGAGTTGTATGATGCCAACAAGGAGGAAATAAAGGAATAAAAGCTGAAGCTATATGAAGAAAAACGGAAGCTTGAAGCTGAGTTGATAGAACTAAAATCAGCAACAGGACCTTATGTCAAAGATGTTATAGAACTATCTGAAGAACAGCTCATTGCAAGTACAGTCAGCCTAGAGAAAGAAGAACTACTTTGACAATGGATCCGTGGATGAAATTTGTTGCTGACTATAACCATGTCAAAACAAAATACAGGCACCTGACTTATGAAGAATCACTTGCCTATTTCTTATTTGATGTTCTTCATAATCAGAAGATGGCTCATCAAGAGAAGATCAAGTGATTTGAAGAAAGACTTCAAATCGAAGATAAGAGAGAACAGCTGAAAGCTGATATTTCAGAATTTGAAGATTAAAGGTGAGAGATACCTCCCTAAGTTAGTTTTATGGAGGAAGTGGAAACTTACGAGTCAAGTAGATTATCTGAGGACATTCCTAAAGGAAGATACAATGATTGAAGAAGGATATCGTCTTCATGATAAGGAACAAAAGTTTATCAAAGTTACAGAAAGAAATGTTTAGATCTTATTTCAGTTATTATCAATTCTGTAACTATTCCAATTTTTACAAACTTAATGAAATACAGTTTCCAGTATAACTTTGTTTTGTATTGTTATTATCTTTAAGCTTTTCTTATAAGGAGGGTTTTGACATCATCGAAAAGGGGGAAATTTTTGGAAATAAAATTTAGTTTTGATGATAATTCATCTCATTTAAGTATATGTTTGTTTACACCCCATTGATGAAGTGTTGAAGCTAGCTAATATAGTGAAAAGGCTAAAAGATGTTCAGAACAGAATGTATAAGTTTTACTAGAGTCTGATAATTGTATATGTTATATCAGACAAGCGCTGTAATAGATAGAAGTGTCATAAAAATAAAAACGGGAAATCATGTAGATAACTGGAACATGACACAAGACTGAAGATATACACCTAGAACTGAAGTTCACTCAGAACTGATAGGATTACACCAATCAACATCTTGGATTGCATCATCTATTGTCTTGGGTTCCACCTATGACAGAAAAAAGGTTAGCATGCTCTCCAGTTGTCTTCTGGTTCTGACACCTGTATGAACATCTCCAATGACTTGTTCTTCTGAATGAACTCTAAGCTAGTTTAAGTCAGGTTGATGTTGTGCTTGTTATGGTTCTTCTATAGTTCCTGCTTGTGCATCAACTTCTTGAGCTTGTATTGGTGGCTCTGTTGTTTTGGTAGCTAGTACTTAATATGGATGATCAAAATGTGGTCCAAAATGGTAGCTGGTACTGTTGTATTCATGTAGACTTGTCCTTGTGCAGCTTCTTCTTCAAAAGAGTGTAAGTCTTCACTACTGGTGTTTGGTTCATCAAACACAACATGAATTGATTCTTCAATCACCAGAGTTCTTTTGTTGAGTACTCTGAAAGCTTTGCTGGTGTTTGAGTATCCTATGAATATTGCTTCATTAGCTTTTTCATCAAAAGTGTGAAGCTGATTCTTGTTCAAAACAAAAAATTTAGATCCAAACATGTGTAAATGAGATATGTTAGGTTTTCTTCCGTTCTATATTTCATAGGTTTTTCCCAAGATATTTGTTGATGATCGATTTGTTTTGAGTATATCATGCTGTGTTTGCTGCTTCAACCCAAAATCTCTTTGGTAAGCTTGCTTCTGCTATCTTGGTTCTAACTGCTTCTGTTAGAGTTCTATTTCTTCTTTCTGCTACTCCATATTGTTGTGGAGTTCCTGCTGCTGATAGTTCATGTAGAACTCTTATAATATTCCGATTTTCGGGAAAGGGCAGACGTGTCATTTTGCGAAAACGAAATATTGTTATTTCTTTTCTTTTATTGGAGATAAGTATTTTATAAATTATTTATACATATTTTACGGGTTATGTGTATATATAATTAAGGGATTATTCTGATTTTGGCAATAAAAGGGTAACTAAGGAAAAAGGGTTTTATTGGGAAGTGTATTTAAGGAAAAATTAACACAGATTATACCCTAAGCCTAAACATTAATCAGAAAATCAGTCTCCACACCTCATTCTCTGCGAAATTTTGAGAGGAGAAAAAAAGGTTCGAAGAGTTCTCACAATAACTGAAGCAATTCTTGGTTGTTTTCAAATCAGACGAGAGCGTTGGAATCGTCGTGAGGAAAGCATCGTCTTGATACCAGTTTGGTTGGCAAAGATGCAGGCTCTTGTTGAGGTTTTGATCTGTTTTGGGGCTGCGTAGAGGTAAGAAAAACTATCCCTATGATTTCAATTCTTAATAGTAAGGATTAGATCTTTTCTTAAGAAGTTTTGGTGTTAGGAAGATGGGTTTTGCTTTGGTTAATTAATATGGATGACATGGTGCGTTTAGATGAGGTTTTGTGCTTCACTGTGTTAAATTGCTGTTATTTTTGGGTTAGAAATTGATTTGGATCGAACTTGAAGATTTTAGGGTTCTAGTTGAAACCCAGGTCGGACGGGCGTCTGGTCTCTCTGGACGGGCGTCTGCCTTGGTCACATTTCGGACGGGCGTCTGGTTTCTCTGGACGGGCGTCTGAGGTGTCATTTTACATTCAGGATGTAACTGTCTTAGTGTGGACGAGCGTCTGGGGAAAGTGGATGGGCGTTCAGTTTTGGACGGGCGTCCAGTAAGTTCCAGACGGGCGTCCATCTCTTTAAAGGGGCGTTTGGTTGTTGTTCAGCCTTATAAGTATGTTTTATCACTTCTAAACCTTTAAACGTGATATGTTAACACTGTATAAACTTGAACAAGCCTGAATTGAGCTTCTGATGCGTTCAGTTAAAACACCGAATGTACTCTTAAAGGGAGTTGAAATTTGGATCCGTCGGAAGAGCATGATAGGCTTGTGCTTTGATGAGTTAGCATTCATCAATGTCTGTGTAATTGCTAGGACTTGTCCGTGTCTAGTGGTCTAGGAAGAGAGTATTGTGTGCGAGGGAGATTATTTGAAAACACTTAGGTGGCTAGTTAATCATCCTAGTAATCAACGTACTTGACTAGTAAAAGATTAAACAACATGTCTCTCTTGGCTAGGCACCAAGCTAAATCGCGATGCATGTGCTACCTCTGAAGGTGGAGGAACTCTGTAGGTCCAAGGACCCTAAGTACGGAGGGACTCTGCTGAGACGCGCGTGCTATCGGAGTCTACCTTTTCTAGACTTCATGGATATTGGTGTGATCCACTAATATGTTGCAAAAGAGTGTTCCCGAGGTGGAAGAACTCCGTAGGTCATAATGAACCTAAGTACGGAGGGACTCTGCTGAGGTGGATGCGCGTAGTGCCCTTGAGTGCGGTTGTAACATAGATAAACTAAGTAGAAACGTTTAGTCAACTCATGTTGATTGACATGAAATGAACCCTAGATTGAGTCGGTCTCACATAAACAACCAATTGATTTAAATATCTCTTCCTTATAAACTACAGTTGATATCATAGCTTCTCTTTCTTATTAAGTACGTTGTACTTACCTCAAATGCATGTTTTCTATGTGTTTGGGGATGAGAAGATGAACAGGTTTTTGAGGAGGAGTTCGACGACGACATTTGACGGCGCTCGTTGAAGATTCATCATTTACTGCTTTACTTTTACATTTGGATTACTTTTGAGGTGGACTTTTGGTCTTTCGAGACGTGTAGTACTTTTCTTTTGGGATTTTTGTACTTTCTCAAATGTAATAAATTTACATTTTTCTGCTTTTAGATTTCCTTTTCTATTCTTAAACGTTTTGAAATTTTATACCCGAGTTTTTGCTTCCGTTTGATTTTTGTTTGATACGACGTAGTAGAGGCTTACGTATAAAGTGAATTTACTTTTATTTTATACGTGCCGAACGTTCCATTTCCGGATAAGGACTCGGTGTCCGGGAACGGGGCGTTACAGTTGGTATCAGAGCTAAGCGTCTTTTAGGCTTCCCTTCTTTTAAGATAAGCTTCTTTAGATCTTTTAGTAACGTCTGGTTTTCTTGATCATCAGGATGGTGTTCACGAGGACTGGAGCGGGTGCAGAGTCTTCCAGAGTTCGAGGGGAAAGTCCCGTACCGGTTGTAGGGGGTGGGGTAGTGAGGCCGATACCCCTATCTCGGCAGAGTTTATCACCACCACCTCATACGGCGACACCATCACCGAGGTCTCATCAGAGTTTGTCACCCTTACCTCATCAGGAATGACCTCCACGATGGCACGTTGGAAGTTCGGTTCAGTTCACCATGGTAAGTGATATCCCAGCTTGCTATGTACCACCACCTGTGGCTAGCATGTACCCTCCACCAACAAGTGTTTATCCACCTGTGTATCCTCAGCAGCAGCATGTCTTTTACCCTCCTCCTGTAGGTCATGCTCCTCAACCTACCGTACCACCTTCACCACGCGTTGATCATCAACAAGGCGCAGGTTACCCACCTCTTGGTTTTCAACAACCCCAGTAACCTCCGCAGCCTCACCAGTTTTACCCTCAGGGATACTATCCTTACCAACCTGTACCTCAAGCGAATCCGGCTTACCCTCCTCAACAACAGTACCCACAGCAGATACCCTATGGTTACCCACCGGTTTACTCACCAGTTAGACCGGCTTTTGAGCAAGCACCAGTTGTGGATTGGTACACAAGGTTAAGAAGGAATCGGGTTGAGAACTTTTATGGAAATGTGGAACAAATGAAGGAAGAAGAGTGGTTGAGAGGTTTTGAAAAGGCTTGCAGAAATATACATGTTCCTGAGACGGAAATGGCACAGCTGGCAGTTAGTTTTCTGTTGGGAGCAGCAGATGTTAGGAAATCTACGCGGGAACGCAGCGGAATTCAAAAATTTATTTCCTATTGACCCAAGATTGACTTCGTTTAAGCAATAAACAAACAAATAGTAGACGGTGGTTACCTTGGTTGATCTATAAGATCGACGCTTTGACCGTCTAAGGAGAGTAGTTCTGCATAGAGCCGCCCAATTGTTCGGCCTCTAACGCTAGTCCACACGAACAGCCCGCCGGAATCCCATCATGGATTGCTATTGGAAAACTCCGGTTGCTAGATCGGCCTTTTTCCCCTCTCTCCAACTCTCTATAGAATGCTCTCTATTTTACACAAGAACTATTAGTTCTTGGAATTGTGTTGTACAAAAGATCTTGACACCCACCTCTTATTTATAGTAGAAGTGGCGCCCCAAACAGTTGTGGAGGAGAAGAAAACCTTTTCCCAATAAAATAAGGAAAATATAATTGATTGATTTATCTCATTTATTATAATATCTCATATTAAATAAATCTAGGATATTGTCAATATCTTATATTGAATATTTCCAAGATATTGTCAATATCTAATATTGACTATCTTTATTTTATTACCATAAATCAATTTACACATGTGTATATATCACATATATATAACACATATAAATCTATATAAATATTTTGGAACAAATGTGCACATGAACATCATATGTGCAACACGCATGTATGCATATATTTATAAATATTAATATCTAATATTAATATATGGTAATACCATTAATTAAATTGCACAATCCAAGTGTATCATATACACACATAAATTGCGCCACCTTAGCCAATAAATTAGCATCCGGAATATTCTTTAATTAATATAATATCATTAATATCTTGTATTATATTTATTCATAATAAATAAATACCACCATATTAATTTACAACTATAACCTTTATAGTCTCGAGATAAACTTTTCTTATTTGGTTATCATCTATAACCACATTTTAATCCGACTAGATGTTCATATGTGTGTGACCCGATAGGCTTCCGAATATGTTGGCCGTAGACACAAAGTGCAAATTACGAAAATGCCCTTCATGCCTAACGATCACGGGATAGCGTCTAGCAACACACCGTGACCCCCAATCATCGGAAGAGTCAAATGCAATGACTACTACCTTTCATGTGAAACAGTAACCGTGTAACTTACAATCCTATCGCTGTAATAATATCCATACGGTCGTTAGTCGAGTGTCAAAACATCAACGACCGTATCTTATAATCTGGATATCATGCTCTCTCGAAGTAACTCGTTTACTCCTACTTTGCAAAGATTCACGAGAGTAAGACATTCCTTATAAGAAGGCCATTTCGGATATTTGATCCCAATCATAGGATACGCGATTCCCGGACGACCAATCATGTATACTCCGCATGCTTCAATATCATACCCAATCACTACCGCATGATCGCCCCGTGGCTAGGGGAAACCTCAATAGTGTCAAAGCATGACAATCCACTCCGTGATGCCATGAAGACTCCAGTCTTAAGGATAATTACACAACCGCCACATAGTGTGACACTTATCTATGTAAGTGGGTCAGTCTAACGTACGCATTCTCTAATACACATCCACATACAGTCCAAGTGTCTCTACACTTCGATAGACGAGATCTATCCCTGCCCTTAAAGACATAAGACATCTAATACGTGCTAGTCTGTTTATACTATCAATGCCCTGTTTAATAGTACATCGACTAGAGACATTTAAGTATCAAACTTATTAAAGTGATTAGAGATCTCATCAACCATAATCGCCTATCATGGTTTCTCTATCACAGTCTAATACTAAGGACGTTATCATATAACAATTCATAATCGGTTCTTTAAAAGAACATATATATGACAACAGAAAAGCCATTTAATATATGTATAAACATAAAGAAATAGTAGAAATGATCCGACCCGGTCGGATCCGGTCCAACCCGATTGGGTTTAGGACACTATTCCAACAATCTCCCACTTGGCCTAAAACCAATCACTTGCACACACAAGACCAAGTTGAAACACAAGAATCTCATGCAATACTCGCAACCAGCTCTAGCCATGAACGGATCACTATCCTTGGAGACTCATACTATCTTCATATCACGCTCCATATGATCAAGTCAAAGGAACCGCCTCAACACACACACGAATCTCTGACGAGACCCTGGTCCTTGCTTCAAGCAATAAATCCACTTACTATATCAGCTATATAGAAAAGGTGGAAGAACCGTACAAGGTTCAGGAACGAACCTTCTAGATCCATGTACTGCTCCCGCTGTGCCTCCAAGGCAATACTGTGTTTTGGCTAAGTTGTAGAGTTTACAGTGACCCGTATGCTAGAATATTTCCAGCTCACTGTATCACTTAATCAAAGTGACTACAAACCCAGACTGTAGCTCCCACTCGCCTTCGTAAGACTCAGGATATATGTCTGTAAAATTCAATAAACTAGGAACTCTTCCTTAACTTGTTTAAGGATATTCTCGACATTCACCAGATTTACTTTCATACTTGCTCATGACTATTCATGGACTATGAACATCCGGCATTATTCTTATGATGGTTCCTATCGCAGTAGCGAAGGAAACCTTCCATAAGCATCATCTTTCACCTTATCTTTAGGACCAATGTCCTAACATAGACAGATCTCGCGATCTACGCTAAACTTCTTTTAGCATCATATCTATATAGGTAAACTATAATCTAACAGCAGTTAAATCTATCGCTATAGATTCTTATTTCCAAAATAAGAACTGCTAATCCAAGTGCTTTCGTAAAGACCTTGAACCACCAAACATTAATTGACTGTGACATGGGGTGACAATTCTTGAGAGAGATATCTAATACCTTACTCAAAAATCGTAACACACTCCCACTATCCATCTTGCACATTGGGCATATCCTTCTTTTGACTAAATCAAACTCCTTTGATTATCAAACAAAGAAATTGTCTGGAGAAACTTGTTTGAGTCCATAAATGGATCTCGTGGGATTACATATCATGTTATCATCTATGAACATCGAGCTGTCTGCCCAATGCCTTCAACACTATCATATAGCCATGATACGAAGTTATAACAAGCATAGTCTGAATAGAACTGGGCTCAGCCTTACAGGGACATTCCCTCTAGGTAAGACATACTAGGTTCACAACCTGGTTGTCACTGATGGAAACTAATTCAGATATTATGGCTCCTGGCCATATCTCTCAATCTTGCCTTTCAAACATTCTTTCATAAGTCGTGAGATATTCATTCTTCAAGATGAACATACCAACAACCTTTTCAGGCTTGAGGTTATCCACATGGACTTCTGAGAACTTTGTGTGCTTTGTGCGGTGATCTACACCTCATCGTTATGTGGCGTCTGCTCACGTTCCTATGGTTGAATAACTCCCTGTGGTTCTCAAACTACCTTTGAGATCTAAATCTACTCCCACTGTTTCTTTTGGAAGAAACACTTCCTCTAAAAGACAGCATGTTTGGAGACAAACATTTTTCTCCGCGGACAAGTAAACAATATCCAGCGTACTTGCTAAGATATTCCACAAAGTTGCATATGTCGTACTTGGCTCCAAGCCTTTCTGACTTTGCCTATGAAAACTTCAAATCATCGGTTAAGATAGATTCGACATTATCCTCTTCCATATCTAATATGGAATTTATTCAACCTTTATTCTTTGGAACTAGGTTAAGTATAAAGGCACTATCCCGAAACGGGTAAGGGATACATCGCATGGCTTGCGTCACACCTTTATCATATAAAGTGTTATTTCCATTTTGGGAACACAATCTAATTGTGTATCCCAAAGATGGTATCCTTCAAGGGAGAATCTTATTCCCTTTCAGACGACTTCTGAAACACCCTTAAGGTATTAATTACTTCAATCCAATTGAAGATTAATTCCTAAGTAGCTCATCAATCTCATATTCGTACTAGCTCGAACTTTTCAGGCTTTCCGCATTGTCGAACTTCAATAAGTACATTCAACTGTTTCTAAAACAATCATAGAGACTAATAAACAATTATTTGTGTCATTAATTGCCATAAGCCAACAAACATCGGTATGTTTAGGCTTTGGACAACTTTCTAGGTTTTATAACCTTTTCATAAAAGGGTATTTTAGTCCTCTTTGGATAAGATACGTATAACCCACATGATTCATAATCATATGGTTCAACATCATCAGAATGACGTTTAATTTCACGCTTCCCTTCCAGAGAGGTCATGTCTAGAACAACCACAAATATTAAGGATAACAGCCATATAAATATTTAGTTGAAATCTCATCACATATATCAACTATATAGTGACAACAATCTAGTATGTTAGATTCAAATGACCTTCCAACTTTATCGAATAACATTTATTCTTTACAATTGAAATGTGTCTACTAAATCCTAACAAATAATCGAACTTGTGTCCTTCATAAGAACCGGAACATAATAACATTTATTTAGTTCCCTTATCAGTTTACTAGATCCAGAATGTGGTAAGTGTTACAACGTTCGCTTCACCTTCCCATATCTGTATTTAATCTTTCTAATTTAATCACACTCGCAAGATATCATATATCTAAGAGTTGACTTGAACTTAGATAGATTTATCTCAACTCACTTGCCTATAATAGAAACTTCAATAAGTTCTCTATTTAAGCACATGCCCTAAATTTCCTTTTAATCCTTCAAGCACTTGTAAATATTTCTTGGTGTAGTCTTCATAAGACTTAAGAAAGATCACAAGAGCTATGTCTTTGATTTCCTTTCATAAAGAAAATCTAAAGTTTATTAAATAGTTTATGTAACCTTTTAAATCATATTTAAAACATTAACTATTTAATTAACCTTTAAGCAATGATAGAATTAAGTCGATACTTAAATCTTACAATTTTGAAAGCATCATTTCCAAAATTCGGTCTAGTCATTCTTATCCAACGTTTGAATAACTCGTCATCGTATGACCGAATGATTATATTTGATCGTATCCACTATCACGAGCTTCCGTTTTTCTTTAATAATTAAAGTCTTGGATTACTGCATCAGATATGTAGTTTCCTTGTCTCTAACTACTATAACGGGATTGCTCATGTCATTGCTTATTTTAAAAGGATTAATATTACTTAACCATATTTGAGAACGTTTCTCAAAAGGTAACAGTCATAATTTGGTTTTACTAATCGAGAATAAAACATAAATATAAAGTTTGCTAAAACTACAACATAAAAATGAAAATAAAAGAGTGTTGTTGTTTATACACACAAAATCAAAAATGGTCTTTTGGTTTATGATTTTGCTCCCACTAGTCAACTACTTCCAATTGGCTTTCAAGAATTTTTCAAAATTCTTTAGTGGCTGAGATCCCATCTAGTTACCTCGATTCCCGGCGGTGGTCGATCAACCAAGATAATTTCGATAGGTAGGTAACTCTTTACCATTCACATCTATCCTATCGGTCGAGTCCATGATCAATCGGGGTCCATATAATCATATTATATCTACTATATCTAATCCATACAATAAAATTTTATGAAAGAAATAAAATTAAAATTTAACTACTTGCGTCTTAATTAATCAATTAACATTTAATGTATTAAATAATTTTATCCAATGAATTAACTAATTAACATTTAATTAATTAAATGATTTTAATCAAAATAAAATTAACGATTAATTTTAAACCGATTTTAATTTTAATTTTAATAAATTAGAACTATTCCAAACTAAATCAAAATTAAAATTATTTCTCTTTTGTTTCTTTCCTTTTGATTCCTAATAAAAGGATGCCTTTGGTTTCTAAACCAAATTTGGCTTAAGCACAGCCACTTTCCGTAATCAAAATTTTGGAAGTGGCGCAGGCTCAGCCTTTACAAATCAAATATTTGAAAAGGGCCTAGGCCTATTCCAAATCAAATATTTGGAAAGGCCAAATAATTTTGGTTTAGGCCTGGCCACTTTCCAAAATTAAAATTTTGGAAGTGGCCTAGGCCTAGGCCTTTTCTCAAATCAAATATTTGGAAAGGGCCTAGGCCTATTACAAATCAAATATTTGGAAAGGCCAATATTATTTTAATGCCATGTGGCATCCCAATGGCCCAAACTATTTGAACTATTGGTTAGCCAAATGACACAACTAAACAAAAGACGAATTACCAATCACAACTATGAACCATATTGAATCACAAAATACACAAAACAAAAATTTGAAGATCCGCCAGCATTGACCGGTCAACCGACTGCCGGCAGCAGGCTGCCCTGCTGCCGCCGCCGCCGACCTGCCGCCGCCGCCGACCTGCCGCCGCCGGTGGTGGTGCCGCCGCTAGTCGGCCGAGCACCACCCTATCTACTTATTTTTTCATTTCATGTATCACTTTTGTGAATCAAAAATCTTTCATCTTTTAATAAAGTGATTTAAACGATAAAATTAACTACGCTTAATAAACTGCTTATTGCTTAAGCTCGAAACTCGCTCCGATACCACTGTTAGGAAATCTGCAGCGAGGCGCAGTGAATTCAAAAATTTATTTCCTATTGACCCAAGATCGACCGTTTAAGCAATAAACAAACAAGTAGTAGGCGGTGGTTACCTTGGTTGATCAATAAGATCGACGCTTTGACCGTCTAAGGAGAGTAGTTCGCATAGAGCCGCCCAAGTGTTCGGCCTCTTCCGCTAGTCCACACGAACAACCCCGCGGAATCCCATCATGGATTGCTATTGGAAAACTCCGGTTGCTAGACCGGCCTTTTCCCCTCTCTCCAACTCTCTACATAGAATGCTCTCTATTTTACACAAGAACTATTAGTTCTTGGAATTGTGTTGTACAAAAGATCTTGACACCCACATCTTATTTATAGTAGAAGTGGCGCCCCAAACAGTTGTGGAGGAGAAGAAAACATTTTCCCGATAAAATAAGGAAAATATAATTGATTGATTTAATTGATTGTCAATATCTTATATTCAATATTTCCAAGATATTGTCAATATCTAATATTGACTATCTTTGTTTTATTACCATAAATCAATTTACACATGTGTATATATCACATATATATAACACATATAAATCTATATAAATATTTTGGAACAAATGTGCACATGCACATCATATGTGCAACACGCATGTATGCATATATTTATAAATATTAATATCTAATATTAATATATGGTAATACCATTAATTAAATTGCATAATCCAAGTGTATCATATACACACACAAATTGCGCCACCTTAGCCAATAAATTGGCAACCGGAATATTTTCTTTAATTAATATAATATCATTAATATCTTGTATTATATTTATTCATAATAAATAAATACCACCATATTAATTTACCACTATAACCTTTATAGTCTCGAGATAAACTTTCCTTATTTGGTTATCATCTATCACCACATTTTAATCCGACTAGATGTTCATATGTGTGTGACCCGATAGGCTTCCGAATATGTTGGCCGTAGACACAAAGTGCAAATTACTAAAATGCCCTTCATGCCTAACGATCACGGGATAGCGTCTAGCAACACACCGTGACCCCCAATCATCGGAAGAGTCAAATGCAATCACTACTACCTTTCATGTGAAACAGTTACCGTGTAACTTACAATCCTATCGCTAAAATAATATCCATACGGTCGTTAGTCGAGTGTCAAAACATCAACGACCGTATCTTATAATCTGGATATCATGCTCTCTCGAAGTAACTCGTTTACTCCTACTTTGCAAAGATTCACGAGAGTAAGACATTCCTTATAAGAAGGCCATTTCGGATATTCGATCCCAATCATAGGATACGCAATTCCCGGACGACCAATCATGTATACTCCGCATGCTTCAATATCATACCCAATCACTACCGCATGATCGCCCCGTGGCTAGGGGAAACCTCAATAGTGTCAAAGCATGACAATCCACACCGTGATGCCATGAAGACTCCGGTCTTAAGGATAATTACACAACCGCCACATAGTGTGACACTTATCTGTGTAAGTGGGTCGGTCTAACGTACGCATTCTCTAATACACGTCCACGTACAGTCCAAGTGTCTCTACACTTCGATAGACGAGATCTATCCCTGCCTTAAAGACAGAAGACATCTAATACGTGCTAGTCTGTTTATACTATCAATGCCCTGTTTAATAGTACATCAGCCTAGAGACATTTAAGTATCAAACTTATTAAAGTGATTAGAGATCTCATCAACCATAATCGCCTATCATGGCTTCTCTGTCACAGTCTAATACTAAGGACGTTATCATATTACAATTCATAATCGGTTCTTTAAAAGAACATATATATGACAACAGAAAAGCCATTTAATATATGTATTAACATAAAGAAATAGTAGAAATGATCCGACCCGGTCGGATCCGGTCCAACCCGATTGGGTTTAGGACACTATTCCAACAGCAGAAGCATGGATTGATGCAATTCAAAGCAGTAACGCTAAGATAACGGACTGGGAAGGTTTTAAAGCCATGTTTTACAACAAGTATTTTCCGGCTACGGTGCAAGCTGATAAGGCAAGTCAGTTTTTGAAGTTTAAGCAAGGTACTCAACACACGGTGACCCAGTACACCAATAAGTTTAACGAATTGGGGCGGTTCTACCCCGAGTTGATGAAAGTGGAGGAAAGAAAGATGGCTCTTTACAAGGACGGCTTGGCTTATGAAATCCAATCAGGCATGTTGGGATTTACAGCGAAGAATATGGCAGAGCTACTGAATAAAGCTTTGGAAGTCGAGACCTTTAGATAGAGGGCTACAGTAGTTGTTGGGAACAAGAGAAACTTTGGGACTAGTCAAGGCAGTTTCAGGGGAGCACCACAACAGAATGTCAAGAAGACGACGGCTCCTACGGCAGCTAAGGCCCCGAACAGTGCACCGCTTTTCTCTAAGTGCAATAGAAATCACTCAGGAGAGTGCAGGCAGAACAGTACTAGTTGCTACATCTGCGGAGAGCCATGACACTTTTCTAGAGCGTGTCCAAACAGAGGGAAAAGAGGTAGTTCGAGTCAAGGGAGCGGAAAGAGCGGCCCAAGCCGACCGGTTCGAGTTTTTGAAGTTGATGCTGGTTTTGTGGAACCAGAGGATGACGTTTTATCAGGTACCATGTTGTTGTTTTGTTCTTTTGTTAAGATATTTTATAGCGTGATTATTCATGTTGTAACTACATTTAAATAAATGAATATGCATCCTAGGTACGATAATGTTAGAAAACCTAGTGGTCAAGGCTTTGTTTGATACGGGAGCGTCAAATACTTTTGTGTCAACCAAGGTAGCTAAGAAATTGAATTTACCTTCAGAACCTTTAAGGAATACTTTGGAAATAACTACACAATTAGGGAAGGTAACAAAGGTGACTAGGATGGTACCTCAAGTGGAAGTTTGAGTTGGACCTTATCGATGCAAGAGCGACTTCACAGTTTTGGACTTCTCGGATTTTGACGTAATCCTCGGAATAGATTGGCTATCCGATAATTTTGTTCACTTGTACTGTAGGGAGAAGAAAGTGACTTTTAAAGTACCTGGAAAATCAGACAAGGCGTATCAAGGGAATGTGTACAAAGCGTAGGTAAGCGACATCCGATCATCTCAGCAGATTAAGGCCATCGGGGCTTGTCAAAAGGGTTGTGAAGGCTACTTGTTGTATGCAGTGGATGTGGAACAAGTGAAGCCGAAGTTAGAAGAAACTCCTATAGTAAGAGAGTACCCCGAGGTGTTTCCAGAAGAGCTACCGGGAAACATGCCAGATAGGGAAATCGAGTTTGAGATCAAGTTGTTACCGGGGGCGGCACCAGTTGCTAAGGCACCTTATTGGATGACACCGGCTGAATTGAAGGAGTTAAAAGCTCAACTTAAAGATATGCTTGAAAGGAACATAATTCAGCCCAGTACCTCGCCTTGGGGAGCCCCAGTCTTGTTCGTGAAGAAGAAAGATGGTAGCATGAGGATGTGTATCGATTACCGAGCACTGAATAACCTTACCATCAAGAATAAGTACCCTCTACCAAGGATAGATGATCTGTTTAACCAGTTGCAAGGCAAGAAAGTGTTCTCCAAGATTGACTTGAGATCTGGCTACCATCAGTTGAAGATTAAAGTGGCAGATATACCGAAGACGGCTTTCAGTACGAGATATGGACATTATGAGTTCCTTGTCATGCCATTTGGACTCACTAATGCTCCATCTACATTTATGGATTTGATGCAACGTGTTTTCATGCCGTATTTGGACAAGTTTGTGATTGTATTCATAGACGATATCCTTATCTACTCAAAGGATGGAAAAGAACACGAGGAAAACTTAAGGATAGTGTTGGAGACCTTGAAGAAGAATCAGTTATATGCAAAGTTATCAAAGTGCGACTTTTGGTTGGATCGAGTTAGTTTCTTGGGTCATGTGATTTCTGGAGATGGTATTCAAGTTGATCCAGTAAAAATTGAGGCAGTTGAGAATTGGCCTAGACCTACCACCGTTTCAGAAGTAAGAAGTTTTCTTGGGTTGGCTGGTTACTACCGGAAGTTTGTACAAGACTTTTCGAAGATAGCTACTCCACTCACTAAGCTGACACAGAAGAATGTGAAGTTTGAATGGACTAGAGAGTGCGAAATAGCCTTTCAGACACTGAAGAGGAAGTTGACTACGGCCCCAGTCTTAGCAGTTCCGGAGATCTTTGATAATTACGATGTCTATACCGATGCGTCGGGACAGGGTCTAGGTTGTGTGTTGATGCAAGGAGGGAAAGTTATCGCCTATGCGTCTAGGCAGTTGAAGGTGCATGAGAAGAATTACCCGACACATGATCTAGAGTTGGTAGCGGTAGTTTTTGCCTTAAAGACTTGGAGGTACTACTTGTATGGAGTTAAAGCAAGGATCTTCACCGACCATAAGAGTTTAAAATATTTCTTCACCCAAGAGAATCTGAATATGAGACAGAGGAGATGGTTAGAATTTGTAAAGGATTACGATTTGGATATTCAGTACCATCCGGGAAAAGCAAATGTAGTAGAAGATGCTTTGAGCAGGAAACCAGTGTTTGCAGCCTCCAGTGTTGAGGTAGTGGCAGAAAGACTAGATGGGCTGCAAATCAGAAGCTTTGATCGGATCGAAGACCGCAGCTTATGCACCGTTGTTAGCAAGATCGAGTTGATGGATGACATTCGGAAGAAGCAAGACGAAGATCCAGTTTTGGTTGATTTGAAGCGGGTTGCTAGGGAGAAGCCTACAGTTGGTTACGTGCTAGATAAGAGTGGAAATCTGTGGTACCAGGATCGTCTGTATGTACCTAATGTCGGCGGCCTAAGACAAAGAGTTATGGAAGAAGCACACAGAATTGCTTTCGCGGTTCATCTAGGTGCTACTAAAATGTACAGAGATTTAAAGGAAAGATTTTGGTGGCCTCGATGAAGTTGGAAATAGCCAAGTTTGTGGCAGAGTGTGATGTTTGTCAGAAGGTTAAAGCAGAACATAGAAGACCCGGGGGAATGCTTAAGCCATTGGACATCCCTGAAAGGAAGTGGGACAAGATTACGATGGATTTCATCACCGGATTACCTAGGACAAAGGGAGGGCATGATGCAATTTGGGTAATTGTGGATAGATTGACCAAATCTGCCCATTTCTTGCCATACAAATTTGACATGCCATTGAAGAAGATGACGACACTATATCTGGATAATATAGTGAAGCTACATGGAGTTCCTATCTCTATAGTTTCGGATCGTGATTCGAGGTTCGTCAGTCGGTGTTAAGGGTGATTTTGTACGTTTTATAAGGATATGTTTTATATCAATTTCCCCCATATATGGATGTTTTTCATAGAAATCGAGCTTTATATTGAAATATTGAGCAAGTGATGTTTTTAATGGGTTAGTTGCGAAATTGTATGGTTTATGTGTGAAATTGATGGTTTTATATTGATTTGGAAGATACTACATTTTGCAATGTGTTTGATGTATTGTAGATACACAATTTCGACCAAAAAGAGGATTAAAGAGGTTAACAATCGGATTAATGAAGAGGAGAAGAGATAAAGATGAAATCGATTGAGGATAAAGATGAAGAAATCGAGTTGTGATCCAGCTGAACTGGCGTCCAAGTCCCGTCCAGGTTGGACGGGCGTCCTTCAAAGCAGACTGGCGTCCAGGAGGAGAAATTAGAACAGAGAGTTTGGAAGTTGTATGGACGAGCGTCTGCCCTAGCGTCCAAAGAAGCTGGACGAGCGTCCAGAGGAGTGGACGGGCGTCCACGGCCGACATGCTGAAAACCGACCTAGTTTTCTATAAATAGTAGCGCGATTTCAACCCTAAGCTACACATTATTGATACATTATTGAGACCTATTGATACACAATCATTAGGAGAAAACCCTAGGCGGCCCCAGCCCCCTTAGGGGAGGCTGGGGTTGCGATTTTTCTTGTTTTTTCCGCTTTCTATTTCGTTTCGTTTCTGTTTTTGCTGAATGCTTGGAGACTGAGCAATTGTTCAAGCTATGTGAATCCGTTTCAGCAGGTTCTTTATTTTCAATCTGGATTTGTTTTGCGAATTTGATTAAAGTTGTATCTTTTCTATGCTTATGTGTTATGCAATCGATATCGAAAGATGTATTGTTATTGATGTTTACCGTATGACGAGGGTCGGTGTAAACCTTAGATCACCATAGGAAAGATGGGATTTTTAACCTTGACATAACGAGAGTTGATAGGTTAGATTTCTAGGTTGCTAGATTGAGAGATCTTACACCTTGTTTTGATAGCGTCAATCTTATATATCGAGAGATGAGAGATTGATAGGTGAATTATCTACGAGAGTAGGAATTCATACCTCCGTTAGGTGAACCACATCTTTAATTAAATCATCATAAGATAACTTTAGAGAGGAAATTAAGGCTTGCGGGATCGGTGGATTATTGTTTGTTCATTGTTTAATCACCATGATCATCTTCTTATTTACTGTTTATTTTATAGTTTAGATTTCGTTTTTGCTTTTATCCTTCCTGGCTTTGGACTGACAATCCTCTGTCTAGTTTATTTTCCGTTTTAGTTTAGGTTTAGTAATAATTAGTAGTAACAATCTTAGGAAAATTAATGAACTAGATACCCCGATTCCCTGTGATTGACTCCGGTATTAATCGCTATACTACGATCCCTACACTTGGGGAATACCGGATTTATAAATATTTATTACTTGTTGTTTTGTTAGATAAAATCCGTGACAGTCGGTTTTGGAAGAGTTTACAAGAAGCCTTTGGAACCAAGTTGGATTTGAGCACGGCTTTTCATCCTCAGACAGATGGACAATCTGAGAGGACCATCCAAACACTTGAAGACATGCTAAGAGCTTTTGTTTTGGAGGTAGGCGGATCATGGGATGACTACCTATCAGTGGCAGAGTTTGCCTATAACAACAGTTTTCATGCAAGTATAGGCATGCCACTGATTGAGGTCAAGTTAAATTATTAACTCGATGCCTACTAACACACTAGCAAGAGAACTAGGTTCAATTGTAGTATAGATAGATAGAGTCGAGGTTGATCCCACAGAGACTCGGGACAAATAAAACACAACTTTATCCTATTAGAACTAAATTGAAAGGGCGGTCTACGACCAACTAAACGCAGTAAATAAAATAATGACAACCACAAGACACAAAAGACCACAAAGACAGACTAAAGACTACTAAAACACGGATAATACGGTTGATATTATCTAAACAAATAGTATTGATTACACTAGTAGATTATAATTCCCCCATGTGAATTAGGATGATAACGAGACAAACCAAACGTTAAGGATTAATTATTATGACTACGGGAGTCATCCCCTAAGGTAGATTTAGCTCCGGTTAGGCCCTCTAAATCTTCGTGCCTCCATTACGTGACTTCGCCTTTTAATGCCTCCATCTCATATAACTTCTGACACAATTACGAAACTAGGGATGCCGGTATAAACCGTAACCTCATCTAAGAAACATTCCTAGGGTAAGCGCGACTTCTTAGATGCCGATTCAATCTATATCCTAAGTAACAATCACTTTTGGGTTTCATGTTAAATTATGATGACAAATAATTAAGTTGATCGAGTTTAATTACTCGTTTTAATTCCAAATCAGAGAATCGACGTAGTCGGCCGATCATAATATTGCCCTACACATCACCACACTGGCGGCGACGAACGGCGGCACTCGGGCGACCGAATGACATGTCTCGGTCGACCGAACCTGATTGCGTGTCGAGAACAAATCATGATTACTTCTTAACGTTTCTAACCTAAGCACATGGGTTCGTAAATTAATCTACACATCACGCAATCAATACAAGAAAAACTACTCCATAATAAAATATATCAGATCTACGAATAAAGATTGCATAATTGAATAGTCATACCCTCGAAGACGAGAGTGACTCCCACTCTTTAATGCGCTCCCCAACCGGAGAATCCGATGAATCCACAATGAACGAACATAAAGAAAAGAAAAGAAAACTAAAAACTTAAATTGTATAAATTGTTTTGTGTTGTAGTGGTGTGTTTTTCTCAGCATCGTGACTGCTGTTTATATAGGAGTTGTAGCCGACATAGGGAGAATCCAGAAGATATGCACGCATTAATCTGATTAGGCTCGGGTGACCGAACAGTTACGCTCGGTCGACCGAATGGCTAGGCTCGGTCAACCGAGCCTTCCCTTGTTATGCGTTTTCACTCCGCTTTATCTGACCTGTTCCCCACTCCATGCTTTTGAATTGATATGATTAATCTTTTCTTCATTGCTCCGATTTTCTTCTCTTTTATCTTGAGATTTCTCGATTGCGTGATAATTATCTTCCCGATTTGTTATGATCTGCAAAATCAGTATTTATCACACAATTAATTGCTCTTTTATAAAAAAATAGCTAAATACCAATTATCACATTAATAATAACTTATCATTAAATAATAAATATAAACACGTGATTTAATATGAAATATATATAATTAACTCCGATTTAAGGTTATAATTGATGACATAAATAGGTATATTTTAACTGTCATCAAAATGCCCCCCACTTAAACTTTGCTTCGTCCCGAACAAAGCATGAATAAGTCATTCCCCAAGACAAAATTTTCCTTGGTCATCTCATACTTACACAAGAAACCCGAGTCAACTCATACCAGTCATGCTCATAAGATAAGCATTATTCACTACTTGCTATGAATCGAAGTGATTGTGTGCATGTGCATTGGTTTTATATAAATGTAGCAAGATTAGAGCTTATGCAGACTTCATATCAAAATTCACCAACATCAGCATTCATACTTCTTGTGCCTCGCATTGGTTAAAGCACTAGAACAATAAGCAAGAGCGTATTTATAGGGTTTTTGGAATTGTAGACCGAGTACTACTCAAAGCCTCTAAAAATTCAAAAAAATTTCAATTTTGCATATTTTCCGAATACTACTAATCTCAAGGAAGAAAACTTTCATAGAGTATCCCCCTATCTTAGATTAAGCATAGCATCGAATATTACCACAAGCGCGGGGCTACTTTGGTAATGTTACTACAAGCCCAATGCATTGTCAAAACACAGGTACGTCCCAAGCTTATTACTCCGCTTTTGTTTGCTAGAAGATCAGAATACATCAGTCGACAAATATCGATATTAGGTCCTCATAACCAATTATCTACGCAATGTACACATACTTCTTTCAATTATTATAACTCATGCGGTACTAAGCGATTCATATGTGGAGTAGTTGAATAATGCCTAACTACTTGCAATTGTTGGCATGAATATCCTTAAGTTTACTAACAATTTATCGCAAAAGTATAATATGACCACGTACTTACGCAACTTGGTTCCTTTCCTATAAATTCTAAGTATAAGAGCTTCACAAGTTTAAGGGTACGAGTTAAACAACTTGGCATTTATCCATGAAATTTTTTTAAATTTGGCCGTTCCCCTTGACTTTTTCAACATATATTTTCAACATATAGCTAAGTCCCTTGCCCCCTACTTAAACATGGCATTGTCCTCAATGACAAATGTAAATAAGTGTTCAAGATGAAACACTTAGCTCTGAGAACGGCTCCCAAGTAAAGGAACAATATCGGAGTAATCATCGGCACAGCATGGAGAGACAAACACATCTTGTATAAACAAACAAGCTCCACGAAATCATCAAATACCATGTCTATGGATGTTATAAAATAATGTGGCAGTAATTAGATATAGATATCTAAAAACAGTTTAAGCCACTTTACTTTATACTGCCATGGACAAGACCAAAAGGGATTTAAACCTAAATAAAAACTCACATGACGGCTATCAAGGAAAAACCTCGTTTATTCCGAACTTAGACTCGAACATGGCGAGATGAAAAAAACCGTGATAGGCGCATGCTACTTTATTAAAAAGAAAACGTAAAAGATAGTTATAGGTAGTAGTTCTAAATTTATAGTCGCTAGCTCGACTCGTTCAAGATGGCTTATTCATAAACAGGTCATCGAGGTACAAAACCTCCTCTCAAAGATCAAAGCGGAAGCCCGTGATAATGCTTCACACGATGTCCATTCACCACAAATCTGGACCCGTCTTTGAAATTGAATAGCTCCACCGCTCCAGAAGGAAAGACCTGTTGTACTTGAAATGGGCCACACCATCTTGACTTCAACTTACCCGGGAAGAGTCTTAAGCGCGAATTGTACAAGAGAACCATATCACCCTCGTGAAAGGTCCTATCCAGAATTTTTTTGTCATGGAACTTCTTCGTGCGTTCTTTGAAAATCTTGGCATTCTCGTATGCCTCTAAACGAAACTCCTCCAGCCGAGTTAATTCTAACATCCTCTTCTCACCGGCCAATGTCTCATCAAAATTCAGCATCCTTGTTGCCCACATGGCCCGGTGCTCCAGTTCCACAGGTAGATGACATGCCTTTCCAAAAACAATCCTATACGGTGACATTCCAATCGAGGTTTTATATGCAGTCCTATAAGCCCATAAAGCGTCGTCTAAACGTAACGTCCAATCCTTCCTAGTCGTATTGACAGTTTTCTCCAGGATACGCTTTATCTCTTGATTGGTGACTTCTACCTGTCCACTAGTCTGGGGGTGATATACGGTTGCTAGCTTATGTCGAACCCCATACTTAATCATCAGCCTCTCAAAATGTTTATTACAAAAATGACTACCATTGTCGCTTATAATCGCCCTAGGCGTCCCAAACGTTGTAAAAATATTCTTTTTCAAGAATCTAACAACAATCCTAGCATCGTTAGTAGGGGAAGCAATGGCCTCAACCCATTTGGATACATAATCGACAGCAACTAAGATATATCGGTTAGATAGTGATGAAGTGAAGGGTCCAACGAAATCTATTCCCCAAACATCAAAAAGTTCTACTTCTAAGATGCTCTTAAGTGGCATCTCATTCCTCCGTGAAATATTTCCTGTCATTTGACAAGCATGACATGCTCTTGCATATTGGTGTGCATCCTTAAACAATGTCGGCCAATAAAACCCGCATTGGAGGACCTTGGCCATAATTTTTCTCCACCGTAGTGTCCTCCAACTTCATAAGAATGACAATGCTTCAGGATATCATTATACTCTTCCTCGGGCACACACCTTGAAAAACATTATCGATCCTAGCTTAAACAAATAAGGCTCATCCCAATAATAGTGTCTAAGATCTTTAAAGAATTTTTTTCTTTCTTGGACAAAGTGAGATTTGGTGGTAGGTACTTTATGGATAGATAATTAACAAACAAACTAAACCATGGTTGCTTCTTCTCCTTCACAACCTCTATTCGCGAAGAAAGCGCAACACAATCATCATGTCCCCGATGGTGGTAATGGAGAAAAGTTGTTCATCGGGGAAAGATTCTCCTATCTCGGGTAAATCCTCACCATCCTCTAATTGTAAGCGCGATAGATGATCGGCCACCACGTTCTCACTTCCTTTCTTATCTCGGATTTCTACATCAAATTCTTGCAAAGCAGAGAATCCATCTCAACAATCTAGGCTTTGAATCTTGCTTTGCTAGGAGATACTTAAGAGCTGCATGTTCAGTCCACACGGTGACTTTAGATCCCACTAAGTAAGATCTAAACTTGTCAAAAGCAAAGATAACGGCCAAAAGTTCCTTCTCCGTTGTGGCGTAATTTCTTTGGGCAACATTCAAATTCGACTAGCATAATAGATAGGTCGAAGATTTTATCTTTTCTTTGACCCAAAGCGGCACCAACAATGATATCACTTGCATCGCACATCGGTTCAAACGGAAGTTCCCAACTGTGCGACGAGCGGGTGCGATGAATCACCTACTTTTTATTTCGTTGAAGGCTTTTATGCACTCATTAGAAAACACGAATGGCACATCCTTGGCCAATAATTCGGTAAGAGGTCTAGAGATTAGGGAGAAGTCCTTAATAAACCTACGATAAAATCCGGCGTGGCCTAAAAAACCTCGCAAAGTTTTAAGATTGGTAGGTGGAGGTAATTTCTCGATTACCTCAACTTTGGCTCTATCCATCTCTATTCCGTTCTTTGATATGCGGTGGCCTAGTACTATACCTTCCGTAACCATCAAATGACACTTCTCCCAGTTATGCACAAGATTCGTCTCCTCACATCTCTTCAACACTCGTGCTAGATGTGCGAGACATGAATCGAAATCGTCTCCAAATACTGAGAAATCATCCATAAAGATTTCCAAGAAATCTTCCACCATATCCGGAAATAATGACATCATACATCGTTGAAATGTCGCGGGGGCGTTACACAATCCAAATGGCATTCGATTATACGCAAATGTCCCATATGGGCATGTAAACGTTGTCTTCTCACGATCTTCGGGCGAGATGTGGATTTGATAGTATCCCGAATACCCGTCGAGAAAACAATAGAAAGCATGCCCGCTCAGTCGCGCGAGCATTTGATCAATGAAGGGAAGAGGAAAGTGGTCCTTACGAGTCGCATCATTTAGTTTCCTAAAGTCTATGCATACTCGATGACCGGTGATTAGCCTCACAGGAATTAACTCATTCAACTCATTGGCTTGCACCGTCAATCCTCCCTTTTTGGGAACTACATGGATAGGGCTTACCCATTCGCTATCAGCAATTGGAAATATAATTCCCATTTCTAGAATTTTTATAACCTCATCCCTAACCACTTCCTTTAATTGTGGGGTTAGACGCCTCTGAGGTTGTGCAGCCGCTTTCTTCTCAGGGTCCACGGAGATTTTGTGCATACATACGCTAGGGCTAATGCCTTTAACGTCAGCTATGGTCCATCCAAATGCTCCGCGGTACTCTCTCAAAACTCTCATTAGTTTCTCCTCTTGTAAGTCCGTCAAGGAAGAAGATATAATTAGCGGCAAAGTCTTATCTTGAAGAAATACATACTTCAAATTCGCAGGAAGAGGTTTTAAAGTCAAATTTGTGGGAGGTTCTTCCAAAGAGGTCTTCAACTTTTGACCAGTGAGTTTGAGTTCGAAGTACTTATGCCACGTTGGTCTATGATAGAATCTTTCAATCTCCGCAGCACTTACTTCCTCTACAGGCCTTGGGGTCCCTCTACTACATCCTGGCCATATCATCTTCTCCTCCTCACTACTTACGTACTTGACTTCATCTTCTTCTTTTAAGACAGCATCCAAGAAATCCTTTATACTTTCATGTTGTTGAAATTCTTGAACGATCCTATCAATGGAATCTAACATGAAACATGCATCTTCTCCGTCATCAGGTTGCTTCATAGTGTCGAAGACATTGAATGCAACTCTCTCTTCATTCACTCTTAACACTAACTCGCCCTTGTAAACATCAATTAGTGTTCTACTAGTGGCCATGAAAGGTCTCCCTAATATCAAGGGCACTTCGTAGTTAGCTTCCATATTTAATACCACAAAGTCGACAGGAAATACAAACTTTTCAACTCTTACTAGCACATCCTCAACCACTCCACACGGTTCTTTGACAAAACAGTCAGCTAATTGCAGTGTGATTGAGGTCTTCTTAAGATATTTCATGCCTAGCTTCCAAAAAATAGATAGTGGCATCAGGTTCACGCTAGCTCCTAGATCACACAAAGCTTTGTTTAAACATCGTTACCTATAGTGCGAGGGAATGAGAAAGCTTCCCGGATCTTTGCATTTTGGGGGTAACTTATGTTGGAGAAATGGTGAGCACTCCTCATTAAGGCATATGGTCTTTAAATCTAGAAGTTTTCTTTTAGTTGAGACGGCGTCTTTTAAAAACTTGGTGTACTCGGGCATTTCGACTAGTGCTTCAACTAGGGGTATATTGATTTGTAACTTACTAAACATATCCACGAACTTCTTATACCTCTTATTATCAAACTTAGGCATCGGCTTTGGTGGAGGATAAGGTAGAGTTGAAGGATCGACATCGGTGAAAATTGGATACTTGTTATCGTAAAGTTCAACTCTAGGGCAAAGGGTTCTTATATCGTTCTTTGCTCGAGGCAAAGTCTCGGAAGTATTAGTCTCATTGCTTGGCTCACCATCCTTATTCTTTATGACTTTCTCTTTCTCTCGCAGGATGGTGGAGTTACCTCTTTTCCACTTCTGGTCATGATCGCATTCAAATCCTTAGCCCTTGTTTGGTTTGGGACTAGGTTGATCCATTTGGATCCCAAACCAATATTTTATTCACCCCACTAACTTATTTATTATTATTTTATTAATTCTATTATTTTATTATAAATTCTTTCATCAATCAATCAACATCAACAAATAAAATAATATTAATCCATCACTTTATACACTCATTACACTATTTAACCATTACTTTTTCAATATAATATTTCAAATCAACAATCATTACTTTAACTACACAAATTTCAATACAACTTTTCAACTTTATCATCATTACTTCACTATATTTTATAATTCTTTCTCTTTCTTGGATCCAAATGGATCCAGTCAGTCCGAAACCAAACGGAGCTAGGGTTCTTCTCAGTGTTGCTTGGCAACCCTCCAGGAGGTCTAGTTGAGACTTGCTCGGCTAGTTGTCCTATCTGGTGCGTGAGGTTTTGGACTAGAGCTTCTTGATTGGTCACCTTAGCATCGGTCTTCTGACAATATTGGCTAAAGTTAATGGCTAAATCAGCCATAGATTTTGAAAGTTGTCCCATATTGTCAGTGACGACATTACTCAGTTTTTCTATCACGACTTCCCAACCAAAAGTTTTAGTTTCTTTGTGTACGTACGTAAGTGGTAGGCGGTTTAGGCCTTTCTCTGCATTAATGTCACTATATCGGAATCCAGGATGGTTATGATTAGGCCTGTACCCTCCCCCGATATAATTGGCTTCTTTAGTACCAGCATTCTCACTTTGAGGTGCTACCTCGATTCCAGCCCCTTTCTCTACTCTTGTCATCCTATCTTGCATCCCATCTACCTTATTGTTGATAACAGAAAGTTGTTCTAAGATTTTTGTAGATGCACTATCATCAAATATGTCGTGCCATCTTCACAGAGCTATGTCATTGCCTCCCCATTGGCTATTCATCGCTATTTGCTCCATCTTCCTTGTGCCTCCTCGGAGATAAAGAACAAACGCTCCATTCTTTGAGGCGTCTACTCTAATTTTCTCGTCTCTCTCAACCCATGGTAAAAAGTTTGCATTAAAAGCCAAAGAGAGATGTCATGATGAGGACACTTCCTCATAGCTTCCTTGAAACGCTCCCAAGCTTGCTCAAAACACTCCCCAGGTTGTTGCTTAAATCCTAGGATGTCTTGGCGTAACTTAAAAGTTTTTCCTAAAGGAAAGTACTTATTCATGAACTTTTGCAACAATTGTTCCCAAGTAGTGATAGGTCCAGCCTCTAAAGAGAGAAGCCATTGCTTAGCTTTATCTTTCAAAGTAAAAGGGAAAAGCTTAAGACGAATGTTCCCCTCCGGGATTAATTGCGGTTTCCTTGTCTTTGGCGATTTCCAAGAAATTCGTCACGTGAACACCAGGATGCTCGTTTTGGATTCCATGAAAAGTAGAATAGTTGGTCACCATTTGAATTACATTAGGCCTAGGGTGATAGACTTCCGCAGCATCTTGCGGTGCTACGATAGCGGGAATGAATTGCTCAATAGTGGGCGTTGCATAACTTTGCAAAGTGCGCCTCGCTCCTTGAACTAGGGCTTGGTTTCCATTAGTAGCATTTGCATTCACATTATTGGCATTATTGATACTGTGGATTAATAGCGAGGATTAGGTACTGGTTTGGATTGACCGGATTTCCTTCCATTTCAGCTTCAGATTCAGAATGTTCAGAATGATCGGTTGTATGTCCTTCTTCCACTCCTTGCTCGCTTTCCTCAAGATTTGGATCCTCTTCTCCTTGCTTAGCGGTTCCTAGCTAACTTCCTATTCCTTCTCTTAAATTTCTCTATTTCGAGATTATAAGGCTCAAGCGGTTCCTTCGATTTCCGAGTAGCGTACTATAAAATAATAAACAACAATAAAACAATTAATCACTAGTAAAGGCTAGGCCTTTAACTAACTAACTAAAACAGACTCGAAATAATTTTGAGAAAAGAAAACGTAAATAAAACAGAAGCAGAATGTTTTAAAACTAATACAGAATCAGAAACAGAAAAAAATAAATTCTCGGTCGACCGAGAGCTGTGGTTCGGTCGACCGAACGCTTTTATTTTTAATTTTTTATTATTTTTTTTATTCTTTTACGACACTGTTTAATATACAGACTCTTATTCACAAAATATTCACGAATCCAGTTCTAACAAAATAAGCTATATCTTAATTTAATGACTCGAGTCCCCGGCAACGGCGCCAAAAACTTGATTGAGGTCAAGTTAAATTATTAACTCGATGCCTACTAACACACTAGCAAGAGAACTAGGTTCAATTGTAGTATAGCTAGATAGAGTCGAGGTCGATCCCATAGAGACTCGGCACAAATAAAACACAACTTTATCCTATTAGAACTAAATTGAAAAGGCGGTCTACGACCAACTAAACGCAGTAAATAAAATAATGACAACCACAAGACACAAAAGACCACAAAGACAGACTAAAGACTACTAAAACACGGATAATACGGTTGATATTATCTAAACAAATAGTATTGATTACGCTAGTAGATTATAACTCCCCCATGTGAATTAGGATGATAACGAGACAAAACAAAGCGTTAAGGATTAATTATTATGATGCTGGGAGTCATCCCCAAGGTAGATTTAGCTCGGTTAGGCCCTCTAAATCTTCGTGCCTCCATTACGTGACTTCGCCTTTTATGCCTCCATCTCATATAACCGACACAATTACGAAACTAGGGATGCCGGTATAAACCGTAACCTCATCTAAGCAACATTCCTAGGGTAAGGCGTACTTCTTAGATGCCGATTCAATCTATATCCTAAGTAACAATCACTTTTGGGTTTCATGTTAAATTATGATGACAAATAATTAAGTTGATCAGGTTTAATTACTCGTTTTAATTCCAAATCAGAGAATCTGACGTAGTCGAAGCCGATCATAATATTGCCCTACACATCACCACACTCGGGCGACCGAACGACGGCACTCGGGCGACCGAATGACATGTCTCGGTCGACCGAACACAGTTCTGTGTCGGAACAAATCATGATTACTTCTTAAGGTTTCTAACCTAAGCACATGGGTTCGTAAATTAATCTACATCACGCAATCAATACATGAAAAACTACTCCATAATAAAATATATCAGATCTACGAATAAAGATTGCATAATTGAATAGTCATACCCTCGAAGACGAGAGTGACTCCCACTATTTATCGCGCTCCCCAACCGGAGAATCCGATGAATCCACAATGAAGCGAACATAAAGAAAAAAAAGAAAACTAAAAACTTAAATTGTATAAATTGTTTTGTGTTGTAGTGGTGTGTTTTTCTCAAAGATCGTGGATTCTTTGTTTATATAGGAGTTGTAGCCGACATAGGAGAATCGAGGAAGATATGCACGCATTAATCTCGATTAGGCTCGGGTGACCCGAGCGATTACGCTCGGGTCGACCGAATGGCTAGGCTCGGTCAACCGAGCCTTCCCTTGTTACGCGTTTTCACTCCGCTTTATCTGACTTGTTCCCCACTCCATGCTTTTGAATTGATCTGATTAATCTTTTCTTCATTGCTCCGATTTTCTTCTCTTTTAGCTTGAGATTTCTCGATTGCGTGATAATTATCTTCCCGATTTGTTATGATCTGCAAAATCAGTATTTATCACACAATTAATTGCTCTTTTATAATAAAAATAGCTAAATACCAATTATCACATTAATAATCACTTATCATTAAATAATAAATATAAACACGTGATTTAATACGAAATATATATAATTAACTCCGATTTAAGGTTATAATTGATGACATAAATATGTATATTTTAACTGTCATCAAAATGCCCCCCACTTAAACTTTGCTTCGTCCCGAACAAAGCATGAATAAGTCATTCCCCAAGACAACATTTTCCTTGGTCATCTCATACTTACACAAGAAACCCGAGTCAACTCATACCAGTCATGCTCATAAGATAAGCATTATTCACTACTTGCTATGAATCGAAGTGATTGTGTGCATGTGCATTGGTTTTATATAAATGTAGCAAGATTAGAGCTTATGCAGACTTCATATCAAAATTCACCAACATCAGCATTCATACTTCTTGTGCCTCGCATTGGTTAAAGCACTAGAACAATAAGCAAGAGCGTATCTATAGGGTTTTTGGACTTGTAGACCGAGTACTACTCAAAGCCTCTAAAAATTCAAAAAAATTTCAATTTTGCATATTTTCCGAATACTACTAATCTCAAGGAAGAAAACTTTCATAGAGTATCCCCCTATCTTAGATTAAGCATAGCATCGAATATTACCACAAGCGCGGGGCTACTTTGGTAATGTTACTACAAGCCCAGTGCATTGTCAAAACACAGGTACGTCCCAAGCTTATTACTCCGCTTTTGTTGGCTAGAAGATCAGAATACATCAGTGGACAAATATCGATATTAGGTCCTCATAACCAATTATCTACGCAATGTACACATACTTCTTTCAATTATTATAACTCATGCGGTACTAAGCGATTCATATGTTGAGTAGTTGAATAATGCCTAACTACTTGCAATTGTTGGCATGAATATCCTTAAGTTTACTAAAATTTATATCGCAAAAGTATAATATGACCACGTACTTACATAACTTGGTTCCTTTCCTATCAATTCTAAGTATAAGAGCTTCACAAGTTTAAGGGTACGAGTTAAACAACTTGGCATTTATCCATGAATTTTTTTTAAATTTGGCCGTTCCCCTTGACTTTTTCAACATATATTTTCAACATATAGCTAAGTCCCTTGCCCCCCACTTAAACATGGCATTGTCCTCAATGACAAAAGTATATAAGAGTTCAAGATGAAAGACTTAGCTCTGAGAACGGCTCCCAACTAAAGGAACAATATCGAGTAATCATCGGCACGCGTGGAGAGGCAGACACATCTTGTATAAACAAACAAGCTCCACGAAATCATCAAATACCATGTCTATGGAAGTTATAAAATAATGTGGCAGTAATTAGATATAGATATCTAAAAACAGTTTAAGCCACTTTACTTTATGCTGCCATGGACAAGACCAAAAGGGATTTAAACCTAAATAAAAACTCACATGACGGCTATCAAGGAAAAAACCTCGTTTATTCCGAACTTAGACTCGGAACATGGCGAGATGAAAAAAACCGTGATAGGCGCATGCTACTTTATTAAAAAGAAAAACGTAAAAGATAGTTATAGGTAGTAGTTCTAAATTTATAGTCGCTAGCTCGACTCAGTTCAAGATAGCTTATTCATAAACAGGGTCATCGAGGTACAAAACCTCCTCTTCAGCATCAGGCGGAAGCCCGTGATAATGCTTCACACGATGTCCACTGACCACAAATCTGGACCCGTCTTTGAAATTGAATAGCTCCACCGCTCCGGAAGGAAAGACACATTGTACTTGAAATGGGCCACACCATCTTGACTTCAACTTACCCGGGAGGAGTCTTAAGCGCGAATTGTACAAGAGAACCATATCACCCCCGTGAAAGGTCCTATCCAGAATTTTTTTGTCATGGAACTTCTTCGTGCGCTCTTTGAAAATCTTGGCATTCCCGTATGCCTCTAAACGAAACTCCTCCAGGCGAGTTAATTCTAACATCCTCTTCTCACCGGCCAACGTCTCATCAAAATTCAGCATCCTTGTTGCCCACATGGCCTGGTGCTCCAGTTCCACAGGTAGATGACATGCCTTTGCAAAAAAAATCCTATACGGTGACATTCCAATCGAGGTTTTATATGCAGTCCTAAAAGCCCATAAAGCGTCGTCTAAACGTAACGACCAATCCTTCCCAGTCGTATTGACAGTTTTCTCCAGGATACGCTTTATCTCTCGATTGGTGACTTCTACCTGTCCACTAGTCTGGGGGTGATATGCGGTTGCTAGCTTATGTCGAACCCCATACTTAATCATCAGCCTCTCAAAATGTTTATTACAAAAATGACTACCATTGTCACTTATAATCGCCCTAGGCGTCCCAAACCTTGTAAAAATATTCTTTTTCATGAATCTAACCACAATCCTAGCATCGTTAGTAGGGGAAGCAATGGCCTCAACCCATTTGGATACATAATCGATAGCAACTAAGTTATATCGGTTAGATAGTGATGAAGTGAAGGGTCCAACGAAATCTATTCCCCAAACATCAAAAAGTTCTACTTCTAAGATGCTCTTAAGTGGCATCTCATTCCTCCGTGAAAAATTTCCTGTCATTTGACAAGCATGACATGCTCTTGCATATTGGTGTGCATCCTTAAACAATGTCGGCCAATAAAACCGCATTGGAGGACCTTGGCGCAGATTTTTTCTCCACCGTAGTGTCCTCCAACTTCATAAGAATGACAATGCTTCAGGATATCATTATACTCTTCCTCGGGCACACACCTTCGAAAAACATTATCGGATCTAGCTTAAACAAATAAGGCTCATCCCAATAATAGTGTCTAAGATCATTAAAGAATTTTTTTCTTTCTTGGACAGTGAGATTTGGTGGTAGGTACTTTGCGGATAGATAATTAACAAACAAACTAAACCATGGTTGTTTCTTCTCCTTCACAACCTCTATTCGCGAAGAAACTGCAACACAATCATCATGTCCCCCGATGGTGGTAATGGAGAAAAGTTGTTCATCAGGAAAAGATTCTCCTATCTCAGGTAAATACTCACCATCCTCTAATTGTAAGTGCGATAGATGATCGGCCACCACGTTCTCACTTCCTTTCTTATCTCGGATTTCTACGTCAAATTCTTGCAAGGTAGAATCCATCTCAACAATCTAGGCTTTGAATCTTGCTTTTCTAGGAGATACTTAAGAGCTGCATGGTCAGTCCACACAGTGACTTTAGATCCCACTAAGTAAAATCTAAACTTGTCAAAAGCAAAGATAACGGCCAAAAGTTCCTTCTCCGTTGTGGCGTAATTTCTTTGGGCAGCATTCAAAGTCCGACTAGCATAATAGATAGGTCTGAAGATTTTATCTTTTCTTTGACCCAAAGCGGCGCCAACAACAGTATCACTTGCATCGCACATCAGTTCAAACGGAAGTTCCCAATCTGGTGCGACCAGAACGGGTGTAGTAATCAACCTACTTTTTATTTCGTTGAAGGCTTTTATGCACTCATTAGAAAACACGAATGGCACATCCTTGGCCAATAATTCGGTAAGAGGTCTAGAGATTAGGGAGAAGTCCTTAATAAACCTACGATAAAATCCGGCGTGGCCTAAAAAACCTCGCAAAGTTTTAAGATTGGTAGGTGGAGGTAATTTCTCGATTACCTCAACTTTGGCTCTATCCACCTCTATTCCGTTCTTTGATATGCGGTGGCCTAGTACTATACCTTCCGTAACCATCAAATGACACTTCTCGATTAAGCACAAGATTCGTCTCCTCACATCTCTTCAACACTCGTGCTAGATGTGCGAGACATGAATAAAATCGTCTCCAAATCTTGAGAAATCATCCATAAAGATTTCCAAGAAATCTTCCACCATATCCGAAATAATGACATCATACATCGTTGAAATGTCGCGGGGGCGTTACACAATCCAAATGGCATTCGATTATACGCAAATGTCCCATATGGGCATGTAAACGTTGTCTTCTCACGATCTTCGGGCGAGATGTGGATTTGATAGTATCCCGAATACCCGTCGAGAAAACAATAGAAAGCATGCCCGCTCAGTCGCTCGAGCATTTGATCAATGAAGGGAAGAGGAAAGTGGTCCTTACGAGTCGCATCATTTAGTTTCCTAAAGTCTATGCATACTCGATGACCGGTGATTAGCCTCACAGGAATTAACTCATTCAACTCATTGGCTTGCACCGTCAATCCTCCCTTTTTGGGAACTACATGGATAGGGCTTAACCATTCGCTATCAGCAATTGGAAATATAATTCCCATTTCTAGAATTTTTATAACCTCATCCCTAACCACTTCCTTTAATTGTGGGGTTAGACGCCTCTGAGGTTGTGCAACCGCTTTCTTCTCAGGGTCCACGGAGATTTTGTGCATACATACGCTAGGGCTAATGCCCTTAACGTCAGCTATGGTCCATCCAAATGCTCATGTACTCTCTCAAAACTCTCATTAGTTTCTCCTCTTGTAAGTCCGTCAAGGAAGAAGATATAATTAGCGGCAAAGTCTCATCTTGAAGAAATACATACTTCAAATTCGCAGGAAGAGGTTTTAAAGTCAAATTTGTGGGAGGTTCTTCCAAAGAGGTCTTCAACTTTTGACCAGTGAGTTTGAGTTCGAAGTACTTATGCCACGTTGGTCTATGATAGAATCTTTCAATCTCCGCAGCACTTACTTCCTCTACAGGCCTTGGGGTCCCTCTACTACATCCTGGCCATATCATCTTCTCCTCCTCACTACTTACGTACTTGACTTCATCTTCTTCTTTTAAGACAGCATCCAAGAAATCCTTTATACTTTCATGTTGTTGAAATTCTTGAACGATCCTATCAATGGAATCTAACATGAAACATGCATCTTCTCCGTCATCAGGTTGCTTCATAGTGTCGAAGACATTGAATGCAACTCTCTCTTCATTCACTCTTAACACTAACTCGCCCTTGTAAACATCGTAAAGTTCAACTCTAGGGCCAGCAGGTTCTTTATACGTTCTTTGCTCAGGCAAAGTCTCGGAAGTATTAGTCTCATTGCTTGGCTCACCATCCTTATTCTTTATGACTTTCTCTTTCTCTCGCAGGGATGGTGGAGTTACCTCTTTTCCACTTCTGGTCATGATCGCATTCAAATCCTTGTTTGGTTTGGGACTAGGTTGATCCATTTGGATCCCAAACCAATATTTTATTCACCCCACTAACTTATTTATTATTATTTTATTAATTCTATTATTTTATTATAAATTCTTTCATCAATCAATCAACATCAACAAATAAAATAATATTAATCCATCACTTTATACACTCATTACACTATTTAACCATTACTTTTTCAATATAATATTTCAAATCAACAATCATTACTTTAACTACACAAATTTCAATACAACTTTTCAACTTTATCATCATTACTTCACTATATTTTATAATTCTTTCTCTTTCTTGGATCCAAATGGATCCAGTCAGTCCGAAACCAAACGGAGCTAGGGTTCTTCTCAGTGTTGCTTGGCAACCCTCCAGGAGGTCTAGTTGAGACTTGCTCGGCTAGTTGTCCTATCTGGTGCGTGAGGTTTTGGACTAGAGCTTCTTGATTGGTCACCTTAGCATCGGTCTTCTGACAATATTGGCTAAAGTTAATGGCTAAATCAGCCATAGATTTTGAAAGTTGTCCCATATTGTCAGTGACGACATTACTCAGTTTTTCTATCACAGCTTCCCAACCAAAAGTTTTAGTTTGCTGTGGTACGTAAGTGGTAGGCGGTTTAGGCCTTTCTCCTGCATTAATGTCACTATATCGGAATCCAGGATGGTTATGATTAGGCCTGTACCCTCCCCCGATATAATTGGCTTCTTTAGTACCAGCATTCTCACTTTGAGGTGCTACCTCGATTCCAGCCCCTTCCTCTACTCTTGTCATCCTATCTTGCATCCCATCTACCTTATTGTTGATAATGAGAAAGTTGTTCTAAGATTTTTGTAGATGCACTATCATCAAATATGTCGTGCCATCTTCACAGTAGCTATGTCATTGCCTCCCATTGGCTATTCATCGCTATTTGCTCCATCTTCCTTGTGCCTCCTCGGGAGATAAAGAACAAACGCTCCATTCTTTGGAGGCGTCTACTCTAATTTTCTCGGTCTCTCTCAACCCATGGTAAAAAGTTTGCATTAAAAGCCAAAGAGAGATGTCATGATGAGGACACTTCCTCATAGCTTCCTTGAAACGCTCCCAAGCTTGCTCAAAACACTCCCCAGGTTGTTGCTTAAATCCTAGGATGTCTTGGCGTAACTTAAAAGTTTTTCCTAAAGGAAAGTACTTATTCATGAACTTTTGCAACAATTGTTCCCAAGTAGTGATAGGTCCAAACCTCTAAAGAGAGAAGCCATTGCTTAGCTTTATCTTTCAAAGTAAAAGGAAAAGCTTAAGGCGAATGTTCCTCTCCGGGATAATTGCGGTTTCATTGTCTTTGACGATTTCCAAGAAATTCGTCACGTGAACACCAGGATGCTCGTTTTGGATTCCATGAAAAGTAGAATAGTTGGTCACCATTTGAATTACATTAGGCCTAGGGTGATAGACTTCCGCAGCATCTTGCGGTGCTACGATAGCGGGAATGAATTGCTCAATAGTGGGCGTTGCATAACTTTGCAAAGTGCGCCTCGCTCCTTGAACTAGGGCTTGGTTTCTATTATTAGCATTTGCATTCACATTATTGGCATTATTGATAACAGGATTAATAGCGGGATTAGGTACCTGGTTTGGATTGACCGGATTTTCTTCCATTTCTGCTTCAGATTCAGAATGTTCAGAATGATCGGTTGTATGTCCTTCTTCCACTCCTTGCTCGCTTTCCTCAAGATTTGGATCCTCTTCTCCTTGCTATGCCAGTTCCCTAGCTAACTTCCTATTCCTTCTCGCAAATTTCTCTATTTCAGGATTATAAGGCTCAAGCGGTTCCTTCGATTTCCGAGTAGCGTACTATAAAATAATAAACAACAATAAAACAATTAATCACTAGTAAAGGCTAGGCCTTTAACTAACTAACTAAAACAGACTCGAAATAATTTTGAGAAAAGAAAAGTAAATAAAAGCGAAGCGAGAATGTTTTAAAACTAATACGAGAATCGAAGCAGAGAAAAAAAATTAAATTCTCGGTTAGCCGATCGAGAGTCGTGGTTCGGTCGACCGAACGCTTTTATTTTTAATTTTTTATTATTTTTTTTATTCTTTTACGACTTTGTTTAATATCTGAGACTCTTATTCACAAAATATTCACGAATCCATTCTAACAAAATAAGCTATATCTTAATTTAATGACTCGAGTCCCGGCAGCGGCGCCAAAAACTTGATTGAGGTCAAGTTAAATTATTAACTCGATGCCTACTAACACACTAGCAAGAGAACTAGGTTCAATTGTAGTATAGCTAGATAGAGTCGAGGTCGATCACATAGAGACTCGGCACAAATAAAACACAACTTTATCCTTTTAGAACTAAATTGAAAAGGCGGTCTCTACGACCAACTAAACGCTTGATAAATAAAATAATGACAACCACAAGACACAAAAGACCACAAAGACAGGACTAAAGACTACTAAAACACGGATAATACGGTTGATATTATCTAAACAAATAGTATTGATTACGCTAGTAGATTATAACTCCCCATGTGAATTAGGATGATAACGAGACAAAACAAAGCGTTAAGGATTAATTATTATGATGCAGGAGTCATCCCCAAGGTAGATTTAGCTCCGGTTAGGCCCTACAAATCTTTCGTGCCTCCATTACGTGACTTCGCCTTTTATGCCTCCATCTCATATAACCCGACACAATTACGAAACTAGGGATGCCGGTATAAACCGTAACCTCATCTAAGCAACATTCCTAGGGTAAGGCGTACTTCTTAGATGCCGATTCAATCTATATCCTAAGTAACAATCACTTTTTGGGTTTCATGTTAAATTATGATGACAAATAATTAAGTTGATCAGGTTTAATTACTCGTTTTAGTTCCAAATCAGAGAATCTGACGTAGTCGAAGCCGATCATAATATTGCCCTACACATCACCACACTCGGGCGACCGAATGACATGTCTCGGTCGACCGAACACAGTTCTGTGTCGGAACAAATCATGATTACTTCTTAAGGTTTCTAACCTAAGCACATGGGTTCGTAAATTAATCTACATCACGCAATCAATACATGGAAAACTACTCCATAATAAAATATATCAGATCTACGAATAAAGATTGCATAATTGAATAGTCATACCCTCGAAGACGAGAGTGACTCCCACTCTTTATCGCGCCCCAACCGGAGAATCCGATGAATCCACAATGAGCGAACATAAAGAAAAGAAAAGAAAACTAAAAACTTAAATTGTATAAATTGTTTTGTGTTGTAGTGGTGTGTTTTTCTCAAAGATCGTGATTCTTTGTTTATATAGGAGTTGTAGCCGACATAGGAGAATCGGAAGATATGCACGCATTAATCGATTAGGCTCGGGTGACAACGATTCGCTCGGTCGACCGAATGGCTAGGCTCGGTCGGCCGAGCCTTCCTTGTTACGCTGGCGTTTTCACTCCGCTTTATCGACTTGTTCCCCACTCCATGCTTTTGAATTGATCGATTAATCTTTTCTTCATTGCTCCGATTTTCTTCTCTTTTAGCTTGAGATTTCGATTGCGTGATAATTATCTTCCCGATTTGTTATGATCGCAAAATCAGTATTTATCACACAATTAATTGCTCTTTTATAATAAAAATAGCTAAATACCAATTATCACATTAATAATCACTTATCATTAAATAATAAATATAAACACGTGATTTAATACGAAATATATATAATTAACTCCGATTTAAGGTTATAATTGATGACATAAATAGGTATATTTTTAATCTGTCATCAAAATGCCCCCCACTTAAACTTTGCTTCGTCCCGAACAAAGCATGAATAAGTCATTCCCCAAGACAACATTTTCCTTGGTCATCTCATACTTACACAAGAAACCCGAGTCAACTCATACCAGTCATGCTCATAAGATAAGCATTATTCACTACTTGCTATGAATCGAAGTGATTGTGTGCATGTGCATTGGTTTTATATAAATGTAGCAAGATTAGAGCTTATGCAGATTTCATATCAAAATTCACCAACATCGACATTCATACTTCTTGTGCCTCGCATTGGTTAAAGCACTAGAACAATAAGCAAGAGCGTATCTATAGGGTTTTTGGACTTGTAGACCGAGTACTACTCAAAGCCTCTAAAAATTCAAAAAAATTTCAATTTTGCATATTTTCCGAATACTACTAATCTCAAGGAAGAAAACTTTCATAGAGTATCCCCTATCTTAGATTAAGCATAGCATCGAATATTACCACAAGCGGGGCTACTTTGGTAATGTTACTACAAGCCCAGTGCATTGTCAAAACACGATTACGCCCCAAGCTTATTACTCCGCTTTTGTTGGCTAGAAGATCAGAATACATCAGTGGACAAATATCGATATTAGGTCCTCATAACCAATTATCTACGCAATGTACACATACTTCTTTCAATTATTATAACTCATGCGGTACTAAGCGATTCATATGTTGAGTAGTTGAATAATGCCTAACTACTTGCAATTGTTGGCATGAATATCCTTAAGTTTACTAAAAATTTATCGCAAAAGTATAATATGACCACGTACTTACGCAACTTGGTTCCTTTCCTATCAATTCTAAGTATAAGAGCTTCACAAGTTTAAGGGTACGAGTTAAACAACTTGGCATTTATCCTTGAATTTTTTTTAAATTTGGCCGTTCCCCTTGACTTTTTCAACATATATTTTCAACATATAGCTAAGTCCCTTGCCCCCCACTTAAACATGGCATTGTCCTCAATGACAAAAGTATATAAGAGTTCAAGATGAAAGACTTAGCTCTGAGAACGGATCCCAACTAAAGGAACAATATCGGAGTAATCATCGGCACAGCGTGGAGAGACAGACACATCTTGTATAAACAAACAAGCTCCACGAAATCATCAAATACCATGTCTATGGAAGTTATAAAATAATGTGGCAGTAATTAGATATAGATATCTAAAAACAGTTTAAGCCACTTTACTTTATGCTGCCATGGACAAGACCAAAAGGGATTTAAACCTAAATAAAAACTCACATGACGGCTATCAAGGAAAAAACCTCGTTTATTCCGAACTTAGACTCGGAACATGGCGAGATGAAAAAAACCGTGATAGGCGCATGCTACTTTATTAAAAAGAAAAACGTAAAAGATAGTTATAGGTAGTAGTTCTAAATTTATAGTCGCTAGCTCGACTCAGTTCAAGATAGCTTATTCATAAACAGGGTCATCGAGGTACAAAACCTCCTCTTCAGCATCAGGCGGAAGCCCGTGATAATGCTTCACACGATGTCCATTGACCACAAATCTGGACCCGTCTTTGAAATTGAATAGCTCCACCGCTCCAGAAGGAAAGACATGTTGTACTTGAAATGGGCCACACCATCTTGACTTCAACTTACCCGGGAGGAGTCTTAAGCGCGAATTGTACAAGAGAACCATATCACCCCCGTGAAAGGTCCTATCCAGAATTTTTTTGTCATGGAACTTCTTCGTGCGCTCTTTGAAAATCTTGGCATTCCCGTATGCCTCTGGCGAAACTCCTCCAGCGAGTTAATTCTAACATCCTCTTCTCACCGCCAACGTCTCATCAAAATTCAGCATCCTTGTTGCCCACATGGCCCGGTGCTCAGTTCCACAGGTAGATGACATGCCTTTCCAAAAAAAAATCCTATACGGTGACATTCCAATCGAGGTTTTATATGCGATCCTAAAAGCCCATAAAGCGTCGTCTAAGCGTAACGACCAATCCTTCCCGATCGTATTGTGAGTTTTCTCCAGGATACGCTTTATCTCTCGATTGGTGACTTTCTACCGCCCACTAGTGCTGGGGTGATATGCGGTTGCTAGCTTATGTCGAACCCCATACTTAATCATCAGCCTCTCAAAATGTTTATTACAAAAATGACTACCATTGTCACTTATAATCGCCCTAGGCGTCCCAAACCTTGTAAAAATATTCTTTTTCAAGAATCTAACCACAATCCTAGCATCGTTAGTAGGGGAAGCAATGGCCTCAACCCATTTGGATACATAATCGACAGCAACTAAGTTATATCGGTTAGATAGTGATGAAGTGAAGGGTCCAACGAAATCTATTCCCCAAACATCAAAAAGTTCTACTTCTAAGATGCTCTTAAGTGGCATCTCATTCCTCCGTGAAAAATTTCCTGTCATTTGACAAGCATGACATGCTCTTGCATATTGGTGTGCATCCTTAAACAATGTCGGCCAATAAAAACCGCATTGGAGGACCTTGGCCGCAGTTTTTTCTCCACCGTAGTGTCCTCCAACTTCATAAGAATGACAATGCTTCAGGATATCATTATACTCTTCCTCGGGCACACACCTTCGAAAAACATTATCAGATCCTAGCTTAAACAAATAAGGCTCATCCCAATAATAGTGTCTAAGATCTTTAAAGAATTTTTTTCTTTCTTGGACAGTGAGATTTGGTGGTAGGTACTTTGCGGATAGATAATTAACAAACAAACTAAACCATGGTTGCTTCTTCTCCTTCACAACCTCTATTCGCGAAGAAACTGCAACACAATCATCATGTCCCCCGATGGTGGTAATGGAGAAAAGTTGTTCATCAGGAAAAGATTCTCCTATCTCAGGTAAATCCTCACCATCCTCTAATTGTAAGCGCGATAGATGATCGGCCACCACGTTCTCACTTCCTTTCTTATCTCGGATTTCTACGTCAAATTCTTGCAGCAGTAGAATCCATCTCAACAATCTAGGCTTTGAATCTTGCTTTTCTAGGAGATACTTAAGAGCTGCATGGTCAGTCCACACAGTGACTTTAGATCCCACTAAGTAAAATCTAAACTTGTCAAAAGCAAAGATAACGGCCAAAAGTTCCTTCTCCGTTGTGGCGTAATTTCTTTGGGCAGCATTCAAAGTCCGACTAGCATAATAGATAGGTCTGAAGATTTTATCTTTTCTTTGACCCAAAGCGGCGCCAACAACAGTATCACTTGCATCGCACATCAGTTCAAACGGAAGTTCCCAATCTGGTGCGACCAGAACGGGTGTAGTAATCAACCTACTTTTTATTTCGTTGAAGGCTTTTATGCACTCATTAGAAAACACGAATGGCACATCCTTGGCCAATAATTCGGTAAGAGGTCTAGAGATTAGGGAGAAGTCCTTAATAAACCTACGATAAAATCCGGCGTGGCCTAAAAAACCTCGCAAAGTTTTAAGATTGGTAGGTGGAGGTAATTTCTCGATTACCTCAACTTTGGCTCTATCCACCTCTATTCCGTTCTTTGATATGCGGTGGCCTAGTACTATACCTTCCGTAACCATCAAATGACACTTCTCCCAGTTAAGCACAAGATTCGTCTCCTCACATCTCTTCAACACTCATGCTAGATGTGCGAGACATGAATCGAAATCGTCTCCAAATACTGAGAAATGATCCATAAAGATTTCCAAGAAATCTTCCACCATATCTGCAAATAATGACATCATACATCGTTGAAATGTCGCGGGGGCATTACACAATCCAAATGGCATTCGATTATACGCAAATGTCCCATATGGGCATGTAAACGTTGTCTTCTCACGATCTTCGGGCGAGATGTGGATTTGATAGTATCCCGAATACCCGTCAAGAAAACAATAGAAAGCATGCCCGCTCAGTCTCTCGAGCATTTGATCAATGAAGGGAAGAGGAAAGTGGTCCTTACGAGTCGCATCATTTAGTTTCCTAAAGTCTATGCATACTCGATGACCGGTGATTAGCCTCACAGGAATTAACTCATTCAACTCATTGGCTTGCACCATCAATCCTCCCTTTTTGGGAACTACATGGATAGGGCTTACCCATTCGCTATCAGCAATTGGAAATATAATTCCCATTTCTAGCATTTTTATAACCTCATCCCTAACCACTTCCTTTAATTGTGGGGTTAGACGCCTCTGAGGTTGTGCGACCGCTTTCTTCTCAGGGTCCACGGAGATTTTGTGCATACATACGCTAGGGCTAATGCCCTTAACGTCAGCTATGGTCCATCCAAATGCTCCGCAGTACTCTCTCAAAACTCTCATTAGTTTCTCCTCTTGTAAGTCCATCAAGGAAGAAGATATAATTAGCGGCAAAGTCTCATCTTGAAGAAATACATACTTCAAATTCGCAGGAAGAGGTTTTAAAGTCAAATTTGTTGGAGGTTCTTCCAAAGAGGTCTTCAACTTTTGACCAGTGAGTTTGAGTTCGAAGTACTTATGCCACGTTGGTCTATGATAGAATCTTTCAATCTCCGCAGCACATACTTCCTCTACAGGCCTTGGGGTCCCTCTACTACATCCTGGCCATATCATCTTCTCCTCCTCACTACTTACGTACTTGACTTCATCTTATTCTTCTAAGACAGCATCCAAGAAATCCTTTATACTTTCATGTTGTTGAAATTCTTGAACGATCCTATCAATGGAATCTAACATGAAACATGCATCTTCTCCGTCATCAGGTTGCTTCATAGTGTCGAAGACATTGAATGCAACTCTCTCTTCATTCACTCTTAACACTAACTCGCCCTTGTAAACATCAATTAGCGTTCTACTAGTGGCCATGAAAGGTCTCCCTAATATCAAGGGCACTTCGTAGTTAGCTTCCAAATCTAATACCACAAAGTCGACAGGAAATACAAACTTTTCAACTCTTACTAGCACATCCTCAACCACTCCACACGGTTTTTTGACAGAACGGTCAGCTAATTGCAGTGTGATTGAGGTCTTCTTAAGATCTTTCATGCCTAGCTTCCGAAAAATAGATAGTGGCATCAGGTTCACGCTAGCTCCTAGATCACACAAAGCTTTGTTTAAACATACGTTACCTATGGTTCAGGGAATGAGAAAGCTTCCCGGATCTTTGCATTTTGGGGGTAACTTATGTTGGAGAATGGCTGAGCACTCCTCATTAAGGCATATGGTCTTTAAATCTAGAAGTTTTCTTTTAGTTGAGACGGCGTCTTTTAAAAACTTGGTGTACTCAGGCATTTCAGCTAGTGCTTCAACTAGGGGTATATTGATTTGTAACTTACTAAACATATCCACGAACTTCTTATACATCTTATTATCAAACTTAGGCTTCGGCTTTGGTGGAGGATAAGGTAGAGTTGAAGGATCGACATCAGTGAAAATTGGATACTTGTTATCGTAAAGTTCAACTCTACAGGGCGGCGAGGTTCTTTATATCGTTCTTTGCTCAGGCAAAGTCTCGGAAGTATTAGTCTCATTGCTTGGCTCACCATCCTTATTCTTTATGACTTTCTCTTTCTCTCACAGGGATGGTGGAGTTACCTCTTTTCCACTTCTTGTCATGATCGCATTCAAATCCTTAGGGTTCTTCTCAGTGTTGCTTGGCAACCCTCCAGGAGGTCTAGTTGAGACTTGCTCGGCTAGTTGTCCTATCTGGTACGTGAGGTTTTGGACTAGAGTTTCTTGATTGGTCACCTTAGGATCGGTCTTCTGACAATATTGGCTAAAGTTAGTGGCTAAATCAGCCATAGATTTTGAAAGCTGTCCCATATTGTCAGTGACGACATTACTCAGTTTTTCTATCGCAGCTTCCCAACCAAAAGTTTAGTTTGCTGTGGTACGTAAGTGGTAGGCGGTTTAGGCCTTTCTCCTGCATTAATGTCACTATATCGGAATCCAGGATGGTTATGATTAGGCCTGCACCTCCCCGATATAATTGGCTTCTTCAAGTACCATCATTCTCACTTTGAGGTGCTACTCGATTCCAACCCCTTTCTACTACTCTTGTCATCCTCTCTTGCATCCCATCTACCTTATTGTTGATAATGAAAAAGTTGTTCTAAGATTTTTGTAGATGCACTATCATCAAATATGTCACGCCATCTTCACAGTAGCTATGTCATTGCCTCCCCATTGGCTATTCATCGCTATTTGCTCCATCTTCCCTTGTGCCTCCTTAGGAGATAAAAGAACAAACGCTCCATTGCTGGAGGCGTCTACTCTAATTTTCTCAGTCTCTCTCAACCCATGGTAAAAGTTTACATTAAAAGCCAAAGAGAGATGTCATGATGAGGACACTTCCTCATAGCTTCCTTGAAACGCTCCCAAGCTTGATCAAAACTCTCCCAGGTTGTTGCTTAAATCCTAGGATGTCTTGGCGTAACTTAAAAGTTTTTCCTAAAGGAAAGTACTTATTCATGAACTTTTGCAACAATTGTTCCCAAGTAGTGATAGATCCAGCCTCTAAAGAGAGAAGCCATTTCTTAGCTTTATCTTTCAAAGGGAAAGGGAAAAGCTTAAGGCGAATGTTCCTCCGGGATTAATGCAGTTTCACTGTCTTCGACGATTTCCAAGAAATTCGTCACGTGAACACCCGAGGATCCTCATTTTGGATTCCATGAAAAGTAGAATAGTTGGTCACCATTTGAATTACATTAGGCCTAGGGTGATAGACTTCCACAAAGACATCTTGCGGTGCTACGATAAAAGGGAATGAATTGCTCAATAGTGGGCGTTGCATAACTTTGCAAAGTGCGCCTCGCTCCTTGAACTAGGGCTTGGTTTCCATTATTAGCATTTGCATTCACATTATTGGCATTATTGATAACAGGATTAATAGCAGGATTAGCTACCTGGTTTGGATTGACCGGATTTCCTTCCATTTCTGCTTCAGATTCAGAATGTTCAGAATGATCGGTTGTATGTCCTTCTTCCACTCCTTGCTCGCTTTCCTCAAGATTTGGATCCTCTTCTCCTTGCTTAGCCAGTTCCCTAGCTAACTTCCTATTCCTTCTCGCAAATTTCTCTATTTTAGGATTATAAGGCTCAAGCGGTTCCTTCGATTTCCGAGTAGCGTACTATAAAATAATAAACAACAATAAAACAATTAATCACTAGTAAAGGCTAGGCCTTTAACTAACTAACTAAAACAGACTCAAATAATTTTGAGAAAAGAAAACGTAAATAAAAGCGAAGCGAGAATGTTTTAAAACTAATACGTAATCGTAAAGTAAAAGAAAATAAATTCTCGGTCGACCGAGAGTCGTGGTTCGATCGACCGAACGCTTTTATTTTTTTATTTTTTAAATTTTTTTATTCTTTTTACGACCTTTGTTTAATATAGACTCTTATTCACAGAATATTCACGAATCCAGTTCTAACAAAATAAGCTATATCTTAATTTAATGACTCGAGTCCCCGCAACGGCGCCAAAAACTTGATTGAGGTCAAGTTAAATTATTAACTCGATGCCTACTAACACACTAGCAAGAGAACTAGGTTCAATTGTAGTATAGCTAGATAGAGTCGAGGTCGATCCCACAGAGACTCGGCACAAATAAAACACAACTTTATCCTATTAGAACTAAATTGAAAGGGCGGTCTACGACCAACTAAACGCAGTAAATAAAATAATGACAACCACAAGACACAAAAGACCACAAAGACAGACTAAAGACTACTAAAACACGGATAATACGGTTGATATTATCTAAACAAATAGTATTGATTATGCTAGTAGATTATAAATCCCCCATGTGAATTAGGATGATAACGAGACAAAACAAGCGTTAAGGATTAATTATTATGACTACGGAGTCATCCCCAAGGTAGATTTAGCTCGGTTAGGCCCTCTAATTTCTTCGTGCCTCCATTACATGACTTCGCCTTTTAATGCCTCCATCTCATATAACCCGACACAATTACGAAACTAGGGATGCCGGTATAAACTGTAACCTTATCTAAGCAACATTCCTAGGGTAAGGCGTACTTCTTAGATGCCGATTCAATCTATATCCTAAGTAACAATCACTTTTTGGGTTTCATGTTAAATTATGATGACAAATAATTAAGTTGATCAGGTTTAATTACTCGTTTTAATTCCAAATCAGAGAATCTGACGTAGTCGAAGCCGATCATAATATTGCCCTACACATCACCACACTCGGGCGACCGAACGACGGCACTCGGCGACCGAATGACATGTCTCGGTCGACCGAACACAGTTCTGTGTCGGAACAAATCATGATTACTTCTTAATGTTTCTAACCTAAGCACATGGGTTCGTAAATTAATCTACATCACGCAATCAATACAAGAAAAACTACTCCATAATAAAATATATCAGATCTACGAATAAAGATTGCATAATTGAATAGTCATACCCTCGAAGACGAGAGTGACTCCCACTCTTTAATGCGCTCCCCAACCGGAGAATCCGATGAATCCACAATGAACGAACATAAAGAAAAGAAAAGAAAACTAAAAACTTAAATTGTATAAATTGTTTTGTGTTGTAGTGGTGTGTTTTTCTCAGCATCGTGGCTGCTGTTTATATAGGAGTTGTAGCCGACATAGGGAGAATCCAGAAGATATGCACGCATTAATCTGATTAGGCTCGGGTGACCGAACAGGTACGCTCGGTCGACCGAATGGCTAGGCTCGGTCGACCGAGCCTTCCCTTGTTACGCGTTTTCACTCCGCTTTATCTGACTTGTTCCCACTCCATGCTTTTGAATTGATCTGATTAATCTTTTCTTCATTGCTCCGATTTTCTTCTCTTTTATCTTGAGATTTCTCGATTGCGTGATAATTATCTTCCCGATTTGTTATGATCTGCAAAATCAGTATTTATCACACAATTAATTGCTCTTTTATAATAAAAATAGCTAAATACCAATTATCACATTAATAATCACTTATCATTAAATAATAAATATAAACACGTGATTTAATACGAAATATATATAATTAACTCTGATTTAAGGTTATAATTGATAACATAAATAGGTATATTTTAACTGTCATCAGCCACCGTTTGAAGCATTGTATGGGAGAAGATATCGGACGCCACTGTTTTGGGATGAAGTCGGAGAGAGACAGATTACAGGGCCGGAAATGGTTGAACAAGCAAAGGAAAGGGTTCAGTTGGTCAAGAAGAATTTGAAGGCAGCTCAAGACAGGTAGAAAAGTTGGGCTGATGTTAGAAGAAGACCCCTAGAGTTTGAAGTCGGTGATAGAGTTTACCTCCGAGCTTCACCGATGAAGGGAGTGAAACACTTTGGACAAAAAGGAAAGCTAAGTCCAAGATATGTTGGACCTTTTGAAATCTTGGAAAGTGTTGGGACATTAGCTTATAAGCTTCAGTTGCCAGAATCAATGTCGAGAGTCCATAACGTATTTCACGTTTCCATGTTGAAGAAATGTCTGACAAAGAACGATGTTGAAACTACAGTTGATCCAGAAATCCTACAAGATAATCTTGCTTACGACGAAAGACCTATCAAGATTTTAGACCGGAAAGAAAAGACGATTAAGAGGCGGATGATTCCCTTGGTGTTAGTTCAGTGGAGTAATCATTCACCCGAGGAGGCAACTTGGGAAGTGGAAAGCAACAAGATCAATGAATTCCAAGGGTTTGTTGGTCTACCAGGTATGTTCTAGTTTCGAGGATGAAACTCCTTTTAAGGGGGGAGGAATGTAATATTCCGATTTTCGGGAAAGGGCAGACGTGTCATTTTGCGAAAACGAAATATTATTATTTCTTTTCTTTTATTGGAGATAAGTATTTTATAAATTATTTATACATATTTTACGGGTTATGTGTATATATAATTAAGGGATTATTCTCATTTTGGCAATTAAAGGGTAACTAAGGAAAAAGGGTTTTATTGGGAAGTGTATTTAAGGAAAAATTAACACAGATTATACCCTAAGCCTAAACATTAATCAGAAAACCAGTCTCCACACCTCCTTCTCTGCGAAATTTTGAGAGGAGAAAAAAAGGTTCGAAGAGTTCTCACAATAACTGAAGCAATTCTTGGTTGTTTTCAAATCAGACGAGAGCGTTGGAATCGTCGTGAGGAAAGCATCATCTTGATACCGATTTGGTTGGCAAAGTATGAGCTCTTGTTGAGGTTTCGATCTGTTTTGGGGCTGCGTATAGGTAAGAAAAACTATCCCTATGATTTCAATTCTTAGTAGTAAGGATTAGATCTTTTCTTAAGATGTTTTGGTGTTAGGAAGATGGGTTTTGCTTTGGTTATTTAATATGGATGACATGGTTCCTTTAGATGAGGTTTTGTGCTTCACTGTGTTAAATTGCTGTTATTTTTGGGTTAGAAACTGATTTGGATCGAACTTGAAGATTTTACGGTTCTAGTTGAAACCCAGGTCGGACGGCCGTCTGGTCTCTCTGGACGGGCGTCTGCCTTGGTCACATTTCGGACGGGCGTCTGGTTTTTCTGGACGGGCGTCTGAGGTGTCATTTTACATTCAAGATGTAACTGTCTTAGTGTGGACGAGCGTCTAGGGAAAGTGGACGGGTGTCTATTTACGACTAATTTTGTGGTTTTTATCGCTTTATTCCGTAACAATATTCTTCGTATTTTATTACTTTTTATAGAAAAGTAGGAGTTTAATTGAAATATTGAGGGGTTGTGTATGAAAAGGATTAAAATGCAAATTCGAGCTATTTATGTGGTTTATTAGTCATTTTCTATCTATATATATATTTCTACAGTTTGCATGTTTTTACCCCTTGTAGATATACATTTTCGAGCTAAAAAGAGGATTAAATGGTGTCAAGGATCGAGTTTATACGAAGGAAAAGAGATAAATGTGAAGTCGGTTGAAGATAGAGATGAGAAAATCAAGATTTGATTGATGACTGAACTGGCGTCCAAGGCCGTCCAGTGGACGGGCGTTTGAAGACCAGATCAAGGCGCCCAGGAGGAGATTTTTGATTCAGAGTCTTGCCAAAATTAGCGAACGAGCGTCCATTTTTGCATAGGACGGACGTCCAAGAAGACTCGGCCCGACTCGATAAATTTTACACGCATCTGGACGGGCGTCTACCCTTCCAGACGGGCGTCCAAGGCCGACTTAACCCTAGCCGCCTCAAAATCCTATAAATACCAGCGTGTGTTGAACCCTAATCATATAATACACATTATTCATTTACTCAAACCCTAGCAGCCGCATATCCTATAGAGCAAACAAGAAGATGAACTCTTCCATCCCAACAATCATGATCACCAACATGATTGTTGGCTAAGCAATTCGTGGTGGGACAACAGAGGAAACCAATCAACAACTACACCAACTAGAGGATTTTTAGCTACATCTTTAGTGAGTTAAATTTATGGTTTTTCATCAATTGAACGTTGTGATTTATCGTTTATGTTTTATTGAATCGAGAGGTCGATGAAACTACCTGTTTTGATTGATTTATATGAGAATATGATTCAAGTTGTGATTTATTTCAATTGATGCAATTAATTATAACTCAAGAGATTGTTTATGATTAATTGAGTAGAGTTTGGAGACAATCTCATGATCGTGTTATGCATGTTAGTTTAGTTTTGCTTGAGAAAGAAAATGAAACCCTAGAAATTTATTAAAGGGATTTAATTGAATTCGTGATTTGATGATTACTAAAAATCGTACCTTTAGCTCACAATCTAGTTGGGGTTGGTTGGTTGATTGGTGGATTCTAGTTGCCTTGCCATTCTTTTAATTATTTGATAAACCAATCCGTTCGTATTAATTGTGTTAGCTACGATTAGTTATCTTAAGAACTTTAGTTATTAATCGTTGTTTTTTCGCATATTTACATTTTCAAAGACGTTATCGGACGCCCGTCCACCCAAAGTGAACGCCCGCCCAAAGATTGAGTTTTTTTTCTCTGTTTTCTGCTATTTTAGCCATTGTTCTTAGTTTCTGTTTTATAATTAACATCAGCCTTAGTTTTAGGTAATAAATTGTGACATAATCGTTATAATAATTACACCTTAATTCGATAAACATTCGACTCCCTTAGGACGACCCGGTAACACCTTTACTACGAGCCTTGCACTTGTGGTGTTCCGGTAATTATAAATTTAAAACTAGTTTTTACCGAACAAGTTTTTGGCGCCGTTGCCGGGGAGTCGGTAACGGTTGTCGGATTCTTCGTAGTGCAGTTTTCTGTGTCGGTAGTATTTTGGCCATAACTTTCGGCTCGAGTGTCCGTTTGGCGCGCAGGACCCCAATTCGGAAAGCTCGTTCCGACGCCGACGAAGTGGCAAATGGCCCACGGCCGTTCGACACCATTTTTGAGGTCAAAATCCACTGTTTTCCCTTCCATTTTAGCCCTAGAAGATTTCAACATGTTTTTTTCACCGTCTTAGTGTTTTTCCTGTTTTAGCTTTTTCGTAGGTAGGTTTCTTTTCCTGTTTCCGTTTCTTTATATTTTCTAAATAAATAAAATAAAAAAAATAAATAAAAAAATTAAAAATAATAAAAACTTTCTGAACGAGCGTTCACCCATACTGAACGCCCGTCTGCCCCTCAACTTGTCTTCTGAACGCTAGTTCAGTGACCTGAACGAGCGTTCACTTCCAGAATCCTCTTCTCTCTTCTCTCTTTCTAAACCTCTAAACCCTCTAATCTTCTCTACATTCGTTCTCATCAACCATAAGGTTGATTTCTCCCTGTTCTGCTCTTCTGGTTTATGCAAACCAGGAGTAAGAAAGGACCTCTTGTCTTTAATCCCGAACCTGAGCGATCTATTATCAGGAGAAAGCTCTTCCTAATCCAGACATCATGGCTAACGAAGTTCGAATGCTGAGACCCTCAAGCCCGGATGAATCGATCCTTCAACAACAACAACAGAATCAACAAGTGGGATAAATAATCAATTTCAATGATTCACGTCGAGAACCGGCTAAACCAATTAAATCAAGACCTCTATGCTCCCTATCTTGACCAAGACTTCGGAAGGGCATAGACCTATTCGCCCTCCGGACATGGGGCAAGCGAACTTTGATCGAAAAATGGAGTGGTAGGATCGGTCCGAATAGTTCTTTTCATGGCATCGCCGATGAAGATCCTCATGACTTCTTGTCCACCTTCGTTCAAATCTGTGAAGTAGGCCACTATCCTGGTGTTGATTCTGAGATTGTCAAATTAAAACTCTTCCCGTTTGCTCTGAAGGGTGAAGCAAACCGTTGGTTTAAATATTTAGCCCATCATTCTCTCCGCACTGGAATGATGTCAAAAGAGCCTTTGCTCAAGTTTGTCTCACCTGGGACAATCATGGACATGAAAAGGGAGATAGCCACATTTGAACAACTTGATGGTGAGAGTGTGGGGAAAGCATGGGAGAGAATAAATCGGTTGATGAGGAAGTGCCCCAACCATGGATACAGTAGACATGAGCTACTAGAGTTATTCTACAGAGGTGTCTCTCAACCAAATAGAGATTTCATTGATTCGACTGCTCATGGTTCCTTCCTAGAGGAGGTGATGATCTTCGCTTATAGGGTAGTGAAACTATAGCAAAGAATAACATGTGGTCAACTCCAAGGAAGACCAATGTTAGTGGGAATAAGAAGGAATCTGTCATGAGCAATTCCGAGACTAAGGTGTTAGTTGCTCAAATGGAAGTAATAAGCAAGCAGCTAGCCAATTTACAAATGCAGCAACAACAAGGGCCGTCAGATGTGAATTACCTAGGAATGTAGGCGGGGAATGAGATGAATGAGGAAGTGAATTTAATGGAGAATCATAATCAAACCTTCAGGAACTTCAATCAGGACCAGAATCATTCCGGATTTCAACGTCCCAATTTTAATCAAGCCAATGCACCACCTGGCCCATCCAATTCAAAACCTTCTTTCAACTCAAGTTATCAAAGACCACCACCTGGGATGGTTAATCAATCTCACAATCCTAACTCCCAAAGACCTCAAGGTGGTTGGAATCAAAACCAACATCATAACCAAACCACCTCTTGTGTTCCCCAACATAAGTTTGATGAGCTAGTAGACATGGTGAAGACCCTGGCTACTAGTGTCAAAACAATAGAGAGACAGGTTGGCCAGATGGCAGACCAACAAGCAAACAGACCCCACGGTAAACTTCCAAGTTATACCGAAAGAAATCCTAAAGCAGATGTCAATGTTTGCACTGCCATCACACCTCAATGGGAGTATGGAGGCGAAGAGCTGAATGAGGTTACTTTAAGAAGTGGTAAGCAGGTGGGACCCGGAAAGATGTCGGGAAACGAGTAGCCCCTCCTGACGCCATAAGTTCAAGAGGGCAATCAGAAGTTAAATACCGAAGAAAGAAACAGTGAGGAGGAGCTTAATGATGACTCTTGGGTGATGAAAATGATTACGATAGAGAAATGAGGAAAAGTCAGGTGGTTGTACCCACGACAAAGAAGAGGAGGAAAATTTTGTCGATGGAAGGATAAGGAAGAGCGAAGCCATAAAAATCAAGCCATGAACAACGATAAAGCCCTTCCTTATCCACCAAAGAAGAAAGAGAATACCCTCAGTCATGACAGACAATATGACGGAGTGAGGAGGATGCTTAGAGACACCAAAGTGAGTATACCCCTAGCTGAGGTATTGACTGAAATGCCCAAGTGCTCTAAGTATCTTAAGGAAGTTTGTGGAAGCAAGAAGAAGCTTCAAGGGATGGCAGAAGAAGTTTTAAGAGAAGATTGCTCTATGGTTTCACAAAAAGTTGCTACTAAGCGAGGTGACCCCGGGTGATGTGATCGAAGATAAGATGTTTTGGTTTGGAGATCATTTATCCCACATTGTTCCCATGGCAGATTTTCCTTATAATTTTATTAGTATTTATTTCTTTTATTTTTATTTTTATTTCTATTAAATAACATTGTCCCATATTGCTTTGGGAGTAAGTTGTGACTTTTATTCTAGCCTATAAAAAGGCTTTAGTTGCAATCTTTTTTGGTAGACAAATTTTGATAAATATATATTATTTGAAGCTTTTAAAGCTTTGGTGAGTTTTCTCACGTTGGTGTTTGGTGGATTCCAACACCGTTGTTTGGTGGATTCCAAACGGGACTTATCGAGGTTGTGAGCGAACTTTGTGGGTGTCCATTATACCAAGGTTTTTGGCTACGGGTTAGCCAAGGGTCGCGGTGCTCATTGTATTGGTGCCATCAGTCAAGTCCTAGGGCATTTTCGGATCTGATTCGGCTACGGATCACATCAGTTAGTATCAGAGACAGACACTGACGGTATCCAAATATTCCTTTTATTTTTTCCTTTTTCGTTCTTTCCTGCACACATTCCTTTTTCAATTCATCTTTCGTTATTTTCCTTTTCTTATATATAAAAAAAAATCCAAAGAAAGTCGCCGTGTCTTGAAATCCAGCTTTTTTCTTTCTTTTTCCTTGATCCCTGCATTCTTATTCTTATTATTATCAAAACCAAAAACAAAACAAAAAAATCCCCAACATCTAATTATTATCAACAAAAAAGGCAAAAAATAAAGAAATTCCTGTGTATTGATCTTCTCATTGCGTGCTCCTCTTTTCCGGCTATTATCTTTCTACTTCCTTTTACAACAAAAAAAAAAATTACTAAACCATTTTTTCTTACCGACTTTGACGACTTTTGACCCCCAGATGCCCTATTTGCATTATTTTGATTGGGAAAAAAAGGGGAAAAGCAGCCAAATTAACGAGAGTTTCACACCTTAGGTGTGATTTTAATCACATCCGTGGTTTCCGATACATCTCTCAAAAAAACCAGTACTGAATATTCTTGTTTATCATTCTGGATACTTGTCGTGTGCTATTTATTGGTGAATTTTGATCTTGAGTAATGTGAAAGGAGAGTCCTATGGATGTCTATTTTCGAAATTTTGGTGATATGATGAATCAAAATTTAGAGAAAATAGAACGACGTTTTGATGATATGATGGATGATATAAGGACTGAATTTCAGAAAATGTTAACGGAAAGAGGCAGGGGTAAAGATAAATGCGGTAGTAGAGCTAATCGTGGTGGTAGAGGTGATCGTGGTGGTAGAGGTAACGGTGGTGGTCCAAAGGTGATTAAGAAAACTTCTATAGAGGTGTTATCCGTATTTTGCGGTCATTGTAAAGGAGTGACCATCACTATTATGATTGCCCCGATTTATTGCAAGAACTACACGAGAATCGACGAGGAATCTCGTTTGAAACGCGAATCAGCAAGAGAAAAAGACTTGGTTGAAGTGAAAAACGATGAAGATAAGAGTGTGGTGGAGATGAATATTGAAAATGAGCCGAGAGTAGTGGAGATTGATGATGCAAGTACACCAACATTTGTGGCTGGGAACGTGGCGGAGGAGATAGAGGAAGCTGATTCTCTCTCATTAGTCCCTTGTTCGAGCTCTATCATATCTTCTTTGCGGGTATATGAAGATCATCCACTTGAGGAGAAAAATCGGGCCATCGATATACCCAATCAAACCAATATATTGCCTATGGATGTTCTTGTCCGATTGACATTGATGGAAAACCAAGCACACTTTCATTGATCCTTTTATGTGTATTGTCTTTGTTATTCGGCTTCTAATCCCTATGATTATGTTCTTCGCTCCAGAGAAAATAATTTGCATTGAGCACTCACGACATTCCTATGCATTGGTTTCTTGGTGAGGTATTCGTCATCACTCGAGTAACTAGTTCTTTGAAGCCGTATTTACGCCTTGTATTTGATCCGGGCATATCATTGGTGTCCGTTGCTAGTTCGTCCCGTTGTGAACTTGTTGCTGATTTTTACGACGTCCTTTTGATACGAGGACAAATCCTTTCTAACCGGGAGGGAATGATGTGATCGAAGATAAGATGTTTTGGTTTGGAGATCATTTATCCCGCATTGTTCCCATGGCAGATTTTCCTTATAATTTTATTAGTATATATTTCTTTTATTTTTATTTTTATTTCTATTAAATAACTTTGTCCCATATTGCTTTGGGAGTAAGTTGTGACTTTTATTCTAGCCTATAAAAAGTCTTTAGTTGTAATCTTTTTTGGCAGACAAATTTTGATAAATATCTATTATTTGAAGCTTTTAAAGTTTTGGTGAGTTTTCTCACGTTGGTGTTTGGTGGATTCCAAAACCGTTGTTTGGTGGATTCCAAACGGGACTTATCGAGGTTGTGAGCGAACCTTGTGGGTGTCCATTATACCAAGGTTTTTGGCTATGGGTTAGCCAAGGGTCGCGGTGCTCATTGTATTGGTGCCATCAGTCAAGTCCTAGGGCATTTTCGGATCTGATTCGGCTACGGATCACATCACCGGGAGACCTTCAATCTCTTGTGAGATTGAAGGCCACATGTTCCAAAACGCCTTATGCGACTCGGGGCCTCCATAAATGTGATGCCATTGAACGCCTCGCAAAAAGCTCGGTTTAGATAAAAGAATGTGGGAACGCCTATTTCTCTTGGATGGTAGACCGATCTAGCCGCTCGCCGCCCGGTTGTGTTGCTAATGTTCTTCTCCGTGTTGAACATTTGGTTTTCCCTACTCGATCGGGTTATATTAGACTATCCACGACAAAGAGATGCCCCTAATTCTAGGCCGGACCTTTTTGGACACCTCTGCCGCCCTCATCGATTTCTGTAAGGGTCAGATTACGCTTAGAGTCGATGATACATCTGTTACCTTCACACGAGGGAAAAGTCCTGAGGAAACCTTGATTGAAGAAATCTCGTTCGTTGAAGCAATTTATGAGGACGGAGAAGATGCCAACTCTGAAGAAGCGGTAGAGCTAACAGAGATAGGTGTTTTCGAAGCTATAAACATTACAGATCAAGCTGACTGTGGACCATCTTCTGTTTCATTACAGGCCGTAGTCACCGACGAGTCGTCTTCACAACTTGTTCACAATGAGCCTGTCAATGAACAAGACACATGGAGATTCCCAGCAATGAACGATGATTTCAAAGAGCTGCATCAGGAAGACTTTAACCCTGTAGAAGAGGAAGCCCTGATGGGTAGTTGGGATGAAGTGGATTTCTGGAGAGAGACTACTCATTGGGAGGTTGATGATTGGGAACAGCTAGCAGAGGAGCTAGAAGAAGAAGAGTTGAGAAAGATGATCAAGCATAAGAAGGAGGAAGCGGGTGCTGACAGAAGGATCCCTATGTATGATGTGATCTTGTACCTTTCTGGGGTTATACCTCGGGAAGATGAGGTATTCTTCAGTCAACCACTTCAAGCCCATAAGGAAAAAGGTGGCCCTTAAAATCCGAGATTGAGCAACCACCGATCGACTTGGAGCTTAAACCGCTCCGCAACACCTTAAGTACATTTTTCTTAAGGATGGTGATAAGTTACCCTTGATCATCTCTTCAAAACTCGAGCCCGAGCAAGAAGCACTGCTGATAAAAGTGCATGAAAAGAACATCCTCGCGTTCGGATGGCAAGTGGGTGATATCCGAGGAATCAGCCCCGATGTGTGCATGCATAAAATCCGAACGGAGGAAGGAGCTAAGAAAGTCAGACAACCTCAGCGAAGGCTGAATCCGCACATGCAGGAGGTTGTCAAGAAAGAAGTCATAAAATGGTTAGATATGGGAATCATCTATGCAATCGCCGACAGTGAGTGGGTGAGCCCCACCCAAGTTGTGCCAAAGAAGGGAGGTATTACCGTGGAAAAGAATGAAAAGGGGGAAGAAGTAGCTTTACGCCTTGTGACTGGCTACAGGGTAAGCATTGATTATCGCAGATTGAATGAAGTCACCGCCAAAGACCATTTCCCCTTACCTTTCATTGACCAGCTTCTTGAAAGACTGAGTGGTCATAAGTATTATTGTTTCCTCGATGGATATTCTGGTTACTTCCAGATAGCCATCGACCCTAATGACCAGGAGAAGACTACGTTTACGTGTCCATCAGGCACTTTTGCTTTTCGCAGAATGCCTTTCGGGTTATGCAATGCACCAGCGACATTCCAACGGTGCATGTTGGCCATCTTCGACGGACTTGTGGAGAAATGTATGGAAGTCTTCATGGATGACTTCTTAGTCTATGGCGATAGCTTTGATGAGATCTTGGAAAATCTATATATGGTACTTGAACGCTGTGTTGAAAAGAATTTAGTGCTTAACTGGGAGAAATGCCATTTTCTAGTAGATGAAGGGATTGTTCTGGGACACAAGGTGTCCAAAGATCGTATTCGAGTTGATAAGGCTAAAGTAGAGGCCATTGAAAAGATGACGTACACGAAAACAGTGAAAGAGGTACGAGGTTTTCTAGGTCATGTTGGCTTCTACAGGCGGTTTATTCAGGACTTTTCTACCATCGCCAATCCCTTATCTAACCTTCTGAAAGATGATGTTTAGTTCTTGTTTGATGCGAAATGCAAGGAAGCTTTCAATTGCCTAAAGGATAAGCTCATAAGTGCCCTTATCTTAATCGCACCTGACTGGACTAAGCCTTTTGAATTAATGTGCGATGCCTCTAACTACGCAGTGGGCGCAGTTTTAGGTCAGCGAATTGACAAAAAGTTCAGGCCCATTTACTATGCGAGCCGCACCTTGAACCCGGCTCAATGCAATTACACCACGATTGAGAAGGAATTCTTAGCCGTCGTTTTTGCTATCGACAAGTTTAGAAGTTACCTTCTAGGGTCTCAAGTTGTGGTTTGGACAGACCATGAAGCCCTACGCTACCTTATGGACAAAGCAGATGCAAAACCAAGGTTACTTAGGTGGATTCTAATTTTGCAAGAGTTTGACCTGGAGATCAAAGATAAGAAGGGTAGTGAAAATATTGTGGCTGATCACCTGTCTCGCCTAGTAAATGAGGGTGGCGAAAATCACAAGGAAATAGGCATCGATTTCCCTACCGAGCAATTGATGAAGCTTGATACAGTTAGGCCGTGGTATGTTGATTACGCCAACTACTTAGCGGTGGGCATTTAGAAGAGATGACGATGTCGGAAAAGAAGAAATTTTTCAATGACTTAAAGTATCTCGTATGGGAGGATCCATATCTGCTTAATGTCCGCAAAGACGGGTTGCTTAGAAGGTGCGTGCCCGAACATGAGCAATGGGATATCTTAGAGCAATGTCATAGTGGTCCCATTTGGTAGGCACTACGGAGCACCTAAGATACCACAAAAATCCTTCAAGTGGTTTTTAATGGCCTACTTTGTTTAAAGATGTTGAAGCCTTTTGCAAAGGCTGTGATAGATGCCAAAGAGTAGGGAGACTCAGTAATAGGATGGAGATGCCTTTGAGACCTATCTTGGAATGTGAAGTTTTTGACGTCTGGGGCATTGATTTTATGGGACCGTTCCCATAATCATGCTCTAACAAATATATTCTGGTCTGTGTGGACTATGTTTCCAAGTGGGTAGAGGCTATAGCCACCCAAACCAATGATCACAAAGTTGTAAAGAAATTCTTGCAAAAGATTATCTTTACTAGATTTGGCTGTCCTAGAGCCCTTATCAGTGATGAAGGTTCGCATTTGTAATGCACCATGGATAAAATTCTTGAGAGATATGGTGTCAAGCATAGAATTGGTACACCATACCACCCCCCAAACCAAAGTGGCCAAGTCGAGGTGAGCAATGTAAGTCTAAAGCGATTTTGAGAAAATCGTGAATTCCAATAGATCCAACTCGAGTTCGAAGTTGGATGACGACTTTGGGCTTATCGACCGCGTTTAAGACCCCTATGGGTACGTCACCCTTCCAAATGGTTTATGGCAAAGCTTTCCATTTACGGTCGAGCTTGAGCACAGAGCTTACTGGGCTATTAAATTCTTGAATTTCGACAGCCAGCTTTGTGGGGAAAAGAGGTTATTGCAATTGAATGAGCTTGATGAGTTCCGACTCCGTGCTCTACGAGAATTCGAGAATCGAAGGAAAGAACGAAGGCACTCCACGATGCTAAGATTAAAGATCGGGAATTCAAAGTGGGAGACATGGCTTTGTTTGTATAACACCAGGCTCCATCTTTTCTTTGGTAAGCTTAAATCTAGATGGTCTCGCCCCTTTGAGATTCTTGATGTTCATCCTGGTGGAGCCATTACGTTGAAAGGGTATGGTGATCAACCGTTCAAAGTCAATGGTCACAGGATTAAGAAGTACTTTGGGCAACCCAAGGAAAAGCCTGAAATACTATACTTTCAAAAGAAAAATGAAACGGTTGAGCCATTTATTTGTGAAGAGATTCCATCCGACTTCTTTGGAGTGGATGATGACATTATTACCCCTATCCTTGCAAATCCTTCTATCAATGTTCTTGAGCCTGTTAGCATACCTCAAATTAACTCGAGAAACAAGAACAAGAAGAAAAGAGTCGATCTTTGTATGGAGAGAAAAATTTCATGATCTTCTCAAGACGTGACTTGTTGTTGTGGCGAAAACCATTTCGCCCTAGTCATTCGATTCGACAGAGAAGTGGTTAGCCTCAAACCCAAGTGGCCTGATCTAGGTTGACTTGGTTTACTCTGTCCAGCTAATGACAATAAAGAAGCGCTACTAGGAGGCAGCCTAGTCTTTTAAGTTACTTTTTAGTTAAGTTTTTAGGGCATTAGGAATAAAACTATGGTGATTTGTGTGTTTGTTATCCCTGTCCTATTTGTGAATGCTTTATTTGACCATTTCTGTGTGCATTCATGTTTACTCATATACCCCTTGTACCCCGAGATTATATGCTATGTCGAGTGTTGCAGATACTGTTGAGCGGGTTTTGCTAGTTATTACTTTTAGTGTTGTCTGTTCATGCTACAAGTTGCAGCGGTACGTTCATGTTACGGCCTGACCACTGTCAACCTACAGCCCGACAACCACTTTGAAACCAGCTAAGTATTCTTTTCTTTTATTTGCACATTCTGAGGACATAATGTGATTTAAGTGTGGGGGGGTGTCTAAATTGGGAATGTTATCATGCTATATCTTCTGAAAATGAGTAAATGTGATTTTCTCGACAATTTTAAAAATTTTCAAAGTAAACTTGGATAATTGTAAATCTTGAGCATGTAATTGAAACAAATGGCTTGCTAGTTGTAGTTTCCTGACAATGATTTTATGTGACTTTGAGAGATAATTATAGCATGCTTTTACTGATTTGAGATAGTATTCATTTCACACTCACGAAAGCCTTTGATATTGAAGCAAAAATTTTGAACTGTATCCTTTCACTATTTTAGTGATTTATCTTAGAGAGATTTGGTCTTAAATAGTAACAGTGAAGTAACACCTAAGTTCAGTACGTGCACTGTGAATATCTGAAGGTTTGAATGTGATAGGTGAAACGTAACTAATGTTTTTGAAAAAGTTGAGTTAATAATAAATAAATGGGTGTGTCGGAAGCTGGTTAATGATTGGAGTGCGGTAAGGCATTATCCCGAAATGTCCTATTCCACTATGATGACCAAAAGCTCACGGATGATCGGAAAAGCTACCCTATGATTTGAGTAAGGTAGGGTGTTATCCCGAAACATCCTATTCTACTATGACGGGTAAGAGCTCATTTTGATGTGTGTCAAAGAAAAAAAAGAAAGTGAAGAAAAATTAAAGACTTTGTTATCGTTGAACTTATACCCAAAGATAAACCGAATGATATGTTGTAGGATTATCTTACCGAGTGCTGTGTGGAAGACTTTGTGTGGAACGATTACTGCCTATACCTAGGATAGTCATTATAATTATTTGAGAGGATATTTGTTTGAGAGGATTGTGGAGATTGAGATGGGCTTGCCACACACGCACAGAATCTATCTCTATGTTGGTATCACTTGCTATAGTTGTTGTATCTTTTGTCCCGTGAGTTAGGGATCTATGTGGATTGCATGAAAGTGAGCTAGTTTTGATTGTTTTGTTCGGGACGAACAAAAGTCTAAGTGTGGGGGAGTTGTTTACGACTAATTTTGTGGTTTTTATCGCTTTATTCCGTAACAATATTCTTCGTATTTTATTACTTTTATAGAAAAGTAGGAGTTTAATTGAAATATTGAGGGGTTGTGTATGAAAAGGATTAAAATGCAAATTCGAGCTATTTATGTGGTTTATTAGTCATTTTCTATCTATATATATTTCTGCATAGTTTTCATGTTTTTACCCCTTGTAGATATACATTTTCGAGCTAAAAAGAGGATTAAATGGTGTCAAGGATCGAGTTTATACGAAGGAAAAGAGATAAATGTGAAGTCGGTTGAAGATAGAGATGAGAAAATCAAGATTTGATTGATGATCGAATCAAGGCGTCAAGGCCGCCCGGTGGACGGGCGTTTGAAGACCAGACGGGCGTCCAGGAGGAGATTTTTGATTCAGAGTCTTGCCAAAATTAGCGAACGAGCGTCCATTTTTGCATAGGACGGACGTCCAAGAAGACTCGGCCCGACTCGATAAATTTTACACGATCCGGGACAGCGTCTACCCTTCCGGACGGGCGTCCAAGGCCGACTTAACCCTAGCCGCCTCAAAATCCTATAAATACCAGCGTGTGTTGAACCCTAACCATATCATACGCATTATTCAATTACTCAAACCCTAGCAGCCGCATATCCTATAGAGCAAACAAGAGGATGAACTCTTCCATCCCAACAATCATGATCACCAACATGATTGTTGGCTAAGCAATTCGCGGTGGGACAACAAAGGAAACCAATCAACAACTACACCAACTAGAGGATTTTTAGCTACATCTTTAGTGAGTTAAATTTATGGTTTTTCATCAATTGAACGTTGTGATTTATCGTTTATGTTTTATTGAATCGAGAGGTCGATGAAACTACCGTTTTGATTGATTTATATGAGAATATGATTCAAGTTGTGATTTATTTCAATTGATGCAATTAATTATAACTCAAGAGATTGTTTATGATTAATTGAGTAGAGTTTGGAGACAATCTCATGATCGTGTTTTGCATGTTAGTTTAGTTTTTCTTGAGAAAGAAAACGAAACCCTAGAAATTGATTAAAGGGATTTAATTGAATTCGTGATTTGATCATTACTAAAAATCATACCTTTAGCTCACAATCAAGTTGGGGTTGGTTGGTTGATTGGTGAATTCTAGTTGCCTTGCCGTTCTTTTAATTATTTGATAAACCAATCTGTTCGTATTAATTGTGTTAGCTACGATTAGTTATCTTAAGAACTTTAGTTATTAATCGTTGTTTTCTGCATATTTCTGTTTCCCGCACGTTATCAGACGCCCGTCCACCCAAAGTGAACGCCCGTCCAGTATTGAGTTTTTTTTCCTTTCTGTTTTCTGCTATTTTAGCCATTGTTCTTAGTTTCTGTTTTATAATTAACATCAGCCTTAGTTTTAGGTAATAAATTGTGACATAATCGATATAATAATTACACCTTAATCCGATAAACATTCGACTCCCTTAGGACGACCCGGTAACACTTTTACTACTAGCCTTGCACTTGGGGTGTTCCGGTAATTATAAATTTAAAACTAGTTTTTACCGAACATCGTCCAGTTTTGGACGGGCGTCCAGTAAGTTCCAGACGGGCGTCCATCTCTTTAAACGGGCGTTTGGTTGTTGTTCAGCCTTATAAGTATGTTTTATCAATTCTAAACCTTTAAACGTGATATGTTAACACTGTATAAACTTGAACAAGCCTGAATTGAGCTTCTGATGCGTTCAGTTAAAACACCGAATGTACTCTTAAAGGGAGTTGAAATTTGGATCCGTGGGAAGAGCATGATAGGCTTGTGCTTTGATGAGTTAGCATTCATCAATGTCTGTGTAATTGCTAGGACTTGTCCGTGTCTAGTGGTCTAGGAAGAGAGTAGTGTGTGTGAGGGAGATTATTTGAAAACACTTAGGTGGCTAGTTAATCATCCTAGAAATCAACGTACTTGACTAGTAAAAGATTAAACAACATGTCTCTCTTGGCTAGGCACCAGGCTAAATCGCGATGCATGTGCTACCTCTGAAGGTGGAGGAACTCTGTAGGTCCAAGGACCCTAAGTACGGAGGGACTCTGCTGAGACGCGCGTGCTATCGGAGTCTACCTTTTCTAGACTTCGTGGATACTGGTGTGATCCACTAATACGTTGCAAAAGAGTGTTCCCGAGGTGGAAGAACTCCGTAGGTCATAATGACCCTAAGTACGGAGGGACTCTGCTGAGGTGGATGCGCGTAGTGCCCTTGAGTGCGGTTGTAACATAGATAAGCTAAGTAGAAACGTTTAGTCAACTCATGTTGATGGACATGAAATGAACCCTAGATTGAGTCGGTCTCACATAAACAACCAATTGATTTAAATATCTCTTCCTTATAAACTACAGTTGATATCATAGCTTCTCTTTCTTATTAAGTACATTGTACTTACCTCAAATGCATGTTTTCTATGTGTTTGGGGATGAGAAGATGAATAGGTTTTCGAGGAGGAGTTCGACGACGACGTTTGACGGCGCTCGTTGAAGATTCATCATTTACTGCTTTACTTTTACATTTGGATTACTTTTGAGGTAGACTTTTGGTCTTTCGAGACGTGAAGTACTTTTCTTTTGGGATTTTCGTACTTTCTCAAATGTAATAAATTTACATTTTTCCGCTTTTAGATTTCCTTTTCTATTCTTAAACGTTTAGAAATTTTATACCTGAGTTTTTCCTTCCGTTTGCTTTTTGTTTGATACGACGTAGTAGAGGCTTACGTATAAAGTGAATTTACTTTTATTTTATACGTGCCGAACGTTCCATTTCCGGATAAGGACTCGGTGTCCGGGAACGGGGCGTTAGAACTCTATTTTCTTCACAGTAAGTTCTAATCACTTCATTTCGGAACTCTGTGCCTCTGTCTGATCTTATCTTGATGATCTTCAACTCCTTTTCTTTTTGAATTCTTCTTAGTAAATATGGAAGCTTCTAGAGAGTTTCTATTTTCTTGTTCATGAAAATCGTCCATGTGAACTTTAAAAAGTCATCAACCACTACTAAAGTGTATTTCTTTCCACTTACACTCACTGGTGTAACTGGTCCAAAATGATCCATATGTAAAATATGTAAGATTCTTGATGTTGAATGAAGTGGCTTTGACTTGAAAGAACTCTTGATCTGTTTCCCTTTCTGACATGCATCACGAAGGAATTTTTTCTTGAAAGCTATGTCAGGTAGGCCTTCCACTAGCTTGTTCTTTGATAGTTTGTTGATGGTCTTGAAGTTCAGATGATATAGTCTTCTATACAAAATCTAGTTTTGTGATTGTTTTTTCTTGACAAGAAGACATGTTTTTGCTTTGGATGTCTTCCAATATACCACGTACATGTTGTCATCTCTTCTACCTGTAAGTAAAACTATGCTGGTCTGGTTTTGAATCACCTTGCATCCTTCTTTGCTGAAGTGTACATTATAGCCTTTGTCACAAAACTGACTAATGCTCAGAAGATTGAAGTTCAATCCCTTGACATATGCCACATTCTGAATCATCAGATTGTTCTTCAACATGATGCCTCCCCCTTAATCTGGCGGGGGTTTTCTTTGCCTTCAAAAGTAACTTTGGGTCCATCAAAGGCTTTAAATTCAGTCAGCCATATTCTATTTCCTGTCATGTGTCTGGAACATCCGCTATCTATATACCAGACATCCTACAAAACAAATTAAGCAAGTATAGGTACCCAACACTGTTTGGGTCAATACCTGTTAGCAGTCATGCCTCATACTCCATGTTTTTATCCAAAGGATTTTCTCCTTGGATGGTTGAAGTCATCAACCTCATATGTATAAGGCATGGTAGAATAGTTTCAAACATGATTGCTAAAAGTATTATGACACATTTCACTACTTTTTGGTCTCTTGGCATCTTGTTTCACTCCCAAATCACAGTAGATGACCTGTTTTCTTGTTGTCTTTTGTATCGAGGACCATGCCATTCTTGGATTTTACCAAATACATTTGACTGCACATGGAATGGTTTAATGTTGTATTTTGGTGATGGAACATTCCAATCATCTTCTGAGGGGTAGAGTCTACCTTTACCTTACAGTATACCATTTCCTTTTGTGGACAGGTAAGATGATTCACTTTGCTATTTCATTGCACTGGGTTTTGACCTTACTGGTGTAGGATGAGTAGTTGAAACTATGGTCTGTCATTTTCTGAATTTTGGTCCAGTGTTGGTCCAAGGATCAGATTGGTGTTGTCCATTGTTTCATTTCTCATCTTGACTATTGTAGCCAAGACCAGATCTGAATCCAAACCTTTTTAGGGTTTGTAAGCTGGTGCTTCAAGTGGTGTAGTGGTGGTCTTAACTGGTAGGGAGGTTTTCTCAGCTAGTCTGTTAGCACCAGCTGAGTGTTCATCTGTTGTTTGTTGATCAGTTAAGTGTACATCTTTACAAGTTGATTCAGCTTTTAGTTCATTCAGTTCTTTCTTTAATCTTATTTTCCTCTCTCAGATTCTCACACATTTGTTCCAGAATTTCATGATTTGTTTGAATTTCTTCAAATCTATTCATAAGATTTTGAATTACATTTGTAGAATCTAATGGAAAAATAGAAGATTGTGCAATGTCAGATGTGGATGCATTAGATTAGCATGAGCTAGTTAGTACCTCTGTTTCTTAAATTTCTTTTGCCATTAGACGTAGATTGGATTTGTCATTGTCTGAACTGGTGCCTTCAGTATCATCTGAGTCATTGTCAGATAATTCTTCATCACTTTCACTATTAGTTTCAACTTTCAGTGTTTTCTCGCTCTTTCTTTAATCTGATGACTTGTATTTCTTCTTTTTTTCATCCCTGTCTTTTTCTTGAGGACAATCAGCCTTGCAGTGTCCATTATTTTTGTAATTGAAGCATCTGTATTCATCATCTTTTTTCTTCATGTCTTTGCTTAAATTTGACTTCTTGTTTGATGAAGAACTTCCTTTGTAATTCTTTTTACGGAATCTGTCAAAACGTTTTGATCAGTAAATCAATCTGTCCTTTTACCTCTTGAGTCTCTTTGCTGGTTGTGTCAGCTGCTTTGCTTTGCTGGGGTGCAACTAGTGCACTAGCCTCGTGTAGCTCAGCTGGTACACCGTCGTCACTATTTAAATCAAATTCATGAGATTTTAATTGAGACATCAGTGTCAAGGTGTCTGTTTCTGCAAGATTTATTATGCCTTTGAGTACTGATGTGATGATCTTCCAACTTTCAGGTAGACCTCTCAAGATTTTCAGACAAACTTCTTTCTGTGGATATGTATGTCCGAGATGTTGTAGTTCGCTGATGATGCTTGAGAATCTGTTATCCATTTGATCAAAGGATTCACCAGTCTTCATTTTGAAGTTTTCAAATTTCTGTTTAGCAACATATAATTTGTTTTCTTTGACTTCCTCTGACCCTTCATTGATAAGAGCCAATTTTTCCCACATCTACTTTGTTGTTTTGCATTCTTTGATCCTCATGAAAATATTGTTGTCCATAGTCTTCAGGATCTTCTTTTGCGACAAAATCCAGATTTGATCTTCTTTTATCATCTTTGGTCCAATCCTTCTTAAGCTTCTCTATTTATTTTCCTTGATCTGCTCCTGTGGCTATCACAGTCATGATTTTGATTGGGCCATCATTGATAACATCCAGCATCTCCTCATGAGTTGCTGCAAGATGAGACAACATTCTTATTTTATATTCATCAAAATTGTTAACATTTAATATAGGTACTTTAGACATGAAATTTGAAGAATCCATAGTCACAGACAAATAGATGTATGGATAAAACACAGATATAAAAAATACTTTGAAAGTATGTGATCTCCTTGTTACCAGAAATATGATCTGAACATGTTTTGATACTATGAACACTGCTCTGATACCAATTGTTGGTCCAGAGAAGGGAGAGAATATAGTCAAGGGGAGGGGGGTGAATGACTATATTGGAGTTTCAAAAACTTTTCTGCTCTTTAAATGATTTTGGGCAGCGGATAAGTCCCTTCTTAGTAGTTGTTCAAAGTAGATTATACACAGAGAGTATAAGTAAGATGCTAGTAAATAAATGTTGTAAAGTAAAGTGTTGTAAGTAAATGAACATAAGGGATTTTAGTGGTGTAATCCCTCAATCCACTCTTCTCCTATGATGATTAAATGAATTCACTTTTGACTTTCACCAATACAATAGTGTGATTGTCCCAGGCTACAAAAGATTTCACAATCTCCAAGACTATCACTCACTGGCTACAAAAGCTTCAGTGACTCAGTCTTCAACACTGCTCATTAGGAACAAATCCTTCATCAGCTATAACAAGAGCACAACTCCTGCTTAGACTTCTCTGAATCGGTTGCTGGAAATGTATGTGAATCTGGAAAATTCACCAAACATGATCAGGTTCAGACTTGAATGATTCTAATTGAGTCATTGATACTTCTAAATTTGATTCTCTTGATTGAAAATGAAAGTTCGAAATAAAGCTAAAGAATTTTGTAGAGTTTCAGTACTTCTTGTCCTTAATTCAAAATCTTTATTTTTCTTCTCTGCCAATGCCCTCTATTCATAGCCGTAATCTCCTTGATTTGAAAATTCGTCCGTTGGCTATTTAATGTGCAGAATAATCCTTGATTTAAATCTTGATTCCAGTGATCCAGATTTTATTCAAATGTTCTTCATAAAATCCGTCCTTGATTGATTCTGTATTAATTCCTTGATTTGTTTATTTTCCAAATTATGAATAGAATGCAGATAACATGCTTGACTTTTGGGTTTACGCTATTGCTTGACCGGCTAAGTGAATCTTTTTCCTTTCCTGTTGATATCTCCTTCACTGTTTTTCTTTAATCAGCCGGTAGATCTTTGACTTTCAAGCATGCTTCATTTCACAGATCATTTATTTATATGAGATCAGTGTACATCATAATAAAACAATAGTATTCAACACTTGAAACGTATCTCAGACTTATCCAAGGTCATCACTTGAAAGAACTCTTGATCTGTTTCCCTTTCTGACATGCATCACAAAGGCATTTTTTCTTGAAAGTTGTGTCAGGTAGGCCTTCCACTAGCTTGTTCTTTGATAGTTTGTGGATGGTCTTGAAGTTTAGATTATTTAGTCTTCTATGCCAAATCCAGTTTGGTGATTGTTTGTTCTTGACAAGAAGACATGTTTTTGCTTTGGCTTTCTTCCAATCTGCCACGTACATGTTGTCATCTCTTCTACCAACAAGTACAAATGTGCTGGTCTGGTTGTGAATCACCTTGCATCCTTCTTTGCTAACGTTTACATTATGGTCTTTGTCACAGAACTGACTAATGCTCAGAAGATTGAAGTTCAATCCCTTGGCATATGCCACATTCTGAATCATCATATTGTTCTTCAACATGATGCCTCCCCCTTATTCTTGCGGGGGTTTGCTTTGCCTCCAAAAGTAACTTTGGGTCCATCAAAGGCTTTAAATTCAGTCAGCCATCTTTTATTTCCGGTCATGTGACTGGAACATCCACTATCTATATACCAAACATGCTACAAAACAAATTAAGCAAGTTTAGGTACCCACCACTGTTTGGGTCCATACCTGTTAGCAGTCATCCCTCATACTCCAAGTTTATATCCAAAGGATTTTCTCCTTGGATGGTTGAAGTCATCAACCTCATATGTATAAGGCATGGCAGAATAGCTTCTAACACGTTTACTAAAAGTATTCTGGTACATTTAACTACTTTTCGGTCTCTTGGCATCCTGTTTCACTCCCCTATCACAGTAGATGACATGTTTTCATGTTGTCTTTTATATCGAGGACCATGCCATTCTTGGCTTTTACAAAATACATTTGACTACACATGGAATGGTTTCTTGTTGTATTTTGGTGGTGGAATATTCCAATCATCTTCTGAGGGGTAGAGTCTACATTTACCTTTCAGTATATCATTGCCTTTAGTGGACTGGTAAGATGATTTACTATGCTATTTCACTGCACTGGGTTTTGACCTTACTGGTGCAGGATGAGTAGTTGAAACTATGGTCTGTCATTTTCTGAATTTTTTTCTAGTGTTGGTCCAAGGTTCATATTGGTTTTTTCCATTGTTTCTTTTCTCATCTTGACTATTATTGCCAAGACCAAGTCTGGATCCAAACCTTTTCGGGGGGTTTGTAAGATGGTGCTTCAAGTGTTGCAGTTGTGGTCTTAACTGGTTGGGAGGTTTTCTTAGCCGGTCTGTCAGAACGAGATGAGTGATCATCTGTTGCTTGTTGATCAGTTAAGTGTACATCCTTACAATTTGATTCAGCTTTTAGTTCATCCAGTTCTTTGTTTAATCTTATTTTCATCTCTCATATTCTCACACTCCTGTTCCAGAACTTCATGATTTTTTTTGAATTTCTTCAAATCTATTCATCAGATTTTGAATTACATTTGTCGAATCTAATGGAAAAATAGAAGATTGGGCAGTGTCAGATGTGGATGCATTAGATGAGCATGAGCAAGATAGTACATCTGCTTCTTAAATTTATTTTTCCATTATGCATAGATAGGCTTAGTCATTGTCTGAACTGGTGCCTTCACTATCATCTGAGACATTGTCAGATAATTCTTCACCACATTCACTATTAGTTTCAACTTTCAGTGCTTTATTGCTCTTTATTTTAGCTGATGACTTGTATTTCTTATTTTCTTCATCCTTGTCTTTTTGTTTAGGACAATCAACCTTGAAGTGTCCTTTGTTTTTGCAATTGAAGCATCTGTATTCAGCATCTTTTTTCTTCATGTCTTTGCTTGAATTTGACTTCTTGTTTGATGAAGAACTTCCTTTGTAATTTTTTTAGTGAATCTGTCAAAATGTTTGATCAGTAAAGTATTTTGTCCTTTTAGCTTTTGAGTCAAATTGCTGGTTGAGTCAACAGCTTTGCTTTGCTGGGGTGCAACCAGTGCACTGGCTTTGTGTAGCTCAGCTGGTACACCGTCTTCACTATTTAACTCAAATTCATGAGCATTTAATTGAGACATCAGTGTCAGGGTATCGGTTTCTTCAAGATTTATTGTGCCTTCAAGTACAGATGTGATGATCTTCCATCTTTCAGATAGACCTCTCAAGATTTTCAGACAAACTTCTTTATGTGGATATGTATGTCCCAGATGTTGTAGTTCACTTATGATGCTTGAGAATCTGCTATCCATTTGATCAATGGATTCACCAGTCTTCATTTTAAAGTTTTCAAATTTCTGTTTAGCAACAGATAATTTGTTTTCTTTGACTTCCTCTGACCCTTCATTGATAAGAGTCAATTTGTCCCACATCTGCTTTGTTGTTTTGCTTTCATTGATCCTCAAGAAAATATTGCTGTCCAGAGTCTTCAGGATCATCTTTTGCAACAAATCAAAATTTGCTTTTCTTCTATCATCTTTGGTCCAATCCTTCTTAAGCTTCTCTATTACTTTTCCTTGATCCGCTCCTGTGGCTATAACAATCTTTATTTTGATTGGCCCACCATTGATAACGTCTAGCATCTGCTCATGAGTTACTGCAAGATGAGACAACATTCTTATTTTATATTCATCAAAATTGATAACATTGAATACATGTACTTTAGACATGAAATTTGATGAGTCCATAGTCATAGACAAATAGATGTATAGATAAAACACAGATATAAAAACTACTTCGAAAGTATGTGATCTCCTTGTTACCAGAAATCTGATCTGAACATGTCTTGATACTAGGAACACTGCTCTGATACCAATTGTTAGTGCAGGGAAGGGAGAGAATTTTGTCAAGGGGGGGGGTGAATGACTATATTGGAGTTTCAAAAACTTTTCTGTTCTTTAAAATCTTTTGGGTAGTGGATAAGTCCTTTCTTAGCAGTTGTTCAAAGTAGATTATACACACAGATTATAAGTAAGATGCAGTAAATAAATGATGTAATGTAAAGTGTTGTAATTAAACAAACATAAGGGTTTTTAGTGGTGTAATCCCTTAATCCACTCTTCTCCTGTGATGATTGGAGGAATTCACTATCGACTTTCACCAACACAATAGTGTGATTGTCCCTGGCTACACAAGATTCACAATCTTCAAGACTATCACTAACTGGCTACAAAAGCTTCAGTGACTCAGTCTTCAACACTGCTTCAGCAGCTATGACAAGAGGACAACTCATTCTTAGACTTCTCTGATTCAGTTGCTTGAGATGTATGTGAATTTGGGAAATTCACCAAACTTGATCAGGTTCAGACTTGAATGATTCTAATTGAGTCATTGATAATTCTAAACTTGATTTTCTTGATTGAAAATGAAAGTTCGAAAGAAGGCTAAAGAATTTTGCAGAGTTTCAGTACTTCTTGTCCTTAATTCAAAATCATTATTTTTCTTCTCTGCCAATGCCTTTTATTCATGGCTATGATCTCCTTGATTTGAAAATTCGTCCGTTGGCTATTTAATGTGCAGAATAATCCTTGATTTAAATCTTGATTCCTCCTTGATTATATTCTCCTTGATTTCAATGATCCGGATTTTATTCAAACGTTCTTCATAAAATCTATCCTTGATTGATTCTGTATTAATGGCTTGATTTGCTTATTTTCCACATTCTAAATAGAATGCAGATAACATGCTAGACTTTGGTGTTTAAGCTATTGCTTGACCGGCATAGTGAATCTTTTTCCTTTGCTGTTGAGATCTCCTTCACTATTTTTCTTTAATCAGCCGGTAGAGCTTTTACTTCACCGTTTTGTTGTTTCTTTTCCTTCTTTGACTTTCAAGCATGCTTACACTTCACTGATCATTTATTTATGTGAGATCAGTGTACACCATAATAAAACAATAGTTTTCATCACTTGAAACGTATCTCAGACTTATCCAAGGTCATCACAGACTTTCATGGTTATAAGTTAGTCCATATGTCTTCACTAGACTCTGCTGGTACTTGGCTACCTTTCTTCTGTCTTTTACATAGCCATCCTACCAGTCTAGTATAGTAATTGTTTGACTGAACTTATACAACATTTCAGAATCTAAGTAAAGAGTTATACAAATCTTTCTCACTTATTTCAGGCTTCCTATAACTGCTAGTACAACCATCATCAAAACAAATAAAATGTTCCTAACATGATCTATATTTGTGCTAGATAGATTACTAAAGTTCCCAGCACTCTCAATTACATATTTGGCTTACATCTGAGTTATATAGCCATTCTCTGGTTTTCGAAGCCCAAGCTTTCCTCTCAAGGACACTTCTATGTTAAGTCGCTTGCAATTACTTTCCACAGCTTCTCTCTCTTCACTTTATCCTACTTTATAACAAATAAATATTTGGATTTCTCGAATCCAAAGATATCTGATATGAGGCTCTTGGTAGCCTTTATTTCTTTTTGATTTATGGTAGTGATGTAGGTGTAAACGTCTTCTTCAATTGTGGTTGCTCCATTTTCATTGAAATCTCCTTTGCTTTCCAAGCATACACTGTCAAGATTAATGTTCAAGACTTTTTCGAGACCTTTGATTTTTCAAAGTTTCTTTGCAATCTGTTTGGCTAAATCTGAATTCTCATATTTCTCAATATATTGATCAATTGAAATGATCAATCCCTGTTCTACTCTTGTTTCAGACATGGTTTATGATGAAAAGTTACTTTGAAGAATTTGAAGTCGGAGAAAATTCAAATAGAGTAGAGAATTTTTTATTGTAAAGGTTTTGATGAAAAAGAAGAATCATATTTATAGATTGAAGGTAGATGAACATGCTTTATTCCATTTGATAACTCATGCCTATTCAAAAGCATTATTATTTTTAGGATCAGGATCCATTATTCATTCAATGGAAAGGCTTGTTGGCTATTCACCCTACAAAAGTCAAAATATGGTTCTTATGGGAGGGTTAGGTTATTCGCCATGTATGAGGATCCCCGCTAACCATCCATGGCTGAATGGTTAAAGTGCCCAACTCATAATTGGCAAATTCGTAGGTTCAATTCCTACTGGATACACGCCAATGGGACCTTGGTTGAATTTGAATAGGTTTAAAGTCTTGTCATAAAACACGTCGTTGTTTTGAGATTCGGAAAAGATGCTGTCTGGTGAAGATGGATGGTTATGATCAACGTAGGTTACGAATTTTCTGACAATGTATCTCCATCTATAGATTTATAGGTTTGAGCTTATCTACCCTTGAGTCAGTTCCAGTGAGACTGTGCTGAAGATTGTCAGTTAGTCATGCAAATGTCAGTTTCACCACCTCAGTTGCAAAAGAAATTTTTGACTCAGTCTTTGATGAAGTCAGCTTGATATCTCTTAAAAGTCAGTTTTTCTCCTGCAAGACAAATTGAGTTTTCTTTGGTATGCGTACCTATTTAGGTCCTTTCTGGTTAGTCTTAGGATTAACTGTTGAACCATGTAGTGATGTTTTCTTCTTGATTGAATTAATCTTCTTTTCTAGAGTTTTGAACATTTTAAAAATTGAGTTCATTTCTCTCATATACTTTTCTGGGCCTTTTGACTTACTACTCTTTTTGTTGAATCTGTCAGTTTTCACATAATTCTGAATGTAGAAAGGTGAGGTACTTTCCTCGGCATATGGAAAAAAAATCTTGGATGATGGCTTTCAAAAGACAAGTCAGGGACGGGGAGAGGGACACTCTCGTAACAAAACGAGACTAGAAAGAACGTGGGAATCAACACCATTAATATAATTTGTCTCGAAGAGACAACAAACAAAGAGGCAGCCCTCACTCTATCTCGGTCTCGGTTTGTTGCCTTCGGTTGATAATTTTGTGATGAGGCTTATCTTTATGAATTTTGTGAAACTGAGTTGATCTAACAGTGGTAGTAGGAATATTTCAGTCTTCATCAGTAGGAAATAATCTTCCTTTTAAGTATCCCTTGAGTGAAAATCATTCTTTGGCATTTTAGACTTGAATGGTGTATTGACTAATTTTTTATCGGTATTGTCATCTTTAGCCTTATGAGTCTTTCTATAGGACCTTTCATTTTGCTGAGTGCCACCAACTAATCTTACAGTTTTGTCAGTTTTGAGATAAGGCTTTGCTAAGTTTTTATCAGTTCTAACAGTTTCATCAGCTTTCTGAGTTCTAGACCTTTGTGCAGCCACAAACTTGGATGCAGCTGAACTCAGTCCTTTCTTAGAATTTTGTTGATTATCAAACCCTAAGCCTGATCTGTTACCATATGGGTTTCCTAGTTTTAACTGAACTTTAGAAGTTGGATCAGATATTAATGACTTCTGTTATTTCATTCGTGGAGCTAACTTCTTCAGTTCTACTTTTAGACTTGATAAGGTTGATTTCAGCATTGAATCTTAGCACTTCAGCTTTCAATAGTACTTTTTCCTTCTTGTCTTTCTCATAATTCTTTTGAATTTCCTCTAATTCCTTCATGAGTATGTCTAAGGTTTCATTGAAATCAGAATCTCTATGATTGTTTGTGTCAAAAGAACATGATCTGATGTGAAAGTACTTACCTTATTGGATAACATATTTTCAGTACTGGATTTTTCACATCATTCAATTATAGCCTGTTTATCTTTGCTTGGTTTATCAGTGTTTTCTATCAGATCAGTTCCAATTAGTATAATCTCTTCATCACTCTCTTTGTGATTTTCAAGTTAGAACTAAGTTTCAATTATGTAGTTATGATCAATTTGCTCTGCCAGAGTGATTTTCTTGTTGTTTCACATAGATCTTCAATGAGTACTTCAAACAATTTCTCGTGCGTAACCGCAACAAGGGCCTGCAATTTGTTTTTGTATTCATCAAATCTTAAAACAAACAGCCAACTAAGCTTCTAATGTGATTTTGTGAATCCATGTTGCAAATTTGAAAATATTTTAAAAGCTGACAACCAAACTAATATTTGGATGTAGTATTCCTTAATCACAATGGATCTCTCCAAGGTTGAAGAACACTGCTCCGATACAAATTGTTGGATTGGTATCGGAAATAGTTGAGTGCCAGTTACGTCAAACAAACCAACAAGATGATAACAATCAGCTAGGGATCTTCTACATGACAGAAACTCTTCTCGTATACCAATTTTTGGATTGGTATCGGAAACAACTGAGTGCCAGTTACTTCAAACAAACAAACAAGCTGACAACAATCAGCTAGGGATCTTCTGTAAAACAGAAACTCTGTCTGATAGCAATTGTTGGTCCCTAGATAAAGGCTATGCACAACTTTAAGAGGGGGTGAATAAACTGATGGAAGTTCAGCTAACAAAGCTTAGTTTAAGTCAAACTAACTTGTACTCAAAATTGAGTTAAATGGCAGTGGAATAAACTATAAAGCCTTTCATTAAATTCTTTATAAATAGTTTGCTTGAAACATGCTATGCTGACTCAGTTTCTAGTGTTTGCTGAGTTTGTGTTCTTATGGATTTAAATGAAAATAAAGTAGATGAAATCACAATAATAAATGTTGTAGGTAAAATGCGTAAAGTAAACAACACAAAACGTATAGAGGTTCCAGGTTGTGTAATCCTATCAACCCTCTCTTGCCCTGTGATGTAGGAGTAAAATTTCACTAGAACATCTTGATATGGCCCTGTTCCAAAAAGTCCTAAACAATAGTCCTTGGCTAATAACTATAGCTTCACTATCAACACAATTAAATAACATGTTGGATTGTTGTTCACCAACTGCTTCACTGGTCCTTAGAGAGTAGAATTTCCTCTTCTCCAGCTCATCACACAACCACAGTCCTCCTGACTGCAACCCAACTGTCCTTCACACTTTTTTGGTGTTTGACAACCTAACCAGTGATAAAATCAAGTTGAGACTTGAATCAAGTGAATTATTCAACTTGTGTGAGATTCTTCTTCTTGATATATATGATTTGCACAGTGAGCACTGTTTTTCCTCAAGTGTTGTTGTATCGAATGAATGCTTTGAATGCTTCACGGACACTTACAAGAAATATTGATCTTGATTTTGCAATAAGGATTATAGCAGGAGTTCTTTAATTTGATTTCCCCCTCAATTGTTGATCATTCTTAATGAAATAATCTTTTGAACTCCTTAAATAACCACCACTTTTCTATGAATGAATGGTGCTCTATTTATATGGTTTTTCCAATGCTTGAATTTGAATCTGCATAACCGTTGGTGGTCCTGCTATTGTCAGTGTCCTTTCTGAAATTTCTCTATCCAATCAAGATACTTGTTTCTAACATTCTGATATTTCTTCAGTTCTTGATGGTCTTCAACTTAAACTGAGTTTTTAGGGGTATGTCAGTTTGAGGCTGGTATAACTGAGTTATTCAGTTCATAGAGCTTTAACTGAGTTTTTACTCTTCTTCAAAACATAGTACTCATTGTAAAGATCAAAGTACACCACATAATAGTATCTAAGATATCATTGTCCATATGCATCTTAGGTCTTCATACAAGAACCATAAAGTCAGTCCATGCCATCAGAGACTTACCTGAAGTCTACCTTTCCTATCTCGGCTTTAGTCTTCATAAACTGAGTTTGCACCCTTAGTTCTTCTATCTTCGATAACTGAGTCTTTGTCCCTCAGTTCCTCTAATAACTGAGTTTGAACCCTCAGCCTTCATCTTTTATAGATAAGTCAACTGAGTTTGATCCCGCAGCGAACTGACCTTCTTCATTTTTGAGTACTTCTCTGTTTAATGTCTAGGTGTATTTGGAAACTCAGTAGGCTCTCTAAAGTCAGCTTCTCAGTTTTTAATCTATTCTATTACAGTGCTTTTCTGATTTAACTTATACAATAATCAGGCTCTAATAAATCCTATACATTCTGTTGTAGACATCTTTTTGCATTGCACTATAGCAGCTAGTTATGGAACTTCATCAATGAGGTTTAAACAAATAACTAAACAAGTGATGAATCATCATCAAAATATAAATCTTATTTCCAAAAGTTAGGGTACAATTTGCCGACCATGGCATGGGAGGTCTTCCCCACAAGACATTGTATAACCTTGACATGGGTACGGCATATGAAGCTCGTCTGAAAGAGTTCTAGGAAGGGGTAGACATTGAGTCTGAGTATTCTTCCTGCCGTGTTGCAGCTCCTCGTTCAGTGCCTTCGGGTGCTTCTTCTGCTTCAAGTGCTCCTGCCGAGCTGCCCCAAGCATGTTTTTGTGGAGAATCTTACTCCTACTACAGAGCCGGGTCGGAACTCAGCCTTTAATGATTCTTGGGTTCTTGAGCTTGTACTTATGTTTTGAAAAGTTTTAAAATTGTAACTTGTACAATATTATGAGTATTTTGATACGCAGCGGGGTGTCCTACCTTCCAATATGCCATGCATCAACTATCAGTGTACATAAATTTTATGCCTTTGAGTCTAGGCTGCAGTCCTATGAATTTTAGCATGGTCCGTTCTGCGGAGTTTTTCTTGTCTATTCCGTAGACTAGTAAATTTTAATGAGTCTGACCTACAAAGTTCAGTTGTCAGTCATGCAGACGTAATTTTTCTGGCGTTAAAGCCATGGAGTTGGGAGTATTTCTTTTTTTATTTATGCTTTACACTATACTTTGATAGCATTTCTTACTTTATTTGTCCTGTCATGTAGGGAACCTAGGTTGGCCAGGTGGTCTTCGAGAGGTTGGGTAATTCATCAGCCACCGCTGAAGATATAACAAAAGAAGGTTGCCGACCTGCGGTAGACTCAGGGGAAGCTTACGGCTTCTGATGAGTCTAAGGACAAGAGACTAAGGCTCTCCAGAAGAAACTCCAGGGCCTAGAGGCTGAGCGCAAGTCCTCAATGGGCAAGTATGCTGAGAAGAAGAAAGGGATGGAGCAGGCCATGGCCGAGCTCCAAGCTGGAAAGGATTAGCTGGAAGCTACTGTTCCACCTCGAATTGCAGAGGCCACCCAACAGCATAAGGCTTCGAAGGAGTTCACTAAGGCTCTGTATCTGCTGCTTGCTCCTGTCTTGACCCATGGCTACACTTTAGGCGTGGATGAGGCAAAGGGTCAGGTTGATGATCTTGTCGTGGACAATGTCCCTATCAAGGATTTTATAAGCCTGGGATGAGCGTGGTATATGACGCTCGAGTGAAGGACTCCAGTGCGGGAGTGAGCATTCTGTCTTAGCACTCTCGCTGACCTACAGTAGCTCCTGTTTCCTTAGATCCACAAAAGAGTTTGCCCCCGGTTCTTAGCTCTGTAGGCTTGTGGACTTTGTAATTTTGTTTTGAAATTCTATTTCCACAGATTGTAGCTTGCACTATTCTAATAATACAAGCAATATTTTGATCAGCACTTTCTTTAAGCACGCTACTTTTTTGATCTCTTTACTTAAGTATCTCTTTCATAGTGAGGTACATCTCCCCCCAGTATGCAAAAAAATATTAACATGTGGTTTTTGATGCCATACTTAAAGTTATGTTTTTGGTTGGGTCTGTCTTGCAGACAGCGAGATTGCCATTTGCAATCTTGCTAAGTCTGACCTGCAGAGCTCGGTTAGTCTATTCGCAGATTAGGTTTATATCCTGACTGAGTCCACTTGCGGAGCTCAGTTGATTAGTCTCGCTGACTTGTTTTTGGCTGAGTCCGATATGCGGAGCTCAGGTTTGTCTGTCATGATTTTACTGAAACACGTTTGTTGTATCTGTCATGATTTTACTGACACATTGAAGTTGCTGCTCATCCTGGTCCTGAACCATGGCTATACTCAAGGCGAGGATGATGCAATGTGTCAGTTTGCTGACCTTGTCATTGGAATCTTTGCAAGAAGGCTTTTTATCAGCATGGGATGAGCAAAGTCTATGACAGTCATCTAAAAGACTTCAAGGAATGAGTGGACTTTGTGTCCAAGTACTATAGGAAACCTGCGGTAGCTTCTACTTTGGCTCCTGCTTCTTCAGAGCCACAAAATCCAACCCCTAAAGCTTAGCTCTGTAGGGTCCATGGATTGTTGTACTCTAGCTTTGAAATTATTCAAAATTTATAGTAAACTTTTTTTTTATTTCCACAGTGTGATAATGGAAGCATTGAGTAATTTCTCTTAACTACTTTACTTTGAGTACTTCTCTGATGGTGGGGTATCTTGCCCCTTAGTATGCCACGCATTATACTTATTGTTTTTGTTCCGACTTGAGGAGTTCAGAAATGAAAGTATGCCGAGTCCAAGGCGTATTTTTAGTTGATGTATTTGCTAAGACCGAGTTGCGGAACTCGGATCTCAGTTTTTGCGTGTTTAGGGGAATGCTAACTTTAGCATTGTTTATGACATGTTTTTGCTGAGTCCGAGTTTCAGAGCTCAGATTAGTGATTTGAGTCAGATGTTTGCTGACAGCAATACAACTGACATTCGTTTGCTGAGTCCGACCTTTTGGAGCTCAGATTGGTGATTTCTCGAGCTGGGCTAGATGTTTTTCTAGACACCCTCGTGTTAGATTTCGGTGAGCAGGGTCAAGTATTTTGCTGACTACTCGCACGTTTTGGCGGAGCTCAGATATATAATTTTCCTTCAACTGGGCCAGAAGTTTATGACTTTATGCATTAGATTTTGGCGAGCAGGGCTAGGTTTTACTGACTTCTCGTATAAAAAATTTGACATTTTTCTTTATAATGAGAATAAATCCGACTACTTCGGTTACAGTTGCGGGGTTTCCGCTTGAAAAAAAAAAAAAACCTAGGCGTATCGTCCAAATCATTGGTGAGACTAGATGTATCCTTTCCGCCGGGCAAGATGCCGAATATTTATAATTCTCAGTAGTTAAAGGTCGAGATACTGTTGGTCAACCAATTAATGTGACTTGTAATGCTTTCGGCGAGCAGGGCCAGGTTTTATTGACTTCTCACATTTGCTTTCGGCGAGCAGGGCCAGGTTTTACTGACTTCTCGTATTGGGTTTCGGTGAGCATGGTCAGGTTTTACAGATTTCTCACATTAGCTTTGGGCGAGCAGGGCCAGGTTTTACTGACTTCTCGCATTAGCTTTCGGTGAGTAGGGCCAGGTTTTATTGACATATTTCATTAGCTTTCGGCGAGCAGGGCCACGCTATACTGAGTTCTCGTATTAGCTTTTGGCGAGCAAGGCCAGGTTTTACTGACTTCTTGCATTAGCTTTCGGTGAGCAGGGCTTGGTTTTACTGTCTTGTCGTATTAGCTTTCAGCGACAGGGCCAGGTTTTACTGACTTCTAGTATTAGCTTTTGGCAAGAAGGGCCAGGTTTTACTGACATTTCGCTCTTATGTTTTTTGAGTCCGATTTATCGGAGCTCTGATATTAGATTTTGCAGAGTAAAATATTTTGCTGAATTTTAGCTCAGATGTCAGATTTTAGCTGTCAGAAATTTGGCTGACCATTTTTAGCTGACATATGTTTGCTGTGACCGATCTGCAGAGCTCAGATGTTAGATTCATAATTTGAGCGGAGTCTGACCTGTGTAGCTCAGCTTGTCTATCCTACAGACTTAATGGGTTGGGCTTTTGCTAACCTCGTGAGTTTGTCCTGCAGAACTCAATAACCAAATAAACAATAACGAACCGAAACTATATTATATTGAAATAGCGTTAAAGTGAACTTGATCATTAGGAGTACAACTTATTGAAGTAGTACAGAGAATGATGATTTCTAAGTTTGTAACATGTCCCTATCACTGGATTGACCGGTTGGTGCACCAGAGATGATGATGATCATCCCGATGGGATGATAACTTTTAGATTTTATGCATTCATGGCAGCCAACTTCTCCGCTACTACTTGTTGAGCAGGATCTAGAACAATTTCACGCCCTTGTGAATTTTGGCTGGTGGTGGGATCTATTGCTATCCCGTCTTCACCATTTCTAAACACTTTCTTGGATTGTTTCCCCCTTTGAACCTTCTTTGTGGTCCACTTTGGTGGAATGGTTATGATGGATTTTGAACAATATGTCAATAGCAGATCCTCCTTCTAGCGCCAATTAAGGATGCTGGAAATCATCGGGTATTAATTCTAGGGCCTTGTTTTCATAATGACAACGTGTTCAAGGTTGAACCTTAAAAAAGATGTGAAATAGGGGGTGTTTTGTGGTTGTTTAGACTGAGCGTGAGATTATTTATCTTAGGTTGCCTACGTATCATGTAATTGTTCAGGAATCAAGTCTCCGTAGTTCCTTAGGGATGGTTTATACAGTAGGGGCTTGTGCCCTAGGCCTGCATGGGACAGGTTTTTGTTGGACTCTGATTTTGTGTTCCCTAAGGGTTGGATAATGGCAGTTTGATTTCCTTGATTTTAGGAGATAATCGCGGTACTTTAAATATAGCATAAGAGCCTTTATGGTTGATAATTCTTTCCATGTTTATCTTATAGATTATGCACATGTGCTGTTTTGTCTAAGGGATACTCAGGCCGACCTGCGTCTAGTCCCTTAGGCTGTCGAGGCCCGAGCTGCACTGGCTGAACTTAGTTGCACTTTGACTGACCTGCGGTGGACTAGGAAGCTAGCTAGGCCGATCTCCCACCTAGGGCTAAAGTGGGGTCCTTGTCCCTTGATGTTTATATTTTCTTTGTTTGTATTTATTACTTGGTCAATGTGGGGATGACTCGTGGCATGTTTAAATTTGCCCTCGTCATCTTGCTGCCTTGTTCTTCTAAGAGAACTTTAGCTTCCGAGCCAAGTTACTCGGCTTGGAATGTCTCTAAGGATTCATAGGTTAGTAATCCGAAATCACGTTCCTTATACTATGCTTTCTTTTATTAATATTTCGGTTTAGCCTTTAACTTATTTAGTTTAGATGACTTACACTTGTACAAATTTACCTTCCCATTCTTGGCTTTCTTTAAAGGAAATGGTGTGAACTAGCGAGTTCATTTGAGTAGACACTACTCGTGAACTGTGGGATGTCGATAGATTGATACCAAATCATTCTCGTCATCCTTGAACTGATTTTGTTTGTCTCTCATTCAACACGAGTGACAACGGTGACATTTTATCACTTATGTTTGAAGGCTCAGGAGGAGAATCCTCTACCAAAAATTAATTGTATTCTTTATTAGTGAGTTCAACGTTCTTGTCACTTTTCCACGTTTATGAAGTCATTACTAGTCAATTGTAATAATTTTAGTTGTTTAGATACCTTGAGATGATATGTAGTTGTATAAATAAATTATGACAGAAATATAAATCAAAACATACACCACAACAAATAATGATTTTAGGAATTATAAGCGTGATGTCATGCATGCGATTTATCCTACCATTCCAAGGATTTAACCTTGCACCATATTGCCGACTCAAGGTCGGTATCAATATGATGATGGTTAAGTTGAGACAATCTCTCTCAACAATAAACCATTAAGAATCAGACATCTCCATTTTGTTGTTGATTACATTCCTTTTTCCGCCAATAAATTTCCAAAAGTATCATTGTGAGTGTGACCTATATTCTGATTATAGAGGTCGACGGGAATCTTGAGTGCGATCTATTTGACACACCCGGTTGACATACAACATCCTGCTTAGCATAGTTTAGATGCAACATCTTCCGAAGTATAGTGTAGTGCAATGTAGAATGTAGATAACGGTTATTCTATTATAGTTTGCTGTAACCGTTCGTAACTTACTTCTATCTGATTCGTGGGGTGTATGAAGATATAAATACTATTTTTCTAGGAAATTAAAATTACATTAATTTACATAATTTCTTATACCCAAAAAATAGGTTTACAATCAGTAACACCCGGTTTCCAATCCGTCGACGCCGGTATTGGTCACCGTAGTGCCACTCATCGCGACACACACGATCGTGGCGGTGACATTCAACATTCCACAACAGAAAGAAAATAAACATTCACCATTCATTATTTTGAAAGAAAATATTAAAGTGAGTACAAATCCGGAAGAAAATGTAATTATGCGGAACATCAAAATCTTTAGAATTTAAAATTCAAATAATGTAGACAACATTTGATTGCGACTCACGTGGCTCTCAAACCCCGCGACATCCCAAACAACAAGCAAACATCCATAGAAGTACACTGCTAAGAATCTGCCCCATAAATGGATCATAAGCGGGTCAAACGAAAGTACAAACCGTCAACTATAAAGTTGAGTAAGAGTAAATCTAGTGTACAAAAGTAAAACCAACTCAAGAAAGGTACTACTAAATTTATGAAGGACCCAACCAATCTATAAAAGTTACAACTTTGCCCATAACAGATACCAAACATCACAACTAGCCACCTAAAGGTCCCGAATGTGCACATCCCTCAAAAGGGTAAAGCCACAGAGAGAAGGGTCCTAAAGGTCATCCAATGGTACCATACTAGATGGACCATCACGTCTTGGGTGCAAGGAAACCTTCCCGGGTTCCCGGCCGGGTACTACCCTATCCGGCCCGACCACATCCTGCAACTCCCCAAACACGTAGGGTCATTGAAGTCGTAAATGAAACCTTCCGGGTTTAGGGCTTTGGGAGCTACCTATCCGGCCCAACCCCAGGGTCTACGAACCTCAATGCCCAACACCATGTCCCACAATGATATCAAAGCCTCTAACTCATCAAAACCCAACTTACCATACATATTCATAAGACTTATCAACAACCCACAAAGAAAGAAAACAACATAGGCTGGGCGCCCGTGTCGGAAGACCGAACGCCCGTCCAGGACTCTCTTGGGCGCCCGTCCAAGCGATCGACGCCCGTCCAATACATCGAGTTAGATCACGAATGTAAAACAACCCCTCAGACACCCATCAGGTAACCAGGCGCCCGTCCAAAACCAACTCAAGCAGGCGCCCGTCGAATGTACAGACGCCCGTCCACTTTACGAGTTAGATCACGAATGTAAAACAACCCCTCCAGGCGCCCGTCCAGGCAATCAGAGCGCCCGTCTAGGATGAAATCAAAGCAGGCGCCCGTCCGGAGGCCTGGGCGCCCGTCCACACAGGTTTCATCTCGAACCCTAACAATTTTCTCACGCGATTTTGAGCCGTTTTTAATGAAACGGCGTAAAGCAACCCCTTAAAGCCCGAAAACCCCATACAAAGGTATCATATCATTGTAGATTTTAACTAACACAAAAACACACTACTAGGAGCGTTTAACACACCAAAACCATGGCACACAAGCATAGAAGTCTTAAATTAAACTTTTACGACATCAAGTTAAACTTTTGTGACATAGAATTATCCTTACCGGAATTCTTTGTGTTTTTGAAAGCCCTTGCTAAGCTAGAAAGCGATCCTCAACGAAGCTCGAATCTATAAAAGAAAAGCAGCGATTACCGATGGCGAATTCCTAAACACCAAGGAGAGATTTTCTCTCCTTCCTCCTCCTAAGCAAGTCGGCGGCAAGGGAGGTTTGAGGTGAAAAATTTTTGCTTGGGGAAAATAAGGGAGGAAAAAAAAGGAGTGAAAACCCTTTTAATTCATTAAGTGATTAAAACTCTTTTTTAATTACTAATAAATCCCTTCATAAAAATTATTAAATCCCATAATTTCCCGAATAATTAGATCCTTTATTAATCAATTAGTAAGTCAAAATTTGGGATATTACATCCTCCCCCTTAAGAGAAAACTTCGTCCTCGAAGTTGAGGTTAAATATCAGGCGTTAATCCACCCCCCTTAAAGCACCCTTCGTCCCGAAGATAAGCAAAGGATTTTCTGAACAAGGCTTGAGAATTGCATACCTTAAGAGAACAAATGCGGGTACTTCTGTCGCATAGCATCCTCAGCTTCCCATGTCGCCTCCTCGGTGGCATGGTTAGACCATAAGACCTTGATGATGCTAACCTCACGTCCCCTTGTTTTCCGTACCTTAGTATCTAATATACGCACCGGTACCTCCTCGTAAGTCAGGGTGGTCTAGCTCAACCACCTCCGGTTCAATCACGTGGGAAGGGTCACTCACGTACTTGCGCAATTGGGATACATGGAACACGTTATGCACCTTATCAACGCCGGTGGCAAGGCGAGTCGATATGCCACTTCACCTATACGGTCCAAGACCTCATATGGCCCCATGCGTGCTTGGGACTCAACTTCCCTTTTGCCAAAACGCATTACTCCTACGGTTGGTGATACTCGTAGCAATACCTTATCGCCCACGGCGAACTCAATATCCGGCGGTGTAAGTCTGCATAACTCTTACGCCTATCTTGGGCAGCCTTCATCTTTTCTCGGATAAATGCATGCACGCTTGGCCGTATCTTCGATCATTTGCGGTCCCAAAATCATTTGCCTCGGACGAATCGTCCCAACAAACCGGACTCTTGCACTTCTTACCATAAAGTGCCTCAAAAGGTGCCATCTTAATCTCTGGCATGGTATTTGTTGTTGTATGAAAACTCAATAAGATCGAGCTTTTCCTCCCAAGAGCCTTTGAATTCTAACACACATGCCCTCGGCATGTCTTCCAAAGTTTGTATGGTCCTCTCCGTCTGACCATCGGTAGCAGGGTGAAAAGCTGTACTCATTCGTAGCTCCGTCCCCAAGGCTGTCTGTAGCTCCTGCCAAAACCGAGATATGAATCTCGCATCTCTATCTGACACTTGCTGCTGGGTATACCATGTAGTCTCACAATATTCCTCCGGTAAGCCATAGCCAACTCCGTCTTACTCAAGTGTCTTTCATGGGAATGAAATGCGCCGCTTTGGTCGATCTATCCACGACAACCCAAATCATATTATTCCCTTTAGGGCTCTCGGTAATCCATCTGAAATCCATGGAGATGGAGTCCCACTTCCAAACCGGCACATCCAGCGGCTGCGGCATACCACTGTGGCGCCGATGTTCAATCTTGATCTTCGACAAGTCAAGCACTTTGACATAAATTTACGCTACTTGGCGTTTCATATTTGGCCACCAAAGGTTTTCTGAGATCTTTATATAGTTTGTCTCCTCCGGGTGAACCGAATAAGGCGTACTATGAGCTTCACTCAAGATCCGCCTCTTAAGTTCTTCGTCGGCTGGTACACACCACCGACCCTTAAACCGGATACTACCGTCCTCGTGTAACGTAAAATCAGCCGCTCCGTCTGTACCAATCTTGGCCTTCTTTGCCTCAATTACTTTGTCGCCCACTTGTCTCACCCGGTTTGACATACAACTCGGGTTGCAAGGCGAAGTCGCTTTTATCTCCGCCTTTACGGATGACACAAATATCCATACGGTCCCAACTCTTCTCATAATCGATCCGTGCTACTTCCTCGCACAAGGAATGAATCGACTTTTGACTCAAAGCGTCCGCCACTACATTGGCCTTTCCCGTGGTATTGAATTTCCATGTCATAATCTTTAATTAACTCCAACCAACGCCTCGGCGCATATTGAGCTCTTACGTGTGAATATGTACTTCAGGCTCTTATGATCGAAAACACCTTGAAAGTTATTCCATACAAGTAGTGTCCCCATATCTTCAATCACGAAGACCACGTTTGCCAACTCTAAGTCGTGGGTTGGGTAGTTACCCTCGTATGGTTTCAGCTGCCTCGATGCATACGCGATCACTCGCCTCCGTTGCATCAGTACGCAACCCAGACCATTCTTCGATGCATCAGTATAAACCTCGATGTCCTCACTCCCGTCGGGTAATGCTAGCACCGGAGCTGTGGTCAACCGTTCATTAAGTAGTTGAAACGCCCTCTCACAATTGTCATCCCACTTAAACCGGTTCTCTTTCTGCATCAACGCAGTCATTGGCCTCGCAATCTTGGAAAAGTCTTTTACAAATCTTCGGTAGTATCCGGACCAAACCCAAAAGCTTGAATTTACGCAGCATTCTTAGGTGTTGGCCACCTCACCACCGCCTCTATCTTGCTCGGATCAACGGATACCCCGTCTTTCGAGACAACATGCCCCAAGAATGCCACTCGTTCCAACCAGAATTCACATTTAGACTGTTTCGCATACAGTTGTTTTTCTCGTAAAACTGCGATCTGAGCCTCGGTGCTCGGCATGTTCTTCCTTAGTCTTAGAGTAGACCAGGATGTAAATCGATAAAGACTACTACAAAGCTGGTCTAAGTAGGGTCGAATACCCGGTTCATTAAATCAATGAAAAGCTGGCAGTGCGTTGGTCAATCCGAAAGGCATGACCGTGAACTCATAATGTCCGTGCACAGTACGAAATGCGGTCTTTGGGATATCCGCATACGCTACCCTGAGCTAGTGATATCACGATCGCAAATCAATCTTCGAGAAAATACCGCCCCGTAGTTGATCGAACAAGTCATCGATCTATGTAGCGGATACTTGTTCTTCTTTGTGGCGTTGTTCAACTCCGGTAATCAATACACGCACGCATACTACCATCCTTCTTCTTCACAAACAACACGGTGCTCCCCACGGTGACACACTCGGTCGGATATACCCCTTATCGGCGGTTCTTCCAGTGTACCTTTAGTTACGCTAATTAATTCCTTAGGTGCCATACGATAGGGTGCTTTCGATATCGATGCGGTCCGGGCACCAACTCCACTTGCAAACTCTACTTCCCTGGGGGTGGCATGCACGGTATCTCATCGGGAATACATCCCGAAATCACGGACTACATCAATGTCCGCTAGTTTAGAGATCCCCGTGCTTACATCATATACGTGACACATAAACAACGGGTACCCTTTCTCGACGAGAGATCTCAAAGTCATCACGGAATAATCTTCACATTAGGTTTATCCACAAATCCCTTGTAAGATACCCGCACCCCTTTAGGACCTCTCAAAGTCACCTTCTTACGCTCCACGGTCAATTTTGGCTTTATGCCGGTTCAACCAATCCATACCCAAAATAACGTCGAAGTTCTAGAGAGGAACTCGATCAAGTCAACCGACAAGTTGACTCCCAAAATCACTAATGGTACATCTCTATACAACTTAGAACATGGTACTAACTCTCACGATGGTTGCATAAATTTCTTTGTCAATTACCTCAAATGTAGCTAGACCTAACCTCAAAACATGCGAACTTGCTACAAAGGAACATGATGCACCGAATCAAAAGTACATAGGATAAGAATGAGTTAACGAGAAAATTACCCGTCACTATGTGGTTGCTCTGCTCGGCCTCCCTCTCGCCGCGATCGAATAATCTCGATCTGATTTTTCTCACTGAATTTGTCTTTGGCCGACCACGATGGTCGGTTTCTGTTTCCACCGATGTGGCGCAGTGCACCCCTGTCGGCTCGTGCGGGAGTACCACTCTGCTGCTTTGGTTACCCTACCCATGTTCCCGTGTTGCTCCTGGAGTCCCACCCATGTTGCTTCCCGTAACCGATGCCGACCGGAGTGTGGGAGCCGTAAAAGCACTCATACCGTCTATGTCCAAACTTTCCACAATTGTGACATCGAACTGCGCTTTGAACAATCGGTACCGGATGATTTCTCGGCACCGCTTGCAATGATAACCGTGGCCGGCTAAACCCCTGGGTGTTACCTCTCACTTTGGTGACCACCACGCGCCCCTGGTAAGGTGGGAATTTTCCGAAAAGGGCGGTCGTCTTCTTGGTGGGTTTCGGAATTGCTCGCTTTTTTGCCTGATTGTCCTCAGAGACACTCTTCCTCTTGTTAGTAGCGTACGCCGCTTTATCCTCTCTCCGAATCCTCTCAATGTTGCATGCTACTTCACACATCTCTTTTAAGCTCGTGAAGCCCCTGCTTGCACCCATACGATCCCGGATTGCTAAATCTAAGTGTTGCTCAAACTTTACCATCTTGGCCTCTTCAGTCGGCACCAGCTCAGATGCATCAACTGCCAAGTCGACAAACTTCTCGTAGTATTCTTGAACAGTCATATCCCTCGCATCGGAGATTATCGAACTCGACCCGCATGACTCTTTCCTCTTAGATTCAGGAAAGAATTCACGCCTCGGCTCTCTGCTTAATCTCGATCCGATTCGGTGGTACCAATACCGTTTCCCCTTGCTCATTTATAGTATGAGCCAACCGATCTTTGTTAGCACCCCACCACAAATCAGCCACATCAACCAAGTAGAAAGGCGGCTTGGTCGACCTTGGTTCCTCTGGGACGAGCCTAGTGTGGCGAAGATTTTCTCAAACTCCTAATCCACCGCTCGAGTCCCTTAGGATCTCCCTTACCATCGTCTTGGCTAGGCCTCTCTGCGACTCACGGCCCTAGTCATGCCGGTGGTCGACCAACGAAACGATCCTCTGTCGACTTGTTGACCGCTGAATCAGGTCTTGATTCATCTTAACCAACTGGTCAATCAGCTGGTCCCTCTCATTTCCATTCCTAGGAGGCATAGCTAAAACTACAAAAGTAAACAATCATACATTCAATTATCGCCTATATCATGCCACAGAATATTTCACATATACTAACACTCACTGTCCAAAATGAATTGCAACATGCAGCCACATTTCCACATACATCAGAATTCACCGTACCTTCCCTACATAAACCTCAATACCTACCCCACACATCCTCACTGTGCTTATTTTAGTGAATTTATTCTTAAGGTTCATTTTAGGTGGTGGTCCTGGAGTCGAACGTCTCTGATACCACTTTGTAACACCCCGGTTTCCAATCCCGTCGGCCGCCGGTATTGGTCACCGTAGTGCCACTCATCGCGACACACATTCGTGGCGGTAACATTCAACATTCCACAACAGAAAGAAAATAAAAATTCACCATTCATTATTTTGAAAGAAAATATTAAAGTGAGTACAAATCCGGAAGAAAATGTAATTATGCGGAACATCAAAATCTTTAGAATTTAAAATTCAAATAATGTAGACAACATATGACTGCGACTACGTGGCTCTCAAACCCCGCGACATCCCAGCAACAAGAAAACATCCATAGAAGTACCTGCTAAGAATCTGCTCCCCATAAATGGATCATAGCAGGGTCAAACGAAAGTACAAACCGTCAACTATAAAGTTGAGTAAGAGTAAATCTAGTGTACAAAAGTAAAACCAACTCAAGAAAGGTACTACTAAATTTATGAAGGACCCAACCAATCTATAAAAGTTACGACGACCTGCCCATATGAGATACCAAACATCACAACAAGCCACCTAAAGGTCCCGAATGTGCACATCCTCAAAAGGGTAAAGCCACAGAGAGGAGGGTCCTAAAGGTCATCAATGGTACCATACTAGATGGACCATCACGTCTTTGAGGTGCAAGGAAACCTTCCCGGGTTCCCGGCCGGGTACTACCCTATCGGCCCGACCACATCAGCATGCGCAACTCCCCAAACACGTAGGGTCATTGAAGTCGTAAGAAACCTTCCGGGTTTACGGTTTTGGGAGCTACCCTATCCGGCCCAACCCCACTGAAGGGTCTACGAACCTCAATGCCCAACACCAAGTCCCACAATGATATCAAAGCCTCGACTCATCAAAACCCAACTTACCATACATATTCATAAGACTTATCAACAACCCACAAAGAAAGGAAAACAACATAGGTGGGCGCCCGTGCGGAAGACCGAGCGCCCGTCCAAGGACTCTCTGCTGGGCGCCCGTCCAAGCGATGAGACGCCCGTCCAAAACATCGAGTTAGATCCTAAATGTAAAACAACCCCTCAGGCGCCCGTCCGAGTAACCAGACGCCCGTCAAAAACCAACACAAAGCAGGCGCCCGTCCGAATGTACTGACGCCCGTCCACTTTAGCGAGTTAGATCTGAATGTAAAACAAACCCTCGAGGCGCCCGTCCGAGGCAATCCAGGCGCCCGTCTAGGATGAAATCAAAAGAGACGCCCGTCCAGGAGGCCTGGGCGCCCGTCCACACAGGTTTCATCTCGAACCCTAACAATTTTCTACGCGATTACGAGCCGTTTTAAACGAGCAGCGTGTAAAGCAACCCCTTAAGCCTAGAAAACCCCATACAAAGGTATCATATCATTGTAGATTTTAACTAACACAAAAACACACTACTAGGAGCGTTTAACACACCAAAACCGTGGCACACAAGCATAGAAGTCTTAAATTAAACTTTTACGACATCAAGTTAAACTTTTGTGACATAGAATTATCCGTGCGGAATTCTTTGCGTTTTGAAAGCCCTTGCTAAGCTAGAAAGCGATCCTCAACGAAGCTCGAATCTATAAAAGAAAGCAGCGATTACCGATGGCGAATTCCTAAACACCAAGGAGAGATTTTCTCTCCTTCCTCCTCTAAGCAAGTCGGCGGCAAGGGAGGTTTTGAGGTGAAAAATTTTTGGTTGGGGAAAATAAGGGAGGAAAAAAAAGGAGTGAAAACCCTTTTTATTTATTAAGTGATTTAAACTCCTTTTTAATTACTAATAAATCCCTTCATAAAAATTATTAAATCCATAATTTCCCGAATAATTAGATCCTTTATTAATCAATTAGTAAGTCAAAATTTGGGATATTACAACAACATATCTAACAGGTAAACAATACCAACCCCAATCCATCTAAATCAGCAAAGCATTAAATGACGCAACATATATAGAAATGCGAATAAAAAAAATGCAAATTTTATTATAATGCAATTTCACTCCTTATTATTTAATTATGCACTCGAGAATCATAAAATCGCTTTAACTTTGGCTCCGATACCATATGCTGGATATACATAAACCCGAATCAGGATCCGAAAAACAGGAAAAACCGGATTCGGAAAAATTACCGGTGCTCGCAACTGTGGCATGGGTGCTCGCAACTGCCGCAGTGTTTTTCGGCTTTTCTTCAGATCATCAGATCTGATTCACAACACCGATCGAGACACTCTATCATGCATAGCAGAAGCAACAAATTAAATCGTTTACTATTTTACCATGATATGAAACACATAATTAAATAATCTATATTACAAGCAGGTTGAAGATTCACCCAACCGAGAGAAGAGGTAGTCTTCCGCATTGTATTTCCAAGCGATGAGTGGTGGACGTCGATCCTCTTAGTAGAGCCACCCCGAATATGCTCAAGAAAAACCCTAGTTTTTTCTTCTCCGAATGACTAGGACAAGAAACTAATTTTTCTCTCAATTTCTTAGAAAATGGCACAGACTTGTGTGTACTGTGTTGAGGGAACTCTCTTTATCTAAGATAATAAGAAATAACTAGACAAGAGAGAGTTTATCCCTTTCACAGGACAATTATTTTTTTGCCAAAGAAAAAGATGTTTACCAAAAATAAGAGATAATCACCAAAAATGTGATAATCATTAGAAAATCAATCTCTTAATTTATCCATTAATTATTAAACAAATAAATACTTAATTACACATGTGATATAATTCAGGAAAATTTTTTGTCTCAATTTTCCGAAATGTGGCACCATTTTAATCCATGGTATAATAGAAAATGTCTAAACTATTTTACATATTATTTACCGAATAAATAATATTTGGTATATTCATTAAATAAACCAACTATTTAATTATTCTCGAGCTTCTACGAGAATTCACTCGCATGTTAGGAGCCAACCCGGGGACAATGGACCTATAACCAGTCGCTACAATAAATTGAATAAAATATTCATCGAACATAACATTTCTATTCAACTTATTAATTCCGGAATTACTCCACCATAAATCTGAAACTGAAATCTATCGATTATAGATATAACTTATTCTCAGAAAGTTGAGTCAATAAGTGTCCACTGATATAATCATTACACACAAACTAACCCTCCAAAGACTATCCATAATGAAGCAGGAATGTTTCCGTAATCCTTCTTCATTACATCTCATCCTTATTTACCATTAATCCACTAGTGATAAATTAGTTCATAACAAATATGAACTCTGCTGATCGATCAGTTTCTAGGATTAACAAATAAGTGGATTGTCTTTCTACTTCCTGAGAAAGGAATGGATTCCATATCGTGAGACACACACTCTTCACCCATTCTAGAATAGTGGCAGCGTGAAAGTGATTTCGACCGCACCTCTTAGCAATCCTTAATGAATACATCAAACCATAACTTAAAACAAGCGAGGAGTATGCACTCACTTCAGGATTAAGGTTAATCCATATATGATCTTCTTGTGATTTAATGAGATTTATCAATCACAAAATTATATAAGAAATAGAGATTAAATTGGTCTAGTCCTATATGACTATATCATATATAAATGCCCCACTTAGATATCCAATATCGACGGTCTGGATAAGACGGTCACACCTTAAAGTTTTATGGGCACATTAATGGTGGTTTAATCAATAGACCCCATACTTTGATTAAGTTCACTACGGACTAACAGTTCAAGTGTATCACCATAAACTTAATCCTCGTGTGTGGCACACTCTAAGTTATATGGCTACATATGATACAACTTGGGGTTTTCAGTAGTGTTTACTTATGATCACGAAGCAAATAATAAGATGAGAATAAATCTCTCATTTATTAATTATAAAAACAATTACATAAATTGTCTTTTGGGCACTTTTTCCAACACCTAATCCCCACGATTGGAGGTGTGTTAGTGGTATTAGACGTGTCTCTTTGCTAAGTGTCTTGGTGCCACTTAATGAATATAGCTATAAAAAGACAAGGCATGTAACATGACAAGTTAAGAATGCGGCTATGTTAAGTAAGTACATTACTTAATGTAACTAAACAAATACGTGCATTGTAAATTGAATGTGGTTAATAGACATGTTTTTATGCATGGTTTAAAGTTGGTTTCCATGTGGTTTTCCCTTATATTCTAAGTTATGTTTTAAAGTAAGTTCCTTATGTGTCAATAGATGCTTTTAAAGGTGTTTTACGTATTCTCTAAGTTATACTTTCAATTGTTCATAAACGATTATAGAGTAGATTCATGTTGTGTCTCGGCTTATGAAAACCATGAATCTCCATGTTGACCTTCTTTCTCCTTACTAATATTATGCATAATCTTACTCCATTATTGGAATAAAAGGTATGCATGTTGTTGATGATTACGAGGAAGAATTTGGAAGTTTAGGCTTAGGAGTGGAGCTTTTGCGGTTTTGCTTTAGCTTCTGTTTTAGTAGTTCGTATAAATAAGACACTGTTGCCATTAGTTAAAGTTGTTCTTTCTTTTCGAGACAAGATTGTTGTTTGGGATACTAGTATTTATTCCACTATTTATGATATATTGACAATAGTTGTTTCGGTTGAGTAGTTGTGTTGGTTTCGGGATTGGGTTAGGGTTTAACTCAATATTCTATTCACTCTACTACCTTGTTACCATTATTCTTAATCCTATTATTTTATTATAATTTTTCTCACCAATCATTTCACCATCAAAAAATAAAATAATATTAAACAATTCATTTCATCCACCCACTACACTATTTAACTATTACTTTATCAATATAGTACTTCATAAAAATTTCTCTTACCAATCATTTCTTTATCTACACAAATTTCAATACAAGATTTCAACTTTATAATCATTATTTCACTTTATTTTATTATATTAAAAATTTTCTCACCAATTATTTCTTCATCTACACAATATTCAATACAAGATTTCATTTTTATAATCATAATATCACACTATTTTATTTCATTTCTCTCTCTTGAACCCCTTCAACCCCAACATGACCCGAAATAAAATAAAGTGATATAATGATTATAAAGTTGAAATCTTATATTGAAATTCATATAGATGAAGAAATGATTGGTGATAGAAATTTTCATGTAATAAAATAAAGTGAAATAATGATTATAAAATTAAATCTTCGATTGAAATTTTGTAGATAAAAAAATGATTGATGAGAAATTTTTTATGAAAGTATTATATGGATAAAGTAATAGTTAAATAGTGTAGTAATGTTTGATAAAATGAATTGATTAATATTATTTTATTTTTGATCTTTGAAATGATTAGTGTGAGAAATTATAACAAAAAATAGAATTAATAAAATAATAGTAATAAGAAGTGTAGTGAATAAAATATTGAGTTGAACTATAGTCTCAAGCCAAACCCAAAACCAAACAATTAAGGCCTCGAGAGGTCAATCTCCCATGTCTTTTGTTAGTTTGTCTTCTACATATTTCGTTAATTACTCGACGCGATTTAAAGGCTTACGTGGAGTTTAGGGTTTTCTCTAAATGTCACATGCCGAGCTTTCCGTATCCGGATAAGGACTCGGTATCCAGGACATGGGCATTATAATTGTTGACCGTATAATACCAACAAATCCCTAATAATAATAATAAATAGTAATTTTAATACATTAAAATGATGAAGCAGTATTAAAGTTTTACATTATCCATATTATGACAATTTACTTTAGTGGGAAGTTTTTGAGGTATATCCACATGCACCTAATTGACGGTAAACAAACATGGACCACACAGTTTGAGTTACATTTAAAATTAAAAGATGTACCTTTGTTGGGAATAAAATTTTGTTTTGATGATGATTCATCTTATTCAAAAATATGTTTCTTTACACCCCATTGATGAAGTCTTTGAAACTATTTGTTATAGTGAAAGGCTAAAAGATGTCTAGAACTTAATGTATAAGTTTTACTAGAGTCGATAATTGTATAGGTTATATCAGGACAATCAACGTAATAGATAGAAGTGTCGTAAAAGCGAAAACTTGAAATCATCTAGATCACTGGAACTTAACTTAAGGCGAAGATGTACACCTAGAATCAAGCTCACTGGAATTGAAGAAGGTAAGTGTCTTTGAGGGTCACTGACTCGGTTGACTTATCTAGAAATGAAGGTGAGGAGCAGACTCGATAGTTGAAGAAATTGAGGACCTGAGACTCAGTTGAAGAAGATTGAAGAAGCGAGGGTTCAAACTCGATTATGAATATTTTAAGCCGAGATTGTAAAGTTAGAATTCGAGTAAGTGCTGTAATAACTGAAGTGACTTTATGGATCTTGAAGAAGACCTAAGTATCATAAGTACAATGATATCTTAGATGATCTCTAAAGTGAATGGTGTAATCGATTGATCACATAAAATCGGATATATAGTGTACTTAAATTTTGAATAAGTGTAAATATTCGATTAATGCTCTAAGTCGAGTTAACAAAGCTAAAAGCGACATACTTAGTATAAGGACCGATCAAGACACTCAGTTTTATAGTCAGCCATCCATGCAACTAAAAGTACATTTGAGCGTTGTAAATCAAGGATTCTTATTGGATGAAGAAGCGACATGTCGAGCGGTAACTAACACGACATCACGAAAATATAGATGTTGAAGCAATTCAAATTCAAGCAATATGAACGTTGACCTCACACTATAAATAGAGGACTTTTCACCAAAGATCAAACACCGGAATTAACAAGATTACAAGCATTTTTGTGCAAAAGTCTAGTTCATTCGAATTGCTATCTATATTTGCGCTCAACAAGATCATACCTAGATTTCTTCAAGTGTTCAGGCTACATCGATTATATCCATATTTTGACACATTGAAGAACCACAAGCACGAATCAATTTATTGATTCTCAGCCCAACTCTGATTCTAAAACAAAGGTTTAGACTGTGAAGCAATCCGGTCAAGGAGTTGCTAAGGATAGGTGTTTGCAGTCGGGTAGACTGTAATTGTGGTGGTAGCTGGTGAAGGGGAAATCCAACCCTCCAAGGACCATTGGCTCAAGCAGTATAAGAGCAGCAATCCAACCTGTTCTTTAGTTGTTTAGATAGCGACACAAGGGATTAGTCAGGGACTATCGTTTAAGACTTTTTGTAACTGCGTACCTCAAGAAATTCTAGTGGAATTTTCCTCCTACATCACAGGGGAAGAGTGGACTGACAGGATTACACCACCTGGAACTACTATAATTCTTGCTCTACTTACTTACCGCATTTACATTCTGTTATTTACTTTACATCATTTATTATTGACCATTCACCATCTGGCCGATTGTTGTTAGTATATACATAGTTCACAAACTGACATTCACCAGAATTCAGTTTTGCACACCTTGCTTTTTCTTATAGTATCAGCAAGATCCAGTTAAAGGCTATAACTTAAATCCGTTGCCAGTTGACTCAGTTCTGTATAAGTCAGATTGACATCGACTCAGCTTTGTCAGCTCAACTCCACACAAGTTAAAAATGAACCTTAATTGTTAATTAATCTTGTTTTTGGTGACAAGTTTATTCACCCCCCTCTAAACTTATGTTAACCTTTCTAAGAGACCAACAATTGGTATCGGAGCAGTGTTCTTTAACAAGCTATTGTTGAAAACTCACTACTCTAACTATCTCCTCTAGTTGATCCCTTGAAAAAGATCAGTCTTTTCTGTTTCCTGTATCTACATTATCCATTCTTCACTCACTCTCAAAATGGATAACAATCAGTATGCCAGACAGATGCTAAAGTGTAACATGGACAGATTTGATGAATACAAGCGTCGTTTGCAGGCCTTTCTAGCGACTTCTCATGATGAGATGATTGATGTACTCGATTGATAGACCTATCCAGATCACATACATGAAAGCTGTTGGTGAAAATCAAGTTAGAGTTCCCAAGCCTAAGCGAATGGACCGGTGATGATCGAAAAGGAATAACTTGAACAATGTTGCCATGGATATCATATTGAGAACTCTTGATAGAAATATGTATCCGAAAGTCAAGGATTGCACTCTTTGCAAAAAGAAATGGGAGAAACATCAATTATTTTGTGAAGAAACTGATTCTATTTAAGAAAATAAGATCTCTGTAGCAAAACAGATGTTTGAGAATTTCAAGATGAATTCAGCCGAGAACGTTGATCAGATGGAAACAAGGTTCAGTGCCATAATGGATGAGCTAGCTTTACTCAAGATTGAGTAAACCAAGAAATAAATTAACACAAGAATCTTGAAGGCTTTACCCATGTGCTGGAAAATGAAGGTCACAGCAATGGAAGAATCAAGAAGACTTGACATAGAAGATTCCTTCAAAATCTTCTCAGACCTGAAGGCTTATGAATTCAGCGAAGATTTCACAAGCACAACTGCCATAATCAAGGCTCTGTAGAATCCCAAAACAACAGCACTCGTAGTAGCCTCGAATGAAAATCAAGAAACCTCATCTAACAATCTTCAGCAATTGGATGAGATGGAAGAACAGATGGCCTTAATGATGAACATAATTCGAAGAATGAAGAGTGTACCTCTAGTCACTCATAAGTTTATCAAGAAGACTCTCGAAAAAGATAAAAGACGATGAGTATATATGCTTCAATCTGTAAAAGCCTGGACACTATAAAGTGAATGTCAGAGTGGTGGTAAGAAGACTTAGCAACGAAGAAGCGGTAGAAGAGCAATTTTAGCCGGAGATGAGTGGACTATGAAGCTTGCACTAAAATATTATCGGATGACACGGCTTTAATGGCTCACATGGAGGTCCAAATGAAGTATATGAATCTAACTCTAAATATTCCTCAGCACAGATTTCCGTACAAAATTCAAGTTCTTCGACTACTGACTCCAATCCAAAAAATCTAGAATTAGAAGAAACACTTGACGAAATGAAGAATCAGCTGGTAACCATCCAAGCTGGTTATTAATCAATTAAAGCTGAGAAAGAAGTTCTAATTCTTGAAGTTGAAAGATTGAAATCTGAATTGAACACGTTGAAATTAACTTCAACTAATAAAGGAAAGAATCAGTATCAACCTACTGTATTAGCATCAACTGAATCTTTTGCTCAATCAAGTTCGACTCTTTGGATTCAAACGGAAAACCCTATTGAGATCGAATGGGTTAGGATTTGATACGCAACAATCTTCTAAGGAAGGAGCGAGCAAGGCTGCGCAGAACCGAATGCCAAAAGCGGTGTTAAGTTAGTAGTTGAGTAATTTCCTCGGTGAGAAGATTCTTTGAACCGATGAGGCCAGTCTTGCGTGAATAAACTCAAACTCAGTTTTCTAAGAAGACAGCCGCACCTACCAACAAAGGTACATCGAAAGGTAGATTAGTTGTACCTCAAGGAAACAGGAATGGTAGATCTACAAAAACTGATCAAGTCAAGAACCAGAAAAAATATAATCAGGGTAAATCTAAGAATGCTAATCGTTCAAAGATTCACACATCAAGGGGGAAAGGCAGACTATACCCCATTGATGATGATTGGAATTTTACTGAATCAACTATTAAAACTGATAAGAACAATCATTCCAGACCGAAAACTTATCATAAGTTTCAATCCATGACTCAGTAGAGGACCAATCCCAGTTCTCAGCAAAGATCTCAGTACAAAGGTCAATGTAGACCTCAGTATAAAAGGAATGATGGTTATTATTCAGCTTTTAATAATAGAAGACATTTTGGAAATCAGTTTCAACCAGAAGATTTGAGAAATCATAAAAATGAGACACAATCCAAGAAAAGATATGTTGGAAGTGTGGCTTATATATATGAAAACAAGTGCAATAATTTCCAGAGAAGACCTTATGGAAATTTGCCCAGAGTTGTACTGACAACTGACCACTATGGACCTAAACAGAGTTGGGTACCTAAAGCATTTTAATTTGTTTTGCAGGACATTAGGTACTTTGACAGTGGATGCTCTAGGCACATGACAAAGAGCAAGGACTGTCTCACTAATTTTGTAGCTAAAGATGGACCAAGAGTCAATTTTTGAATTAAAGATAAACATGGTTACAAAAAAGTTCTGGAAACATTAATCAGAAATGGATTCATAATCAAGAATGTATCCTATGTGGAAGGACTTCACTACAATCTACTCAGCACAAGTCAATTCTGCGATATCGGATAGGAAGTTACCTTTGATAAGGAGTATTGCATTGTCGTCAGTGAAACAGCTTTCCAGGTAGTTATAGCCGGAAGAAGGGAAGAGAACATGTACGTTGTAGATTGGTCCACAGCAGTTTCAAAGACTTGTTTAATTGTGCACACCAAGTTAGAACTCAGTTGGTTGTGGTACAAGAAACCGAGTCGCCTAAACTTTGATAACATCAACCTGTTAGTCAAAAAGAACTTGGTGATTGGACTACCAGAGATAACATACAAGAAAGACATCTTGTGTGATGCACGTCGACAAGGAAAGCAAACTAAAGCAAGTTTCATGACTAAGTCTCAAAGCATTTAACAAAGCGAGTTTTAGGCGATGCATATGGACTTATTTGGACCAATCACGCCAATCGGTGTTAGTGGCAAGAAATACACTTTGGTGGTGGTTGATGACTTTTCAAGATATACTTGGGTTATCTTCATGACCAAGAAAAGTGAAACCAAGCAACAACTGATTGAACTTCTCAACACACTCCAAAATCAGAAGAGTGTCACAGTAATCAAGATCAGATCAGGCAAAGGGACATAATTTCTCAACAACATAATCATTGAATATTGAGGAGACAATGGAGTTCTACACCAGCTTGCAGCTACATCTACCTCTCAAAAGAATGGAGTAGCTGAAAGGAGGAATAAAACCCTCAAAGAAGCTGGAAGGACGATGATTTGTGAATCCAAACTGCCAGAAAGATATTGGGCAGAAGTAGTAAATACATCTTGCTAGACTCAGAATCGAGCTCTCATGAACAAGAGACATGAAATGAGATTTGGAACAGCAGAAAACCAAATGTTTCATATTTTCATGCCTTTGGAAGCAAATGCTTTGTCTATAATGGAAAGGATCAGCTCAAGGTTTTTTAGCCAAAGCTGATGAAGGAATATTTTTGAGTTACTCAAGTGTCAGCAAAGCTTTTAGAGTATTGAACAAGAGAACACTCAAGCATGAAGAATCAATACATGTAGTTTTTATGAACCAAAGTTTCTTTGGAGATACACTTGAAGATAAAGAAGAACTAGTTTGTCACCTCGATCAGACAAGACTCGAGAAACATTTTCACCGATATTGGAAATTTAAGGATTTTGATTCTTGAGATCAGGATCACCTCGGTTGCGGTGATGAACACGCAATTGAACAACAACAAGGAGAAATCGATCCAACCGGAAATGATCAAGCTCAAGAAGAACCAGTTCCACAAAATAAAGGCCCTTTGATGCAACCCTGTACATCATTGGATGAGAGATCACCACGAAGAACAAGTGATAGGTGATTTCAAGCGGTGTTCAGAGCAGACATCAGCTAGATGCTATGATAGCATGTTTTCTATCTCAGTTTGAACCCAAAGAAATTGAAGAAGCCCTAAACAATCCAGATTGGATTTTGGCTATGCAAGAAGAACTCAACGAGTTTGAGAGAAATCAAGTTTGGGATTTAGTACACAAGCCAGATCATATCAACTTAATTGGAACTAAATGGGTTTTTAGAAACAAGCCTCATGAAGATGGAAATATTATCAGAAATAAAGCTATACTTGTAGCTAAAGGTTACTCTCAAGATGAAGGGATAGACTTTGATGAAACTTATGCCCCGATTGCAAGGTTAGAGGCAATCAGGACTATTTCTTGCCTTTGCGACTCACAAGAAATTCAAAGTGTACCCGGATGGATGTTAAAAGTGCATTTTGAATGGGATCTTTGGAAGAGGAAGTCTATGTTCAAAGCCAACCACGAGATTTGAAATTAAAGACCAAGCCGACAAAGTCTTTAAACAGAGAAAAGCTCTTTATGGACTCAAACAAGCACCAAGAGCTTGGTGTGAAACTCTGTCTCAGTTTTTGGTGGATAATGGTTTTAGAAAAGGAACTATTGATAAAACCCTATTCAGGATGAAAGTTGCAGAAAGTACTCTCCTAGTTCAAATCTATGTGGATGACATCATTTTTGGATCAGAAAATGAGCAACTCTGTGAGAAATTTGCAAGTTTTATGAAGAGCAAATTTCAAATGAGCATGATGGGAGAACGAATTACTTTCTTGGTTTACAAGTAATCTGATTGGATAATGGGATTTTCACTCACCAAACCAAGTACACAAGAGAGTTAATCAAGTATTTTGGAATGGAAAATCAGGTGGCATTGCAACACCAATTGGAACCAACATCAGTTGGATGAAGACAAAGATGGCAATGATGTGGATCAAACTCTCTCTGAGAAGAATGATTGGAAGTCTACTTTATCTAACGACTAGAAGACCGACCATATCTTTTTGGTTGGTGTATGCGTGCCGGATTTCAAACAAGACCTAAAGAGAGTCATCTCACTTTGTTGTCAAAAGAACCTTGAAGTATTTGAAAGATATAGAAGGAGTTGGGCTATGGTACTCAAAGGATGGTGAATTCAAACTGATATCCTTCTCAGACTCAGACTATGCCGGATGCAAAGTGGAGAGAAAAAGTACTTCAGGCACATGTCAGTTATTAGGAAATAGACTTGTGTCATGGTTCAGCAAGAAGCAAAATTCTATTTCGACATCAATAGCTGAAGCTGAGTACATAGCAGCTGGAAGCAGTTGTGCTCAAGTTTTATGGATTAGACAACCACTAAGAGATCATAGAATAGAAGAGTGGTGATTCTATAATGTTTGATAATACAAGTGTAATTGCTATAATCGACAATCCAGCTTTTGCTCTCAAGAACCAAGCATATTGATGTGAGACATCATTTTATAAGGGATCATGTAGAGAAAAGGACATTCTGATTCTCTATGTTACAATCGAAGATTAGTTAGCCGACATTTTTACCTAACCTATGGACAAAGAAAGGTTTGCTAAATGGAGAACTGAATTGGGGATTATTAACAAAAGTTAAGTCAGTTCAAGCTTAGAGATTCGTCAAGAGGATTGATCTTTGTGAAGCTGGGTACACTCACTTGACTGATCAGTCATTGACATCAACAATCTCAAATCGACTAACCGACCTTTGGAGATTTGACGGAACTCAACTCTTTTTTACAACTAATCTAAGTTTCTATTTTAACCAGTCAAACAAAGTCAATAAAGGAACGGATAAAACCGACAACAATTACATCGCAATTAATTACAGCCGTTTTGTCAGAATTTGTAGCGTGTATACCCCCAATATGTCAAATAGTACACATTAGTTATACAAACCATGATCGAATTCGAAAAGATTTTACAAATCTTTCTGAAGATCGTGCATCAAATCACCAACCTTCCTACTCTTATATAGACAACCATTTCTCACACTCTCTCCTTACAAAAAGAAAAATCAAACCTTTTCCTTTCTCAGTTAGCCCAAATTTTTTTCTTAAACAATTTAAAAAACGGCCGCTTCTAAAGAAACTCAAGAAGAAAGATTAATCACCACACCTGGTACATTCACACTCAAAGAATTTGAAGAGATGTGTGGTAATACGCTTCTCTCTAGTCATATAAGCAAGAAGATTGGACAATTACAAGGTTTAAAGAACCTGCTAGAAGAAGAATTGCAGCAAGATATAGACTTGGAAGGTCTACTGCAATTTTGGGAAAACATGAAGATGCTGAAGATCTCTTCGTGGACAGAAAATTTTCATCAACGAAGACAGCTTTTTGCTTTCAAAGATCGATTGGTGAAATCAATTGACCTACCATGTTTGCCACTCCAACGCAGTGCCTTTCTTAGCCAGATTTCAGTTTCAAAGCAACCTGCAGCAGTCGATGCAGATATTAAGGACCTCAAACCTGAATTTGGTCTTTTAGCAGACATGCCGTCGGAAAACACAAAGGACTGAATAAATTAACAGAAGATGGCATTTACCTAATAAACGTCATTTGGGATGGATTCAAGTTTAATTGGGTAGGAAACATTTTCAATCAGATCAAACAGCAACTCTTGGCTGAACTAGCAAGTGTCGTGAGCCCAAGTGAAGGACAAGCGAGGGTAGATTTTGAGTGAAGAAATCACTTATCTTAGTGATTCAATATTATTTGGAAAGATTCAGTGGTGGGAAGAAAGCAAAACAAACTGCTACATCATCTACAACAGTTGCAGCATAATCTCTTTCCACGAAAGAAATATTGAAGACTTCCCAACCTGAAGCCAATAGACAAAATGTGTCTCAGCAGATTCCTCAGCAGAAAGGAATTAAAAGGAAAGCTGAGACATAGGGAGAAAAGTCAGTTGGAAGATGTTTGTTCCTAGGGACATCAAGTCAGTTAGCACTAACTGAGGGGGAACATTAACTGACAACCAAGGGCGATGTATTTGAAGGCCTTGGTTCCTGGAATTGTTTCTAATCTTAAGCCAAAAATAACAGACAAACAAGTTCCGTTATGCATGTGGAGCAAGAGGAACAGATAACTCAGCAACCAAATGAGTACCTCTTTGATGCTGAAAGAATCATCAAACTGATGAAGATGAAGCTCAAGACTGAAGATTCTCATGACGCAACTCTACCTAATAAATAAAAACTATTGTTGGAGAAACTGGAAATACAAAATCTCTATGCCTTATTTCTAATGGAAGAGTTTCACAACAACTGCTTCAACAGATTCAAAGAGCTAGCTAAGAGAACTGAATCAACCACATCATCTATACCGAAGGAAATTTTAAAGAAGAAAGATGATGATAAGGTTGATTGTTGGTCCCAGAGAAGGGTAAAACTATATCCAGGGGGTGAATGACTACAGTGGAGTTTCACAAACGTTTCTTGTATTTAAAAGCTTTTGGGCAGCAAATAAGTCCCTTCTTAATATGTTGTTTCAATGTACTTTATGGCACCACAGATATATGATATAATTTAAGCAATTAAATAAATGCAGTAAGGAAAATTGCTGAAATTAAATTGACACAAAGGTTTAAAGTGGTTCAGGGTGGTGTAATCCCTTAATCCACTCTTCTCCTGTGATGATTGGAGGAATTTCACTATTGTTTTTACATATACAATAACCTGATTGTCATTGCACAATCTTCAAGACTATCACTCCCTGACTTCAACAGCTTCAGTGACTCAGTCTCTTTTACTGCTCCTAGGGAACCAATCCTTCAGCAGCAATCACAAACACAACTCCTTCTCAGATGGCTCTGATTCAGTTGCTTGATTGAAGTGAATTGGATTCACAAAACTTGTTGATCAATACAGTGCATGATGTTGGAATTGTAGTTACGAGTTTTGAGTTGATCACTAGATATTCCTTTTTTAAGCCTGAGATGAAGGCTTTCCGATTTGTGAGTTTACGCTTGTAAATTATCGAGACTAGATCGTTCTCTTATTTTTTTCTTGTCTCATCAATGCCTTCTATTTATAGCCTTGATGATCCTTGATTTGAATTTCTGTCTATTGGCTATATTAATGAGGGGAATAATCCTTGATTTTATTCTTGATTCCCCCTTAATTATTGTTGGTCCCTTGAAAAGACTTTGGTTAAGTTTAGAGGGGGGGGGGGGTGAATAAACTTAACACTTAAAACTTTTGGAGTTAACAAACTCATCAACTTCAGCAGCCTGCTGATACTTAGTAGTTTGCTGACTATTAAGTTTATTGATTTTGTGCAGCGGAATATATCAAAATAAAGCCTTATTACTTGTTGTTAAATATGACACTAAGTATTAGATACTCAGTAGTGTATGTGTGTGATCAGTTGCTAGATTCAGTAGATTGATGTGCAAGTTATACTAAATGCAGAAAGTAAACGCAGAAAGTAAGTAGGCAGATTTTATAGTGGTTCCAGGTGGTGTAATCCTGTCAGTCCACTCTTCTCCTGTGATGTTGGAGGTAATTCACTAGAGATCTTTGATGTAGCTATTACAAAAATCCCTAAGGTTGCTTGTCCTTCACCAATAGCTATGGCTTCACAAACTGAAAACTAGGAACATGTAGGATTGCTGCTCCAAAGTCTTCCACTGGTCCTTGAAGGGTAGGATTGCCTCTTCACCAGCTCCACCACAAACAACAGTATTTCACACCCAACAGATGCTTCACTATCCACAGTAGATTCTTATAAAAGAAAGATTGAATCAAGTGAATGATTCATTTGCAAAGACTTGATCAGGATGATATGATCAGCAGCTTGCAGTCTTCAAGTGTGTAAACTTGATGTAGCTTGAATGCATATTACACTTGAAGATTTTCTCTAGATCAGTAGCCTTAAGCTCAGTAGGGTCAGCAGGGTGTATTCTTGATTTAATTCTGATTGTTCTTGAAGTTCATGCAAAAAATCAGATTTTATATCTGAATTAGGAGTCCTCTATTTATAGGTAGGAGTCCTTGTGACTTGTATTTGAAATTCAATTGTATTCGTTCCAGATTTTGTCCCATTTTACTTGCTTTCTGTCACTGTTCATAGTACTGACACAGTCAGACTGCTTTTTGACAAAATGCAGTTTGTCCATCCTTTGACTTGTATCCATTGGATAAAGGTCTGAATCATCCCAACGTCTTTTTAATCTCAACCATTGATTTGTTTGATAAACCAGAGGTTGTTAGCTGTCCTTATCCATGTAATCTTCCAATGTAATCTTGAATTAATCGAGGTATATGCATCAATGAGTTCTGTGACCATAAGTCTTTGATATACATATTAGTAAGTCGATCCTTAATTTTCTATGTATAAAAACACAATGCGACTTACTTCTTTTATCTAACTTTTATTTATGAAGTTAGATTACACCTTTTGCATATAACTAAGTTCCAATCACCATCCAACTTATGGAACTTAGACCTTGTATTAAGGTATATGTAATCGATTTAGGTCATCACAGACTTCCCTAAATTGCGATTCCATATCCTTGACTTTAATTACTAAGTTTCATCTCTTAGCCTTCAATAATCGAGTTTGAGCCTCACCTTCGGGTCTTCGGTCTTGGCAAAGAGGTTCTGACTAGTCTCTATCGACCTAAGTATCCTCTCGATATGGACCGATCTGGCGATATAAGACAGCTGACCATTACAGTGCTTGTTTGATCAAACCTATACAAAGATCAAACTATAATAAACCTATACATTTGATCTAGACATCTTTTTGCCTTTGCACTACTATGACTAGTAGTCGGCACTCATCACTAAAACACAGAAATAAGCCAACAATTTCCCCCTCTTTGGTGATGATGCCAATACCCTCACCTAACAGCAAAGCAAAAATATTAAACACAAAAACAGAACAAACTTAGTCATTTCTCATTATAATCATTTGTTCAAAATTATTACAGTCCAGCATCAAAAAAGATAAAACAGATAAGTATGCTGATCTACTGTCTTCTTTCTCTTTCTTGTCTTGCTTTTTCTGCTTGTTCTTGGTAAGCTCTTATTTCCATGATCATCTCTCTCATCCAATCATTTTCAATCAGAGAGAAGTCAATATGAGGAGTAACTTGTTTCCACCAATGCCATGCTTCAGGTAGAGTTAGATTTATCTGATGTACCCTGAAGCCTAACCTCATATAAACTTCCTTGAACTCATTCAGTGATTCCTTTGCATTTGTGGTAGGCAAACTCCTTTCACCTCTACCACCTCTTCCACCTCTCTTTGAAGCCATCATGGCTTTAACTCTTGCTTCCCAAAATTTCAGTCCCAAAAATGAGTTTAGACCTTCATGAAAGTCCTTGTCATGATAAGGTCTTCTTCTGTTGTAGTATACCTTCTTGTATTGTTTGAGAAGATCATCTGTGAGTGGAAGTCTACCAGGTGCAGGTTCTCTGTAAGCATTAGTATCATCTTACCATCTTTACTTTGCAAAAATTCTAGCAGCCTCTTTTGCTACTGTTGTTTTGCTCTCTTCCCCCTTATTGACATCATCAACAAAACGGGATGATGAGGCCATATACACTCTCTGTGTGACTACTAGGTTGTTCGATTGACTCTCAATAATCTCGGTCCCTAGTATCAATAATTTGTGATCCTTCCTTCCATAGTATGCTCCAATAGATTTATCCTTTCAGTGAGCTTAGGATCCAGTACAGCAGGTTGAGGTGTTCCAGCAGCCTCAGCAGGCTTAGGTGACTCAGCAATTTTGTCATGTTTTTGATGAATAGATGCAAATTGGTCTTTCAAAAAGTTGTCCTGCAGTGTATTACCTTGCCTAATCCCTCTTACATCTTGAGCAAGATCGGCAAGTGCATATTGTGTGGAGGTAATATTGGAAGCAATGCTTTTGTGGTTCTTCCACTATTCTCCACTAAATTCATTAAATCCTCAAATCTTTGCTCTTTCCTGTCAAGTTGAGTCCTCAATCTTGTTATATCATCTCTAACAGCCCTCAACTCTTCCACAACATGTGCTGGTACTCCACCAGTCATTCCTCCAGCAGTTCCTTCAACAGGCTCTTCTACATTGTATTGTTGCCTCTATCTGCTGATAACCAATGCAAAGCTCATATCCCTTCCAGCAGGGTTAGGTCCTTGGAATTCTTCTAGAATAGGATCAAGAGTAGGTTCTTCAAAAATAGGTACAAATGCCTGTTGAGGTTCATCATCAACATGTTCTTCCTCAGGCATTTGAAATTCCTCATCACTGTAGTCATAGTCCGGCAGCTGCTCCTCCTCATCAATTACAGCAGTCTACTGACCATCTTTCTCTACAGTGGTCTTGACTCTAGTAGGCTCCACTACAGCAGCCTCTTCAAGAACAACAGGGGTTTCCTCCAAACCCAAAGTTTGTTCCAACCTTTGTCCAGGTGTTGTTTGAACCTCAACAACCCATACCTCCTGTTCCAACCTTTGTCCAAGTGCTGTCTGTACCTCAGCAACATGTACCTCCTCTTCTATTCTTTGGGCTGGTACAATTTGTGCCACAATAACATGTTCAGGGAATACATCCATATTTTCTTTTTGAAATTCATTGATAGCAGCAATCCTTCTCAGATAATTTGCAGCCTTGGTTAGAGTGTCCTCTATGTCAAACCAGTCTTGATATTGATTTGAACCTTCAGAACTGACATCTGGTTCACTGCGATCAGTAACCCTTTCTTCATCTCGAATCTACAGATTTTTTCTTTGATCATTAGGTTGTTCAACTGGTTCTTCAACAAATGTAGCATCAGATTCACCAACCAGTCTATTTGCACCAAGATTTATACCCTCATTTATTAGTGCCTCTAAATCATCCATGGTCATATCCTCCAGATCAACATTCATTTGAACACTTTGTTGTCCCTCAGTGGACTGTCTAGCACCAGTAGACTGTTGTACATTTGGGTCAATTAACATGGCAGTTCCACAGGTTCCTCCTGGACCAGAAGGATAATTTCCACTAGAATCAGATGATGATGAGTCATCATTATCATCTCTTGGATCCCTAAACTTGATACCCTCCTCCTTCTGTTGTTCATCAAAGATATCCATCAATCTTGATTGCAGAATAGTGGTATCAACTAGATCCAGCAAGTTCTCCACTCCTAGCTTTTGCAAAGCCCATTCTTCAAAATCTATCATAGGTTCAGCAGCTGGCTTTTGTCTTTTGTAGAAACCAAATTTCCATTGAAAATAGTCACCACTTGTCAAGTTTTGGATCCAAAACTTCTCATCCTTCTTTTTCTTTTCATGCCTCTCAAATGGCATGGTAGGCTTCCTAGGAGCTGTTTGTTCACTCTGCTGACCTCCAAAGGTCCCAACTAGCAGAGTTAAAGTTTCTTCCACAGATGTCTCAGGTCAGTAGGTTGCTCAGGTTGTATATTAGTACCTACTACCTCCATCTGCACAACACTTGGTTCCTCCTGACCTATATGCTCATCGATGCCAAGGTTAGCAGAACGCTTCTTCCCCAAACTATTGTAGGAATTGCGGTGGTCTTGTACCAATTTTTCACTTTCCACATGCAGTGTAGACTCAGTAGTCTACTTTGGATCTTCAACAAGTTGCTCAACAACAACTTTTGCAACTTTAGTAGGCTCAGCAACCTTAACAGGTGAGGATTCTGTAACTTCAACAGCAGGCTCATGTACAACAGACTGCTATGATTCTCCAATAGATTGCTCAACAACAACCTCTACATCCTCAGTAGGCTTTATAATAGTTATAGGTTCAGCATCAATAGCCTCTCCTACTTCTTCTACTTCTTCTTCTTGTTGTTCCCTCTGACTTTCCAAAATTCTCAATTGCTTCCCTTTTCCATGTTTCTTTTTATGAATAATTTCTTTCATTCTCTTGGAAAGTGGCTCTTCATCAATTTCAATCACAGTAGACTTACTCTTTCTATCGGCTTCCTTTCATTGCTCCTTCAAAACTTCAAAGAATCTTCTTTGAAGCAACTACAAAGAGGTTCAATGATCTCAACCTCATGGTCCTCAAGAGACTCAAGCTTTCTTGCTTGCTTGCCTTGTCTTCCTAGGTTTTAACAATTCTGTTATCTTCCTAGTATCGGTGGCCTTTCTTTTATCAGTAACCTTCATTGGTGCAGAGGTTTGATAGACTTCTTAACTTGCTCACCAACAGCATCACCATCATCTCCACAATCATCACTTTCAGCAGCCACATTATCAACATCTTCATCATCATCCAGACCAGGGATAGGATAGTCAATATCTTTCTTGTATCTGGATTTGTTTATTTTTTCAGTGCAACATCGAATTTAAATGATTCAAGAGGGGCTGAACCATCACCCTAAAGGTAAGGCCTTGGATTTCCTTGTCCCTTCCTTTTCTTCTCTACGGCTACTTTCTTCATGTAGTGGACAAAGTATCCAGCCCAATCAAACTTCATGCTTCGCAAATGATCATTAGCGATTCTATTTTGGGTCCGATAGAGTGTCCATACTCCCAATAAGCCCCAAGATATTCTTTGCAATTATCTTGCTCGGAAGGTTGTATTCATAGCCAATATGTCTCACATTAATGCCTGGAATTGATTTGATGGCCTCATTGGTCTTGATTCTATCAACAAAATCCATCTTGGACAATCCCATTTCCTCAGGATTTGTTGGAGCATCGATTACTTCTGCAAAACCAAAAGCTTCCCTCAAAGAGTTTGAGGAAACTTCAATTTCATGTGCATTTAATGTGGTGGTGAATGCCTCTCTTCCTTCTCTTATAACTAAATTTCTCCAAAAGCTAACAACATTTGTATAAGATATAGTTTCCAATCTTATGTTGAGCACATTCTCCAAACCTACATATCTCCTTATTCTTCAACCAATATTGATAGCTAATTCTGTTTGATTAGCATCAACAACAAAACCTCTCACACTTTGGCTTGTCCCAATTTGAACATCATCCTTTTCTGCCATTGTTGTAAGAAAAATAAGATGAAGAAGATAGCTTGTAAATCTGTGTTCACATAGTGTAAAAACAGAGAGAATCAATCTGAGATTTTTGAAAGTAACTTCTGAGTAGGTCTGTATATATAGACGGGTGCAGTTGTAACTCGCATAACGCGTTTAATGCACTGTGGTATTAACAACGATTAAATCTGAGTGAATGTTGTCTTGACACGTGGCCCATTACTTTCATAACGTTTTGTAACCGTTCTATCATGTAACTATGGTTATAATGGATAGAATAAATATCCCGCCATTAATTTTTGACTTTAGTAATGTTTCACTGTGTAACGTTTTCTTCAGCAGCCTTGTCATCAACAGACTTGGCTCAGCAGCCTGCTGACAACGTGTCTCAAAGCACTGGCCTTGATAGAGTCACTCACGATTCTTAATTCCCATTGTTTTGTCCAACTGATAATACAGGATGAAGTTTAATACCAATGACTGATCTGTCAAGTGAGCTCACCCAACATGACAAAGGCCAATCCCCTTGGCAACCTCATTTGCTCAATTGTCCAAACATAAGTACATGGAATTATTGATACCAATGACTAATCTGCTAAGTGAGCTCACCCATCATAGCAAAGACTAATTCCCTTGGTGAATTCTAGTACATTGCTGATAAAATAGAATGTCAGTCAACTTTTATAATTCCAAGTTCAGTCCTCAGTTTAGCAAATCTTTTACTATCCAGTGGTTTAGTGAATATATCAGCAAGTTGATCTTTAGTAGGGATATAAAGAACCACCACATCTTTCTTTTCAACATGATCTCTTATAAAATGATGTCTCACATCAATATGTTTGGTTCTTGAGTGCAAAACTATATTTTCTGTGATTGCAATTGCACTTGTGTTGTCACACATAATTGGTATTTCTCTTTCTTCAATTCCATAATCCCTTCTTTCGTTGTCTTAACCACAAGATTTGTGCACAAAGAACTTCCAAAGAACAATGTATTCAACTTCAAAGAGTGGAAGTTGATATAGAATTATGTTTCTTGCTAAACCAGAAACCAGTCTATTTCCCATTAATTGTGAGTGTTCCTATGGTGCTTTTTCTATCAATCTTGCAACTAGCATAATCGTAATCCAGGTAGGATATAACTTTGAAGCCTCCATCTTTTGAATACCATATCCCTACTCCCAAAGTCTCTTTTAGGTACTTGAGAACTCTTTTGACTGCACCTAAATGAATTTCTTTAGGTTTTGATTGAAATCTTGCACAAACACCTATAGCAAAGGATAAATCAGTCTCATTGGCAAGAAGGTACAACAGATCGCCTATCATCCTCTCGTATAAGGTCTGATCAACATCTTTGCCTTATTTGTCTTCATCCAATCTAGTATTTGTACTCATTGGAGTTGATACCTTGGTACTAGTTTCCATACCAAATTTCTTCAGTAGCTCCTTGGTATACTTAGTTTGATGAATGAAGATTCCATCTTTCATCTGTTTGACTTGCAATCCCAAAAATTAGTTCATTTCTCCCATCATACTCATTTGGAATTTACTCTTCCTTAGATTTGCAAACTTCTCACATTGCAATTCATTTTCAGAACCAAAGATTATGTCATCAACATAAATCTGTACCAGCAGGGTGCTGTTCCCTTCATTGATTCTGAAAAGAGTCTTGTCAATGGTGCCTTTTGTAAAACCATTTTCCACCAAGAATTGAGATAGAGTCTCATACCATGCTCTTGGTGCTTGTTTCAATCCATAAAGTGCTTTGTTGAGTCTATACACTTAATCTTCTTATTCTTTAACTTCAAATCCAGGAGGTTGCTGAACATAGACTTCTTCCTCTAGAATGCCATTCAAGAATGAACTCTTGACATCCATTTGATATACTTTGAAGTTTTTATATGCAGCATGTGCCAAGAATAATCTGATAGCTTCTAATCTTGCAACAGGGGCATATGTTTCATCAAAATCTATTCCTTTTGCTTGAGAATAGCCTTTTGCCACTAGTCTGGCCTTGTTCCTTACAATGGTACCAGATTCATCAAGTTTGTTTCTGTATACCCATTTTGTACCAATTATATTTGCATGACTAGGCCTTTCCACTAGTGTCCAAACTTGATTTCTTTCAAATTCATTCAATTCTTCTTGCATAGCAATTATCCAACTGGATCTTGATATTGCTTCTTCAACAACCTTAGGTTCCATTTGAGATAGAAAACATGTAAACCCACGCTTGCAATCTGTCTTTCTAGTCCTTACACCTTGTTTGTATGTTTCCAATTACTTGTTCAACAGGTGATCCCTTAACCATTGTGGATTTAGTTAGATTGATCTTCGGGAACCTCATCTTGATAGGGTCTCTTTGTTTCTTCAACAGGGGTTCAATGAGATCCTTGAACCGCCTCGATTGTTGCATCAGTAGTATCACCACAGGTGTTCAAAGAATGGCATAATCGTAAACTTTTAAGTCATTGAACCTTTCCAAAACTTCAACACAACTGGATCATTGACTTGTAGATTCTCAAGCAGGCTCTAAAGCTTCACCTTCCATACCAAAGTGAAATTAGGTTCATCAAACACAACATGGATTGTTTCTTCTTGTTTTAATTACCTTTTGTTCAAGACTGAATGCCTTGTCGATCAAGAATATCCCAAGAAAATTCCTTCATCTAATTTTGGTTGGAATGTCTTCAATTGTTCCTTATGATTCAAGATAAAACATTTACTTCCAAATGGACGGAAATAAGAGATAGTAGGTTTCCTTCCATTCCAAGTTTCATAAGGTGTCTTGCAGACTTCTTGTTCATCAAGTTCTGCTTTTGTGTATAGCATGTTGTATTGACTGCTTTCAGCCAATATCTTTCAGTAGCAATGCTTCACAAATCATAGTTCTTCCTGCTTCTTTTAATGTCCTGTTTCTTCTTTCAGCAACCTCATTTTTCTGAGGTGTACCAGCAGCAGCAAGTTGATGTAGTACACCATTCTGTTCACAATATTCTCTTATGACTTTGTTGAGAAATTCAGTACTTTGTGTCGATCTTATCTTTACTCATCACAAAATTTTCTCATTTTGCAATCTCTTCAAAAGTTCAGGCATCTTTTGAAGTGTTTCACTTTTCTTGATCATGAATATCACCCAAGTGTACCTTGAATAATCATCCACAACTACCAGAGTGTATCTCTTTCCTGTGACACTTGTTGGAGTAAATGGTCCAAATAGATCCATGTGCATCCACTCCAAAATACTTTTAGTTGATTGCTTAGTCTTTGATTTGAAGCTTGATTTGGTCTGTTTACCTTGCTGACATGCATCACATATAACATCCTTTTTGAATGTGATCTCAGGTAAACCAATCACCAGTTTCTTTTTCAACAACAGATTGATATCATCAAAGTTAAGATGATTCAACTTCTTATGCCATAACCAATTAAGCTCTGTCTTGGTATGCACAATCAAGCATGTTTCTGGAACTGCAACAGACCAATCCACAACATACATGTTTTGTTGTCTTCTTCTAGCCAACACAACTTGATTACCTCTTTCACTAATGACAATGAATGTGTTTTTGTCAAAAGTGACCTTGTATCCCATGTCACAGAATTGACCAGAGCTCAGTAGGTTGTAGTGCAGTCCTTCCACATATGCAACATTCATGATTATTAATCCATTCCTCACCAGTGTGTCATATCCTCTTGTGTATCCTGGTGTGTTCTTGTTGCCAAAATTCACCCTTGGACCATCCTTGGCCACAAAATTTGACAAACAATGCTTATTCTTTGTCATATGTCTGGAACATCTACAGTCAAAGTATCAGACACCCTACAAAACAAAGTTAATGCATTTTAGGTACCCAAGCTGTTTGGGTCCATAATGGTCAGTGGTAAGCATGACCCTTGGCAAATTTCCATAAGGTCTTCTTTGAAAAGTGTCATACTTTGGTTCATACATGTATTCCACACATCCATAAGTTCTAACAGTTGGTTGTGTGGGATTCACATATGCTTTCTGGCATTTTGGTATGTAATGCTGTTTGAAGTGATTTTTCATGTTAGAAGCATTAGCATAACCATTGGTTTGCTGTCTGTTAGGAACAGCCCTGTAATATGGAGTCTGCGGAGGTCCTTGCTAAGGCCTTATACAAGTCCTCTATTGAGTCCTCTGCTGATTCCATTTCTTAGGTTTTACCCTAGCAGCATGGTTATACTTGCTGTTTCTAGTAGTAGGGGCATGAATATTCCAATCATCATCAGTAGGGAACAATCTACCTTTCCCCCTGAGACAAGTATTCCTAGAATGATTAACATTTTTAGGTTTAGGATTCTTATCCTTGGAATATTTTTGACCTTTACCTTTCTGTGGTCCAGCAGACTTAGTAGCAGGTCTGCTATCAGTAGGTCTAGAAGGCACAGCAGTCATATTTTTGGATTTATTCTTTTTATAATGAGCTTTTGACTTCTTTGACTTTTGATTTTGCTTCTTTGAAGCATTCTCGATGAGGCTTTATCGCCTCAAAGAATAATTTTGGGAGTTGGATCTTGTGCAGCACAAACTTAGGACCAATCCTCGGTACTAGGTTCAATGACTCACTGGATCCACTCTTATTGATTGTTGAGTTCCAAATCCAAGCCCTGTTCTATCACCATAAGGCTTTCCAGATTTGTATGCAGTGGAGGAGCAAGATGGTTCAGCAGACTCAACAGCTACTGAAGGTACATCAGGCTTATGCTGATTCTGTCCAACTTCTTTTTCCTTACCTTTGAGAATTCTTAATTCAAAGACTTAAACTTTCAACTTCTAATTGAAGAGCTTTTTAAGCCTTGACAATCTACAACCAGATTGTATTATCCTCGCTTGATTAAGTATGGCATCCAAAGCTTCTTCATTGTTAGAATTTCTAGGATTTGAACCACAGGTTGATTCACAATCACTTCCAAAATAGAGTAATAATTGATACAGATTGTATACCTCCTCTCTGTTTCATCCATATTAGCCATTAAAGCATAATCTTCCATATTAACAACCAGTGCTGTGTCATCAGATTCATTACCCTTTTCTGACTCTACTTCATATCCCGATTCATCTTCAAAGAACCATAGCCTTCTTTCCATGTCTTCTTTGTTGACTTTTGGTCTTGATGAGGTCCGACAATCCGTCCGAAATGTCCAGCTTATTGCAATTGAACTAAAGATAATCAGTGTTCCTTAGTTTGTTTTAACTCAGATACCAGTTTGAAGTGTCCTGGTTTCTTGCAATGAAGTGTCTTTCTTTGGTTCTTCCTTCTTCCTTTCACCAGGTCTCTTGGTGAAATTTCTTGGAGAACTCTTTCCATCTTCATCATCCCGATTTTCTTGCTCGCAGAGGGCAATTTGCTCTTGCATCTCATCCAAGAGATCATCTTGACCTCCCGATGTCTCTTCTGATGTTTAGCAGCCTAATGCGCTTGTCTTTGGTTCTTCCTTTTAATAGTAGGAACCAATCTCTTGCTTTGAATTCATAAGCTTTAAGATCTGAGAATAATTTGAAGGTATCCACTTCATGTAGTTTTCATTTCTTCTATTGCAAGAAACCTTCATCTCCCAAACATCTTTGTCGTAATGCTTCCAAGTTTTTGAGTTGATTTCTTCTTTGAGTAACTTACACTCGTGAGGGTAAGTTCATCCAGATGGCATTGAATTTAGATTCCATTTGCTCAATGGATTCATTTGGTAGCATTTTGAACGCTTGAAAATTCTTTTTGGCCACATTGATTTTGTTCTTCTTGATTGCATCGGTGCCTCACAGATCAATTGTATCTTGTCCCAAAGTTCCTTAGCGCTTTTGCAATCCTTCACATTTATGTACATATTGTTATCCAAGGTTACGTAAATGATATCAATAGCAATATTGTTAAGGTTTGCTCTTTTTCTATCATCAGCAGTCCATTCCTTCTTTGGCTTTGGAATGTACTCGTGTCTCATCTCCCACTGTTATTGGCTTAGTAATTTCGGTGGACCATCCAGCCAAGACATCCATCAATTCATCATGAGTTGCACTAGATAAGCCTCGCATACGACGCTTATACTCATTAAAATGATCTACAGAACACATCAACATTGTTCTAGCATACTGGTTGTTATCCATGATGCAAAGCTTTGAAAATCAGTAACTTGAAAAAGTTTTCAAAGTATTTTCACAAGCACAACAAGTAGGAATACTTGTAATAGAAGCAATCGTCCGATACCAATTGTTGGTCCTTTGAAAAGGCTTTGGTTAAGTTTAGGGGTGAATAAACTTAACACTTAATACTTTTGGAGTTAAGAAACTCAAAGAACTTCAAAGACTCGCTAATACCTCAAGAGCTCTGCCGATACTTAGTAGTCTGCTGACTATTAAGTTTACTGAATTTGTGCAGCAGAATATATCAAAATAAAGCCTTTTTACTTGGTAAATATGATACTAAGTATTAGATACTCAGTAGTGTATGTGTGTGATCTGTTGCTAGATTCAGTAGATTGATGTGCAAGTTATACAAAATGCGAAAGTAAATGCGAGAAAGTAAGTAGGCAGATTTTATAGTAGTTCCCGTGTGGTGTAATCACGTCACCCACTCTTCTCTATGATGTTGGAGGTAATTCACTAGAGATCTTTGATGTAGCTATTACAAAAATCCCTAAGGTTGCTTGTCCTTCACCAATAGCTATGGCTTCACAAACTCAAAACTAGGAACATGTAGGATTGCTGCTCCAAAGTCTTCCACTTGTCCTTGAAGGGTAGGATTGCCTCTTCACCAACTCAACCACAAACAACAGCCTTTCACACCCAACACATGCTTCACTGTCCTCAGTAGATTCTTGTAAAAGAAATATTGAATCAAGTGAATGATTCAGTTGCAGAAGCCTGATCAGGATGATATGATCAGCAGCTTGCAGTCTTCAAGTGTGTAAACTTGATGTAGCTTGAATGCAGATTACACTTGAAGATTTTCTCCGGATCATAGAGCCTTAAGCTCAATAGTGGTCGGCAGGTGTTTTCTTGATTTAATTTTGATTGCTCTCAAGTTCATTCAAAAATCATCTTTATATCCGAATTAGGAGTCCTCTATTTATAGGTAGTAGTCCTTGTGACTTGTATTTAAAATTCAAATGTAGCCGTTCCAGCATTTTATCCCATTTGACTTGCTTTGTCACTTGCTCATAGTATCGACATACAGTCGGACTACTTTTAGATAGAAAGCGCCTATCCATCCTTTGACTTGTATCGATTGGATAAAGGTCCTAATCATC